>JAJIBD010023157.1:0-151556 GCA_021461705.1 Cryptotis parvus | reverse complement strand
CTAATAATATACTCACAACTTCTTTGAGCACCTTGGTACTACCATAAGGATTATATGGATGGTCCACTATTTAAAAAAAAGTTTAGTCACCATATTTCAATGAATAGTCATCATTGCTGCATAATCATTACACCGATTTTTTTAAACAATATGGGCCAATTTTTTTAAAAAATGCTTTCATTCCTCAAGCACAAACTAGAGTGATTTTTTATTTAGTTGTTTATTTTTATTATACCATCATGAGATATACAATTATAAAACTGTTCTTGTTTAGGTTTCATTTATACAGTATTCCAGTACCCATCCCTCCACCAGTGCACGTTTCCCACCACCGATGTGATAGGCACTTAATTTTATTTCCAGAAAATCACTGCTTATCATAAATAATACTGCAATGCATAAATAAATATATATTTCAATGGTTAAATACCATAACTGGTCATAGAACTTCTATTTTTTTTAATTTTTATTTTTAAAATTACAAAGATATACAATTAAAAAGTTCATATTTGGGTTTTGGTCATACAGTGTTCCAGCACCCATCCCGCCACCAGTGCCCATCTCCCCACCACCAACGTCCCCGGTTCCCTCCCCCCTCACCCAGCCCTGCTCCATGGCAGGTTCTTTATTTATTTCCGCTTCTCTCTCTTTCTCTTTCCTTCCCCTCCAGACTATGGATTACAAAACATACATTAAGGGGTTGTCATGCGTATCTTTTTGCCTCTATTTAATGCTCAGTTCTAGGTTGGCATTAGTACCTCGACAATTGTTAGCACACTGTTCCATTTTCTGTCTTACCTAGCCTCTGACCTCCCACAGGTTTGTGATAATTTCCACCTTTGACAAGACCTCCTGATATATGTTTCACTTGACCTTGGATATTGGTATCATAATATGTACATATATATTTATGTTATGCAGATAAATGCAGTCATTCTGTGTCTGTCTCTCTCCTTCATTCCGGCTCCAACATAATCTTCTCCATGTCCATCCATTTATAGGCAAATTTCATAACTTCATTTTTCCTAACAGCTGCATAGTATTCCATTGTGTAGATGTACCAAAGCTTCTTTATCCAGTCATCGATTTTCAGGCATAGAGTGATTTCTGAGCATTGAGTTAGAATTAAGCCCCCAAGCACCACCACTGGTGTGGTCACAATAAAAGAGAAAGATTGGCATCTCTCTGATGATTAATGATGATGATCATTTTTTCATATATCTTTTTGGCCATTCGAATTTCTTCCTGTAAAATTTTCTGTTCACATACCAAAAAGAGCAAGGATAACAAGTGTTGGCATGGATGTTTGGAGAAAGGGACTCTCATCCACTGTTGGTGGGAATGCCAACTGGTACAGCCTTTTGGGGAAAACAATATGGACATTCCTCCAAAGACAAGAAATTGAGCTCCTGTTTGACCCACAAGAGTACCACTTCTGGGATATACCCTATGAGACCAAAAACACACAGCAGAAACACCATCTACACTTCTATGTTCATAGCAGCACTATTCACAATAGCCAGAATCTGAAGACAACCAAAGTGCCCAAGAACTGATAACTAGATAAAGAAACTGTGGTTTATCTACACACAATGGAAAACTATGCAGCTTTAGGGAAAAATGAAGTTATGAAATTTGCCTATAAATGGATGAACATGGAGAGGATCATGCTGGAGTGAAATTAGCTGGAGGGAAAAGGACAGATATAGACTGACTGCATTAATTTGTGGGATAGAAAGGCAATGGAGAAGATCATCCATGACTTCTACTCAGATCTCTTTGATAGCCACGCCCACCTGCCCACATAACAAATTTCACAGGATGGATATGTCATTCCCAACGTTATCCCTTCTGAAATCCGGCATGTCATTACGCCAGTAAAGAAGGGAACAGCACCAGACCCAGACAAAGTCAGACCCGAACTCCTGAAGAATCTACCAACAGCACTCATCAATACACTGGCAAGCTCTTCACGCACTACCTGTTTAAATGCAAGGTGCTCTCCCAAAGGAAAACCAGCAGGACAGTTCTACTGTTCAAGAGGGGAGACATCCAAAACATTGGCAACTATTGCCCCATCTGCCTGTTGTCTGTCATCTACAAGCTGTTCACTCGAGTCATCCTGAACAGGATTGGCAGAACACTAGATGAAGGACAACCATGCGAAAAGGATTCAGCAAAATTGGCCATATCCACATGGTAACCAAGCTCATTGAGGATTGTAGGGAGTTCAAGATGTCACTCTGTCTCATGTTCATTAATTTAAAGAAAGCCTTTGATTCTGTGGAGACTGAAGCGGTCATCGAGCCCTAGCCAAACAGGGAGTTCAAACCCAATACATCAAGATCCTTCGTGTGTTATATTACAGATTCACCACCAGGATCTCATCATTCTACAAGGAAGTGATCATTGATGTCAAAGAGGTGTTCGGCAGGGTGATACCATTTCACCAAAACTCTTCAGCGCCACCCTCGAGAATATCATGCGACAATTAGAATGCGAAGGAATAGGGAGTGAAGATAGATGTTCCGCAACTACACCACTTCTGCTTCGCTGATGACATCGTTCTAATAACACCAAACATTAGCCTGGTGGCACAAATGCTGGCTGACTTTGACAGAGAATGTGGAAAGATTGGTCTACAACTGAATCTCAATAAAACTATGTTTATGAAAATGAACTAGTTCCCGAGGCCCCATTCACTCTCAATGGAACAAACATCTCTGAGTGCAACAGTTATGTATACCTAGGTCGAGAAGTCAACATGATGAATGACCTAAAACCTGAGCTGCGTAGGAGGAAGAGAGCGGCATGGAATGCCATCAAAAGCATCGAAGAAATAACTAAAAAGACAAAGAACCTCCGGCTCTGGGCACATGTCTTTGACTCCACCCTTCTCCCTGCATTAACATATGCCTCAGAGACCTGTGCCCCTAAGAAAGCAGGATGAGAATGCTATTCAGGTCTCCCAAAGTGGAATCGAAAGAGCTATGCTTGGAATATCACACCTCACTTAAGTGAGAGAAGGAAACCGAGTTCTGACCTCTGTTGCTGGTTAGAGTCAGGGATGCTGTCTCATTTGCCAAGGCATCAAATATCAGACGGGGTGGACATGTAATGCGACTTGGAGAGGGACCGCTGGACTAGAGCCATTACTACCTGGATCCCACGGGATGTCAAAGGATCACGTGGCCGCCCACCTACAAGATGGTCAGACTTCTTTGTCAAGACCCTGAATGAATTGTTTGAGGCTCTTCAGATTACTGAAGTGCCATTGGGCTACACTGGCACATGATAGAGTCAAATGGAAATGTTACTGGCACCCACTTGATCAAATCGATGAATAACAGGATGTCAAGTGATCAAG
Source organism: Cryptotis parvus (assembly GCA_021461705.1). NCBI lineage: Eukaryota > Metazoa > Chordata > Mammalia > Eulipotyphla > Soricidae > Cryptotis > Cryptotis parvus. The sequence continues at coordinate 148,189 of JAJIBD010023157.1, read as the reverse complement.
TGGATTATATTTACCCAGAAGGTCTCACTAAAGGCTCTCACTGTGAGTTTCGAATTTTCTGAAAATCAGTCTTGAAATTTGTCTTTGCTTTCTAGCCGAGCCCAAAGCCTCGTAAGAAGCCAAAGGAACCCCCCCACACCACGAGGGCCACCGTTTTCCACATCCAGACTCCCAGCTGGTCAGTCAGGGCTCCACCCAGCAGAAGAGCTGATCTTTCCCCATCCCATATGCAAAGCTGCCATGCCGTTCATCAATAAATGCACGAGATTAGAGGCGACTACAGGAGTATTCCACCCGCATGGCAGAGCCTTGCAAGTTACCTGTGTCATATTTGATATGCCAAATATCATTAACAATTATAGACCTCATTCCCATGACCTGATGGAATGGTTTGAGGCTCTTTATGTTCCTGAGGTGAGCAGGTGCCTGGGCTACACTAGCATGTGACAAGACATATGGAGATGTTACTGGTGCCCATTCCAGCAAATCGATGATCAATGGGAAGACAAGTGATACAAGTGATACAAGTAGTATATTTTTAATGTTCCTCTTACTTGCTTTGGTTCAGAAAACTGCAGATAAATTTCTTGTAACTCAAGAATTAGTGTGATGAATTCAAAATTTGATTAAATGTATTACAATTAATTCCTCAATAGTTCAATGTATTTTACTCATATACATTTTGTGTTCATTTTGGTATTCAAGATATCAAGTAAATATAAGCTCTAAAATAAATGTGTAAAGCAAAATTACCTTCCAGAATAGCTCAAACAGAAATAAAGTATTCTAAGAAAATGAAATAAAGTGTTCTAAACCTACTAAAATCTCTTGAGGTATAAATACCACAGTCTCAATATAAAAATTGCTCTTTTCTATATTAAATGTCTTAAAATGTTCAGATTACATCTATCAGACATGCATTATATCAGTTATGTCTTCTATAAGCTCACTCACTCAATTATATAACAAACTTTTCTTAAGCTAAATTTATACTGCACACTGTGGAATACAAATATAATTAAGCACCAGGTTTCTTTTCCAAAATGAAATTAGCATATAAAAATATCAATATAAATCTAAGTGGTAAAAGCAACTATGTATATGCAAATAACTTTATAGAAAAAGTCAGGGAAGTCACCTAAGTCAGCTTCTAAATAAAGGTGTTTAGAAATAAAAGGTGTTTTAAGTGTGACATATTAAAATAAATAATTTAGCAGCTAATTATGAATGGGTTTTTATTATCACTGGAAGCTTCATGATGGGAAGAAACCATATACAATAAATTTCACAAGTATCTGAGAAAGAAAAATGAAACAAAAAATGCCACATATCAAGTAAGTTACAATATGATTTTATGTGTGTGACTAGAGAGAGAGTGCAGCTTACCTTGCATACAGCCAGGCCAGATTCAATTCCTGGCACCACATCTGACCCCCTAGCCCTCCGGGTAATCCCTGAGTACAGAACCAGGAGAAAACCTTGAGCACTGTTATATTTCCCCCCTTCAGCACCCCCACAATATAGTTAATTAGTCTCACTAATGGGGGTAATACTTTTGTTCCTGATAGAATTAAATGTGAACACACACACACACACACACACACACAATATGATTAGAAGAGCAACTAAGTAATATAACATTTAAATTTCACAGTGTTCATTTTATATTACATTGATAATGAATCTGATAATGACCCCACCTCCATGAGGACCTCCATTTTCCACATCCGGATTTCCCCTCGTCAGAACTCCACCCAGCAGACCAGCCTATCACAGCCCGGCTCATCGAGATCCACCCTGCTGCAGTTTTTAATCTGGCCCAGGTATGCTGATCCAGAGACAGACCTGGGGCAGAGCTGCTATTGGCTCTCACTGTGCCCAGCCGCTCACTCATGAAGCGCCCGGGAGGGATGGCAGGTTCTAGCCCTGGCGCGCCACCCCAGCAAAGCCTCACAACAAGCCAGACCACCCCCCCCACTCCATGGGGACCTCCATTTACCACATCCGGACTTCCCCCTCGTCAGAACTCCACCCAGCAGACCAGCCTATCAGAGCCCGGCAAGCGCAAGCGGCAGCATGGTTCATCAATAAATGCTGGATTTTGCGATGACTACAAGAGTATGCTACCCGCACGGTGGAGCCTGGCAAGCTACCCATGTCGTATTTGTTATGCCAGATACCAATAGCAATTATAGACCTCATTCCCATGACCTGATGGAAGGGTTTGAGGCTTTTTATGTTCCTGGAGCAAGCAGGTGCCCTGGGCTCTACTTGCATGAGACAGGTCATATGGAGATGTTACTGGTGCCTGCTCGAGCAAATCGATGATGAATGGGAAGACAATGATACAGTGAATGAATCTGAGAGAGAGAACAATGAAGGCAGTTAGAACATGTAGCTGGTTAGGATATTTGCAAAAAAAACAATATTAAGAACTAAAAAGCCAAGTGATGCATATGAAAAATGCTGAGCAAAATCCTTTCCAGTCCTCTCTACTGATTACAATAACAATATTTCAGGTACCATTCCTAGAGGTTCTGCTTCAATTGATATAGGATGTATTAAATCTCTGAAGGTAATCCTAATTAGTAATGGAGTCTAAGAACTACATTGATTATTTAACAATTGTTGGTGATTACTATTAATTTGGAACAAGCAAAGTCAAGAATGATGACCTTATTCTAATCAGTTGATAAAGGGCAGTCTCGAAACTAGCATACAGTTGGTGGAGGGAAGCTGACAGTAGCAGTAGTGTTGGAATATTGAATGCCTGTAACAAGTCATCATGAATAACCATGTAAATCACATTACATTGCTTAAATAAGTAAAAATGGGACAGAGTGACAGTACAGTGGTTAGGGCGTTTGCCTTGCTTGCCATGGGGCCAACCCAGGTTCCATCCCAGGCATCCCATAAGGTCCCCGAGCACTGAGAGGAGTAGTTCCTTAGTATAGATCCAGGAATAACCCTGAACACCACCGGGTGTGACCCAAAGAGCAAGAATAAATAAATACATAAAGTGGAAAATAAAATTAATTAAAAAATAATTTATAAAACTATCATGCAGGATATCAACAGAAAGTCTATTTAGAGGAAAGAAAAAAATCAGTTTGATTTTTGAAATTTAAGAATAAAGTCAGTGAGTAAGCAGGAAAAAATTAAGTGGTTGAATATATATTACTATGGGTTTGGCAACATTGATAAATGACTGACACTTGAAAGTTAAAGGTCATGAATTCATAAAGGAGCATTCTGTTTTAAATGGTCAGTTATGAGGTATAAGATGGGTGTTAAGGAAGATATACCATATAAAAAGCAAAAGTTTATGTTTTTAACATCATTTTACCATGCTTGAGTTTACCAAGCATGTTACCAGCTTACCAGACATGTCATTCATAATAATCGAACTCCTCAAAGAATTAAATGTAAGCATGTGCATATATAAACTTCTGTAGTAATTTTTATAACACTATAAAATTATCATTAGTCATATTTAAATAATTGTCTTTTGCAGTACATTTTCTTTCCTAGTAACCAAAGTTAGATGGAAGTAAGAGACTTTCTCATATTAATAAAAACACTAATTAAGATGTATGTAAGATCTTTATAAAATATAAAATCATTGTAAAGCAAAACCATTATATTCACTTTGCTATTTATTCAATTTACTAATGTGTGAATTGTCACAGATTGCAAAGGAAGTTACAAAAAAAAAGAAAAGGAAACCCAAGGGTGTTATTTACTTGTGTTTTCATTTGTATATTCTAACCACAAACTTTGTATGTGCTCTTTCACACGAAGTGAAACAGTAATTATCTATCTCAGAAAGAAAGTGACCTTATAAGATGAGATGCGGAAACATAGGCCACACAAAGGACTAAATATTTCTGGAGCAAATGTACCCAACTACAGGTCGTTCTAATTTCTGAATCTATGAAGAAGGGTATACATTTGTTAGTGGGATTCATATCCATTATAGATTGTGGTTGACATGTTGAAAAATTAGAAAGGGTACCAATGAAGACCATCCTTCTAAAAGCATTATCTTAAGAAATCAACGATATCAAGTCCATCGTAAAATTCTTATTTCTAACTTGTTTCATCTTTCAGTGAACATTTTTCCATTTCCATTGTTTCCAGTCAGAGCTATATCTACATATAACAGGAATCATCTAATCATGTTCAATGCCTTCCCTTTCAGCACTCCTTTTGTAGGTTTTAGTATTGTCCACCCATATGTCTCTAGCCACCCTTCTCTCTCTTTTTCACACACACGCATGCACACACACACACAACCTCATATTCATGGAAATTGATCCAGTCTGGTATACTTTAACCAGTCTCAATTTTCAACGACTCTGCTGTCCTTGTATTTTATATCAGAGTGAATTCACATTACTTTAAAATTTCTCAGCCAAGCTTACCCCTTCCCCTCTTCTGCTTTGCTCTTCCTCTCTCTTTCCCTTCCCTCCCCCCTTCCTATTGTCTGTTTCTCCCGTTTCCCCTCCATTATTTTATCATATGCAGGTGAATAAGTTCAATGTTTCTCTTTTTCAACTACTTTTCATTCTTAGGTAATAGGAAAAACTATGGGTTGTGTCTTGTGAAATCAGTCTTAAGGAGAATTAATAATTTCGCTTTATATACATTCTACCAACACCAATACCACATCAAACACCTCCCAAAAAGGAAATACCTTGTCCACTTATAGACTTACTTTTGTTTTCAGCTGCATAGCTTGTTTTGATTTACCTTGTCAATTAGAAGGAAGCTCCAATTTCCAATATTAAAAATGCAATATCAAGAAGACTCCAGGTTGAATCTCAATATCTGATAGTAATGAAAAATCAGATTTTGAAAGTATGTCATGCCTGGTGGGTAAGGAAGCAAGGAGTAGACACAGTCAGCAGTTATGTGTGTTGGACATTTTCTATGGAATTTAAAAGGAATATTCACAAGACAAATACCTCCAAAATCAGGTCAAAGTCCTTTTTATTAGTTATAGCTACATCTCAATATGAAGAATAAATCTGAAAACAAAAGGTAGTATTTTGGAAAGCAACTTCCTGGGAGCTGCTGAGGTGATGAATACTATTGACTTCCCACTCTTCTTTCCCCGATACCTGCTCTCTGAATGACCTCTTTTCAATTTTTCCATTACTATCTCACAGGACAAAGAATATTGCTGGGGAGGTAATCAAAATTGTGAGCATTGATTTTATAATGTACATAAAGAATAAATCAGGGATTGTTTGGGTTTAAAGCCAATAGCAGAGAAAGAATCCCAAACACCACCTACTAAAGTTAAATCATTTTCATAAAGAAATTTGGCGGGAGCAGACTATCATTGATAAAAATTCTTAGGGAAAACATCTTCCATTTTTTCCCATTGCTCAATGGCTTACAGACTTGTTCTTCCAGGTAACAAATATGACTGTCTAAAAAAGAAAGTGGGGGAACAAAAGCAACCAAGGAACCACAAAAAGAGGTCATGATAAATGATGAATAGCTTTTATTCATCCAGTCTTTTCTTTCTCATGTTCTTCCTTAATTTTTCAAAGCATTAAGCAATTTTACTGTGCAGCAACATATATAAAGAATATTCAGAGAGTCTTTGCTCTGATACAAGGTAATTCTTGCATGAAATTAGCTATTTCTGGAGCTAAAAATATTAAACTATTTGAGATGCTACCACAGCTCATCCAGCTTTCAAGTGGGTTTTTCTAAATTCCTATATAGATGGTTCATCACTGGTGCATAGGATAAAAGAATTTCCTCCAACTCTAGATTTTTTTGTACTTGTGGGTAGTGACAGAGCTCTTAGATGATTTTTTAGCATCTAATATTATTATAAATAAATATTATATAATTGGAATTATATTTGCAAATTCAGATGTTTTATAGGTAAAAACAAGAATATATTTTTATGGACATTTTTCATAACAATTTAAATTAGATAACTTCTGTATTTGATATAAATTAAATATAGTATTTACAGTTTAGTACTGTAAATACTGTATTTAAGTAAGTAGTGCTCAAACAAAGAAATGACTTTTTTAACTTGGGCTAGAGAGGTAAGGAATGCCCCATGGAGAATGAAATTGGGCATTTAAGTACATTGAAGGGAGAAAATATTTGGAGATGCAGGTTAAAGGTTAGGGAAGGGAGGGTATAAAGGAAGCATAAAAATAATCAAGTCCATATGTTCAAGGGTAAGAGAGGTACAAACTCCTCTGCTAGAAAAGTCTCTTTGAAAATGATCACATTCAACAGATAATGAAAACTAAACTGGGGTGATTTACATGATGTGTTTGGTAGTTTATAATAATGCTGTAGTCAAGAAGGTATATTTAAAAGTTTGGTAAATTGGGTAAAAGTAAATTTAAAGGTATGTATGAGGGTCTTTGTCAATAGGAGGGATAAACATCTATGATAATGAAGAAATGAGGAGAATGACTTTTAGCAGCAATAATTGAATAGGATCGTGTTGCTTGGGTTTTAGTTGAGCAGCTTAGTCTTCGAGTGATGTGATAATTCTAGGAGTAAAAAGAAATTAAAATGATGAACATTAGGCACATGTTTCTGAAGAAGGATAATGACTTTTACTTGAATATGATGTTTAAAATAAGTGAGGTGCAGTGTATTTATCTCATACATATGTATAGGTAAAAATATAACTGGCAACTAAGACAACAGATTCTGTGTTAATATGAATTATTTTATGCAGAATTTTAAATATTCTAGGTCATAAAGAGGACTTTAATTATGAAGTCTCAATTTTTTTCTTGTGTCTTTCAGTTTTTGGACCATACACAGAGTGCTAATGGCTTACTCCTGATGGTGCTTGAGGACCATTTGTGGGTACTGGGAATTGGGGGCAGTTGCACGCAAGGCAAGCTTATCTTTTTTGTTTCGTTTTGTTTTGTTTTGTTTTAATTTTTTTATTTTTACAATTACAAAGATATACCATTAAAAACTTCATATTTGGGTTTTGGTCATACAGTGTTCCAGCACCCATCCCGCCACCAGTGCCCATCTCCCACCACCAACGTCCCCGGTTCCCTCCCCCTCCCCAGCCCTCCTCCATGGCAGGTTCTTTATTTCTTTCCGTTTCTCTCTCTCTTTCCCTTTCCCTCCAGACTATGGATTACAGAACATACATTAAAGGGTTGTCATGTGTATCTTTTTGCCTCTATTTCATGCTCAGTTCTAGGTTGGCATTAGTACCCTCGACAATTGTTAGCACATTGTTCCATTTTCTGTCTTACCTAGCCTCTGACTCCCACACGTTTGTGATAATTTCCACCTTTGACAAGACCTCCTGATATATGTTTCACTTGACCTTGGATATTGGTATCATAATATGTACATATATATTTATGTTATGCAGATAAATGCAGTCATTCTGTATCTGTCTCGCTCCTTCTGGCTAATTTCGCTCAACATAATCTTCTCCATGTCCATCCATTTATAGGCAAATTTTATAACTTCATTTTTCCTAACAGCTGCATAGTATTCCATTGTGTAGATGTACCAAAGCTTCTTTATCCAGTCATCGATTTTGGGCACTCTGGTTGCTTCCAGATTCTGGCTATTGTGAATAATGCTGCTATGAACATAAAAGTAGGGATGGTGTTTCCGCTGCGTATTTTTGGTTTCCCAGAGTAGATTCCCAGGAGTGGTATGGCTGGGTCATATGGGAGTTCAATTTCTAGTCTTTGGAGGAATGTCCATATTGTTTTCCAGAAAGGCTGTACCAGCCGGCATTCCCACCAACAATGGATGAGTGTCCCCTTTTCCCCACATCCACGCCAGCACTTGTTGTTCTTGCTCTTTTGAATATGTGCCAGTCTCTGTGGTGTAAAGTGGTATCTCATTGTTGTTTTGATTTGCATCTCTCTGATGATTAGTGATGATGAGCATTTTTTCATATGTTTTTTGGCCATTCGAATTTCTTCCTTGCTGAAGTTTCTGTTCATTTCTTCTCCCCATTTTTTGATGGGGTTGTTTGATTTCTTCTTGTAAAGTTCTACCAGTGCCTGATATATCCTGGATATTAACCCCTTATCAGATGGGTATTGGGTGAATATTCTTTCCCATTCTGTGGACTGCTTTTGTATCTTAGTCACTGTTTCTTTTGAGGTGCAGAAGCTTTTTAGTTTCATATAGTCCCATATGTTTATGTTTTCTTCTAGTTGCTTTGTTAGTGATGTTTCACCTTTGAAGAAGGGCAAGCTTATCTTAACCCCTGTTCCATTATCTCTAACCTTATACTTCTATTTTCTTATCTCTTAAACTAAGATGTACAAACTAAGTACTTACAACAATTAGAATGGATGTGCTACTCTGGTGGTAGGCATTGACAATTAGTGAGGCTATGTCCATGTATGTAATGGCAAGGGATACTATATGACTACGTATGTGATTTCCTCTCAATTTGCCTATGAACCCAAAACTGCTTAAAATTAAAGTATTCGTTGAAGTTTCGCCTGTCTTACTAATTATTTCTTCCTACCTCCCCTCCTCCCTCTCCCTCTGTCCTTGCTCATCAGTGCCTCCCCTTCTCTTCATTCCTTGTTTGTTTTCTACCTCCTCTCTCTTATTTCTCTATTTCACTCTCCTCCTTGTTTCCTGTCTTCCTTTTCTCTTCTTTTCCCTGCCTGTTTCTTTTCCTCTCCCCACAAATTAAATATTTAAGATGTAAGTTTAATATGAATATTTTGTACAAATTATCTCATCATGAAGTATAATTAGACTATAATTTTATAGACTAAATTTATTAAGAAAACTATCTATAAAACTGGCTGTAATCTATTTCTCATTTATTTATGCATAAGAATATTTCACTCAAATTCTGCTCAACTTTGTTCATCTTGTTGCATAAAGTTATTAATTGTAATTTTCCACCAATCGTCACGTAAAATAAGCACATATATAGATACACACTAAACTCTATTAATCTGATCAGAATATACATTTTCCATATCACAGTTCCAAACACAAAACACCTTCTCAAGTATACCTTAAAGGAGCTCTTCCTTAGGATCAAAGGAAAAGACTTCAAATCCATTTCAGATCATTTTCTTACTGATTAAATTCAACATTTATGTAGCACATGACATCTAACTAATGCCCAAAATGGGAAGCCTTTTAGAAATGTCTCAGCATTTTTCTTGAGTTGACATCATAGGTTAAGCTCAGATAAAAAAAAAGAAATGAAATTTAAGAGAAGAAAAACTTTCACAATAAGTTTATATATGACACATAATAAAGATATACTAACTCATGTATTTAAATGTCAAGTATTTAAATCCTATAAATTATAAATTTGTATTTAAAGGAAGCTTAGCACTGTACCCCAAAACATTTCCTTGAAGTCTGAAGTAGAATGGGTGGGATTCATTCCAAAGATGCTTGTTTCATAACAATGACTGTGTAATAAAATGCAAATTGTTTAGAAAAGGAGGCAAACATGGTCATAAAGAGAATATGTAGAAATCAGTAATTTTGAACATGCTAGCTTGTTCAAAATTAGAACAAAAATTTGGAAGAGTGCTGAGAGAAATAAAGCTCTTTCATCAGTGTAAATTTAGTTAATAACCTGGCATATAAAAAAACAGCTGGATCAGCTAGCAAGAAAAGTAAATAAAACGAGTTAATTTTTGATGGGGAAAAATAGACATGGCAAGCAGAAGAAGATAATAGTTATATAGTGACTAAAATTACTGTAGCGGTTATATAGTTCATGTCCATAAAGGAACCTAATTATGACTCATTTACAATTTATGACATAAAGATCTTTTTGGGCGTCACACCCGACACTCAGGGGTTACTCCTGGCTCTTTACTCAGGAATTACTCCTGGTGGGCTTAGGGGACCAAGTGGGATGCCAGCCACTTAGAAAACAAACACCCTACCCACTGTGCTATTGCTCCGGACCCAACATAAAGATCTTAAAAAGTATAAACCATATAAGGTGTATCAGAGTGTTATAGGCATTGAAGTTGGACAGAGTGAGTAGACTCTAAGGTGCTAAAACGTCACTATCACTGTCCTGAAGATATTTTCAATAGGGGCCATAGCGATAGTTCAGCGAGGAGGGCTTTTGCCTTGCAAGCGGCTAACCAGGGTTTGATTCTGGGCATTCGATGTGGTCCCTGGGCACCACCAGGAATACTTCCTGAGTGCAGAGCCAGGAGTAACCCCTGAGCATCTCTGGGTGTGACCCAAAAAGAAAAAAAGGATACTTTTAGTAAATATGGATAATTTTTCTGTAGTTACAAATTAAAAAAAAACTCTCCCACGCATAGTTTTACAGCTCAGTGGCTGGTCCTTCCTGCAACCAGCTTTATCCCAGAGGCTCTGCTACTTGAGCTGGTAGCTCTGTCATTTCTGATCCCTGACAATGAAAGTGGTTTCCAACTGCACCACAGCCTGGTATGTGTGAGATTCACAACTAAGAGTTACAATCCTGGTAAGTATGTCTAAAACGCGTACTTAACATGAGAATGCATGAGTCTTGGCAATTCAGTGGCTCCTGGGAAACACTACAATAAAATGTGTGTAAGAACCCACACTCTTAAGTCATGATGCACAACACAAGTAACAGATCAGGGCACGTGACGGGTCCCAGGGATTTATCCTGGTTGACCAAAGGCAAGACAAGCACCTCACATGCTGTCCTATCTCTCCAGCCTCCCATAACCAAATATCCGTCAGATGATAATTGGTGGAAAATTAAAATTTTTAAATGCGTGCATGTTAAAATAGCAAAATTGATTGTTTTATTTTAACTCAATATATGTCATTAGACTCTGTCATCCGGTTTTATTTAGTACATATTTATAGAGCATCTTTAATATACAAATGGAGATACATTGGTGCATGAAGCAAACAACAAAAAGTATTGTTGCATCATGCATCTGACATTTTTTTTAAGTGGAAAAACCTAACTCATACATGTTTAAATAAAATAATGAGAGAAGGTATGTGGGGAGAGTGATGCTTTGGACTCTGGTGCAACCTGGGTCAAGGAGCTCAGACAGCCACTATGTTTTCTCTGGGTGGATCCAGTTTGAAGCCAACTGTCCCCCTGAGGTAGCAAGTTAACTACTGGAATTCTAGATTTTCTTCATTTTCACAACTACTGGTGAACAGAATCTTTCCTTTTCAATAGTTTGAAGAAATTGTCAGAAAAATTAATCCTTCCTGAAACAGTTCTTCAAGATAGCAGATAGAAGACTGATGAGCGGGCCACCTGGGAGTGAGAATAGAGAGAAGTAGCTGTAAACTGGGTAAAAACCAAGTGTCTACTTCATCTCTCTTATTTATTTGTTTTCATTTCACTTTTGGGCACATAAAGCGGTGCTACATGCAAGATAAGCACAACATCCCCTATACTATCCCTCTGGTTCAGTCATCTTATTTAAAATATCTCTAATGTCAGATAAACAAGATCCGAGTTTAGTTCTTACTTTGCCAATCATTACTTTCTAAATAGTTACTCAACGAATCTTTAATTTCTTATAAAGTAGAAACATAAACAGTCAATCTTTCAATATGTTGGAATATTTTGTTGCAATATGTTTGTTTTACTGATTATAATTATAAAACAATACCTTCTTAATTTCACTTTATCCATACCACCTTTTCTTTGGTGGGGTTCTGTTGCAGTACACTGCTGCCCAGAGCCTCTGCATCTTGCCTGGAATTATCTCTTGCAGGCCACTTTGTAGATAGGGGCAAGAGACAGTGTGAATCTGTGATTCTGTGTGGCAGTATAGCTTACCATGCATTCTATGTTAGCTGGTATAAATATTTTCTCTCATACTACCACAATCATCATGGGACGAGACAAATATTACCAGTATTTTTACCTGGCTACATTGGATCTCTAAGTATAATATAGTTATAATTAGATTAGAGAGAAATGCTGTTTGCCTCCAAGCAAGCAAGTGTGGCTCTCTAATAAGTCTAAAGACCAATATACAAAACAATTATGGAGTAAAGACAAAGATCTTATGAAGGCTTGGAGAAATATATACCTGGCTGGAGAAAATCCCTGGTACAGATACATGCCCTTCCCCAACTCTGCATAGGCCCCTCAGGGAAACTTCTCAGGCAGATCGTGGCTAGGCAATATTAACATTTCAATGGAACTAGGTGAGGTCCTGGGAGAAGCAAACCTGAAAGGTTTAAAAAAAAAATATACCACAGTGAAACATACAGTTACAAAGGTGTTCGTAATTGGTTCTTTGTAATACAGTATTCCAGCACCCATCCCTCCACCAGTGCCCCATCACCACCACCAGTATACTCAGACCCCCTCCTGCCTACCTCCAGGCTGCCTTAGTAGCAGGTACCCCCTTTTACTCTCTTTCTCTCTCTGTCTCGTCTCTCTGTCTCTTCATCTCTCTCTCCCTTCTTTTACACATTGCAGCTAGCCCTGCAGACATTTAGGGTTCATCATGTAAGTCTCTTTGTATATATTCAATGGTGAGTTCTAGTCTGACATTACCATAGCCCACACTCAGTTAAACACTGGTATATAGTTATATCCCATTAATGAATGCAGTCATTCTATATCTGTCTTTTCCTTCTGACTAATTTCACTCAGCATGATAGTCTCCATATTCCTGAATCAACCAGATGCCATTGGGCTACATGGATGTGATAGGGCAGAGTACTGGCGCCCCCGGCAATGATAGTGATAGTGAATGACCATGTCCATCCATTTGCAGGTAAATTTCACAATTTTGTCTTTTCTGACAGCTGCATAGTATTCCATCATGTAGATGTACCACAGTTTCTTTAGGCAGTCCTCTATTCTCAGGCACTTAGGTTGTTACCAGATTCTAGCTATTGTGAATAGTGCAGCGATAAATAGAGAAGTACAGATAGTGTTTCTGCTATGTGTTTTTCGGTCTCTCGGGTATATTCCCAGGAGTGCCATTGCTGGATCAAATAGGAGCTAAATATCTATTTTCGGAGGAATGCCCATATTGTTTTCCAAAAGAGCTGGACCAATCGGCACTCCCACCAACAGTGAATGAGAGTCCCTTTTTCCCCACATCCATGCCAGCACTAGTTGTTCTTGCTGTTTTGGACATGTGCCAGTCTCTGTGGTGTGCGATGGTACCTCATTGTTGTTTTGAAATGCATCTTCCTGATATTAATGATGAAGAGCACTTTTTGATATGCCTTTTGGCCATTCAGATTTCTTCTTTTTTGGAAGCTTCTGTTCATTTCTTCTCCCCAATTTTTGATGGGGTTGGCTTTTTTTTTTCTTGTGAAGTACTACCAGTGCCTGATATATCCTATATATTAACCCCTTGTCAGCAGGTAGGTATTGGGTGAATAGGGCTTGACCTTAGCTGCTTAACTGCTATTGGTTGATGTGGGTCAGTCAGGGCTGAAGATATAAAAGCAGTAGCCTTCTCTCTCTCTCTCTCTCTCTCTCTCTCTCTCTCTCTCTCCTCTCTCTCTCTCTTTCTTGTCCTCTTTGCTCTATGCCTCTGCTCTCCTCTCTATTCTCTGCCCTGTTGGGTCTAAGCACAGGTTAACGGCCATCTTGGACTAAGATTCTAAATATACACATGGCCAGAGCCCAGCCAGAAACCTAAATCTGGGGTTTTCCTGTTACCAGATTATATACCTGAACCGGTGTGAGTAAAGCCTTTTAAAACTTTGCTGGATTTGCAGTCTTTCTCTGTCCTCCAGAAGCCGATCCCCTGTGGCAGAATGAGATTCCTGTCCCTGCTCTCTGATTTCCTTGGGGAACCCAGCATTCTCTGACAGGGTACACCCAGAAGTGCTCAAGGGCCACTCCTGACTCTGCTCAGATGCCACAGTTGGCAGTACCAGGGATCAAACAGGGCTTAGCCACTTGCAAATGCCTTAATCCTGTACAAGCTCTCTAACCACCCCCATGACATCTACTCCTTATTTTCTTTCCATCCTTCTTTTGTAGTATACTTAATGTGAAACTGACAATAACTTTCCTGTTCTATTATAGTTCTTTTTAAAATTTTTTTATTTTTACAATTACAAAGATATACAATTAAAAAGTTCGTATTTGGGTTTTGGTCATACAGTGTTCTAGCACCCATCCCGCCACCAGTGCCCATCTCCCACCACCAACGTTCCTGGTTCTCTCCCGCTCCCCCAGCCCTCCTCCATGGCAGGTTCTTTATTTCTTTCCCTTTCTCTCTCTTTCTCTTTTCCTTCCCCTCCAGGCTATGGATTGCAGAACATACATTAAAGGGTTGTCATGTGTATCCTTTTTGCCTCTATTTAATGCTCAGTTCTAGGTTGGCATTAGTACCCTCGACAATTGTTAGCACACTGTTCCATTTTCTGTCTTACCTAGCCTCTGACTCCCACACGTTTGTGATAATTTCCACCTTTGACAAGACCTCCTGATATATGTTTCACTTGACCTTGGATATTGGTATCTTAATATCATAATTTATGTTATGCAGATAAATGCAGTCATTCTGTATCTGTCTCTCTCCTTCTGGCTAATTTCACTCAACATAATCTTCTCCATGTCCATCCACTTATAGGCAAATTTTATAACTTCATTTTTCCTAACAGCTGGATAGTATTCCATTGTGTAGATGTACCAAAGCTTTATCGAGTCATCGATTTTCGGGCACTCTGGTTGCTTCCAGATTCTGTCTATTGTGAATAATGCTTAAAGCTCTCATCTACTAGTCTAACCTTAACGACCACCTATATACCCATTCAATGTACTCAGCTTTCTCTGCAATTCTCAACTCATATTCAAGTATTTATTTGAGATTGCCACGTAATTCTTCAAAACACCCCATAAAGAATTTCTGAAGTCATAGACACTTAAGCCTTCACTTTCCCATGTTACCTGATTTATTAAATGGAATCATACATGATGCAAATGCTTTAGTAAAAGTCTAGAAGTTACTGTTACCATTTTTCCCATCCTTTAAGTTCATGTTATTAACAAGTAATGTAAATCCTTTCTTTTATTATTTATTAAAATTTTAATTAAAGTTTTATTTACAATTTATTTTTAAATTGAATCACAGTGAGATACTGTTACAAAGTTGTTCATAATTGAATATCAGTCAAATAATATGACAACATCCATCCCTTCATCAGTGTATGTTTCTCCCATTCATGTCCTCCATTTTTCTCACACCCCCCCTCCAATGCCTGCCTCTGTGGCAGGTAATTTCTCTCTTTCTTCTCTCACTGGGCCTTAGGTTTGTGATACAGATACTGAAAGTTTATCAGATGTATCCTCTTGCTATCAACACTTAGTTCTTATCCAAAATGGTTATTTCCAACTATTATTGTAAATCCTGTTTTACTTTAAAAGCTTATCCAAAATTCATGTTTTCAGTCCCTACTAAACGTTTGCTCTTGACTTGACTATGTGTCTCCTAATTGGTCTTTGCTTCTTAGATTATATTTTCAGCAAAACAACCAGAGGTTTGTTTGTTTGTGTGTTTGTTTTGCTAAAATGCAACTGAAGCCTGATCACAAAAATATATGTCTCACTCTGCTTTCTGGTTCACTTAGAATAAAAAGTCTTCATCTCCAAACCCTGCCTAATTTGGCCCTTATTGTCCTCCTGCTCTGAGCTATGTCTTTAAATTGCTCTCTCACACACATTCTTTCTCATGGTGTTTTATGCTAGCCTCTTCTTTCCCATATTTCTCCCCATCTTCCTCTCATGACAATATTTCTAGTCAACTATAAAGAAAAATGTTCTCTGAAATTGTTGTTTTCTAGGGGAAACTAATCTCTCCACTCTTCCAATATTTTTGTACTCCAGGTGTAAGAGCCTTTCTCCTAATCCAGCAGTTCTGCAGCTCTGACAAACACCAACTATAAGACATGTGGCTCAGTGTAGTCTTGGCAGTGTGTATCTGAATTCACAAACAGATCCAAAAGGTTAGAGACTTAGTTTCATATATTTACACCACCTCCAGACACCAATATAATAGGTATCAATGCAGTGCAATGCATTGCAATGCTATGCAATGCAATGCAATGCAATACAATACAAAACAATACCATACAATACAATACAATATAATACAATACAATACACTGTATTACTGTCTTCCCGTTCATCATTGATTTGCTTGAGCAGCCACCAGTAACATCTCCATATATCCTGTCTCATGCTAGTAGAGCCCAAGGGCATCTGCTTGCTCCAGGAACATAAAAGCTTCAAACCATTCCATCAGGTCATGGGGATGAGGTCTATAATTGTTCCTGGTATTTGGCATATCAAATATGACACGGGTAGCTTGCCAGGCACTGATCTGTGGGTGGCATACTCTTGCAGTCACCTCTGATCTCCAGCATTTATTGATGTACCGCACAGTCACAATCAGCCTTCGAGCCGGGCTGTGATCAGCTCTTCTGTTGGGTGGAGTTCTGACGAGAGGGGAGTCCGGATGTGGAAAATGGCACCCTCATGGAGTGAAGGCGGGGGGGGTCGTCTGGCTTCTTGTGAGGCTCTGCTGGGGTGGTGGGCCAGGGCTAGAATCCACCATCCCTCCCCGGCGCCTTGTGATCGGCTGGGCACAAGGAGAGCCGGTAGCAGCTCTGCCCCATGTCTGTGAGTCTCTGGACCAGCATACCTGGGCCAGACTTGAAAAAGACTGCTGCAGGGTGGGTCTTGATGAGCAGGGCTGTGATCAGCTCTTCTGCTGGGTGGAGTTCTGATGAGAGGGGAGTCCGGATGTGGAAAATGGCGCCCTCATGGAGTGTGGGGGTCGTTGGTCTTCCTGCGAGGCTCTGCAGGGGTGGTGGGCCAGGGCTAGAACCCGCCATCCCTCTAGGTGCCTCGTGATTGGCTGGGCACAGGGAGAGCCGGTAGCAGCTCTGCCCCATGTCTGTGAGTATCTGGATTAGCATACGTGGGCTGGACTTGAAAAAGACTGCTGCAGGGTATCTGCAGGGTAATACAATGCAATACAATGCAATACAATACACTGTTACTGTCTGTATTACTGTCTTCCCATTCATCATCGATTTGATCGAGCGGGCACCAGTAACATCTCCATATGTCCTGTTTCAGGCTAGTAGAGCCCAAGGGCACCTGCTTGCTCCAGGAACATAAAGAGTCTCAAATCATTCCATCAGGTGATGGAATTAGGTCTATAATTGTTACTGGTATTTGGCATATCAAATACGACAGGGGTAGCTTGCCAGGCTCTGCCATGCGGGTGGCATACTCTTGTAGTCACCTCTAAATCCAGCATATATTGATGAACCCCGGCCGCTTGCAGCCGCGTGAGCCAGGCTGTGATAGGCTGGTCTTCTGGGTGGAGTTCTGACAAGAGGGAAGTCCAGATGTGCAAAATGGAGGCCCTCATGGAGTGGGGGTCGTCTGGCTTGTTGCGAGGCTCTGCTGAGTTGGCGGGCCAGCGCTAGGAACCTGACATCCCTCCCGGGCGCCTCGTGAGCAGCTGGGCACAGGGAAAGCCACTAGCAGCTCTGCCATAGGAACTGTCCCATTAGGATGGAGAAGTAGAAAATTTAGGATACGACACGGTATCGTGGTCGTATCCTGCAATACACGACACAATACAATGCAATACAATACAATACAATACAATACAATACAATACAATACAATACAATACAATACAATATGTAACATCTGAGTTGTTACCTGTGCTTTTGAGCTATTGTCAATGTCCTCCCTTGCTTGTTTAATTTGTTAGAGCAGGGCATAGAACTGAGGAAACAGTTTACTTATTATATATCTATTTATTACTTCAAAGGATATTAAAGGATGACTGTGCAGTCAGCAGAAGAGCTACATATGGCAGCGTGGGGAAGGATCTCAGAATCAAGCCTCTGTCCCCAAAGAGCTGCTGAACAATTCAGAGCTCTCTGACTTTAGTCCTTTTGGATTTTTCACTGCAGGCTTCATTGCAAAGACATGATTGATTAAATCATCAGTCAATTTATTTACTCTCTAAGCCCGCCACTCATTTTATATGTTAGCAGGTGTGAGACTGAAATTCCCAAACTCTTTAGTTTCCTTTGCAACCAACCACTATTCTCAAGGGCTTTCTAAAATTCACCTTTATAACATAAATATTGTGTGCTTGAAAGAGGCTTGTCATGAATCACAGATACATCCAATGTCTTTATTACTTGAGTCTGTAACTTTTATTTCTTCTGTAAATAACTCAATTACAAATATCATAAGTTCTGCTAAGCCATATGTTCTCTGTTACAGCTAATTGGTGTTGCAGCAGAAAAGTAGCTACAGACAGTGTGTAAGTAAATCAATGTGGTTCTATTCCAATAAAACTTTATTTGCTACAGAAGATCAACAAAATCTGCCACAGCCCGTTCAATTCCAAACTGGTTTGATCTCTGCTTAACTACATATTATTTGTACAGCTTTGTTATTTTCTCGCCTAATATTTTTTAAGTGAATGATTTGAGGGATAGTAAATAAATATATGAATGAACATTTGAAACTGGTATGCAAAATTAAAAGCACTACAATAAGACAAAAAATCAATCTATTTCAATGTGCTTCCATTTTTTAAAGATAGTTGGTGACTTATCAATAAATAAATGTGTTCTTCTTTATTTGGGAGCAACACCCATCAGTGCTCAGGGCTTACCTCTGGCTCTCTACTCTGGGTCACTCATGGCAGTGCTTGGGGGACCATAAGCAATTAGCATCAGGGTTTGAATCAGGGTCTACCACATGCAAGGCAAATGCCTTAACCCCACTGTACTCCAGGCCTATCTTTTTCCTTAGATTTAATTATGCTGCATAATGATAAATCTGATCACGAGGCATCTGGGAGGGATGGCGGGTTCTAGCTCTGGCCCGCCACCCCAGCAGAGCCTTGCAAGAAGCCAGAGAAACCCCCACATTATGATGGCTGCCATTTTCCACATTCGGATTCCCCTATCCTCAAAGCTCCACCCATCAGAAAAGCTGATAACAGCCCGGCTCATGCAGCTGCAAGCGGCCGCATGGTTCATCAATAAATGCTCAAATTTTGAGGTGACTATAAGAGTATCCCACCCGCATGGCAGAGCCTGGTAAGCTACCCGTGTCGTATTTGACAAGCCAAATACCAGTAACAATTATAGACCTCATTCCCATGACTTGATGGAATGGTTTGAGGCTCTTTATGTTCCTGGAATGAGCAGATGCCCTTGGGCTATCTCACATGTGACAGGACGTATTGAGATGTTACTGGTGCCTGCTCGAGCAAATTGATGATCTATGGGAAGACAGTGATACAGTGATAATGATAAATCATATTGATTAGGAGTGGCTCCTTTACTTATGGGGCATTTTACAACATCTGTAGAAATTCTTGATTATCACGATTTTGGAGTAGGGAAAGCTTCTTTAGGAAGAAGCAGGAGATGCTGCCATTACACAGGTCAGCCCCCCAAACTGGTCCCAAACTTCTCAAAGTCTTGACTTTAAGAAACCTACCTTGGGCATCTGAGTGATAGCACAGTGGATAGGGTGTTGGCCTTGCACCCAGTGCACCCAGGTTCGATCCCTGGGTCCCATGTGGTTCCCTGAACACCCCAAGAGTAATTCCTGAGTACACAGCCAGTAGTAATCCCATGCGCTTAGCAGGGTGTGTCCTTTCTCCCCCAAAAAAGATACCTTCCCTTGGACATTTTTCCCATGAAAGTATCTCCATTCTAAGAAACGTTATTCCTAAAAGTTATGGAATTTCAGAATGTTTTCTAAATCTGTAGATTCATTTTGAAAGACTAGAATCTGGAGATTGAACTTTAAAAAAAAACTCTAACTTTTGTATGAGATGTGAAGCAGTTCTAAAGGGTGCACTTCACTAAGCCTCGTTGTCACATTTATACTCTCAGAACATTCTGCCAATCTGATAACCAGTTTAGAGAAGTCAGACTTGAGCCTGACTGCTCATAAATTCACACAAGGTTAAGTACCTACCACATTTCACGTTATTCGTTGGCCAAATGACAACAATGACAGTAAATTTGGGCTTACATCCTATGGAAGTGACAAAACCGGAAAGGAAGGAAGGAGCTGTCCAAGGGCAAAAACAATACGCAAGTATCCTTTTATCATGTCTGTGTAAGCCTGTGTCTGTGTTGTTATATGCTGATACTGTCCATTGTTGAGTTAAACTGGCCCTTTGCCACATTATGCCATAGACAAATGATAGATCTAGTTTTCTTATACTTTAATACAATGATTTAAAAAGAGTTCTGGCTTTTGGACTTTATCCAATGGTGCTAAGGCGCTATTCTTGGCATGTTTCTCAGAGGTTACTCCTGGCTGTGCTCCGGGGGCCGATATACTGTGCGAACTCTGCATTCAGAGCACATAACTAGCACCTTAAATTGTCACACATTATTCAGATACTTGTTTACTTCCTTTTTTTTAGATTTCAGTAGAATATAGCAAAAATTTTGGTCAAGAAATTAAGGAATATATAAATTAACTTTCATAATCACTCAGATATCTAACATAGGATGGAAGAGTGTGTGTGCGTGGACATGTATGTTCCATGTGCTTTTATGTGTGGAGGGGCGAGGGAATAAGGGGAAAGAGTATCTGGAAGACTATCAAAGGCAATGTTTGCATCACTTGATGCTAGCCATATTACTAAACGTCAGGAATCTTAAATGAAAATGTGGTAATTATATCTTTATGAAACTCTATGGTGCTTTATCATTCAGTTTATTTTTATTATTGTAGTCATTCCTTCCCTGCCATCTTCCTTGATATATGTTCCTTCTGTTTTTCTCATGTGAATATTTCTCCAAGTCTGTCTATAGTCTGTTATCTTATTCTATTTTAGGGTATCGATTAATCTAATGGCTTCTCCTGTTGTTTGCCTGCCAGTAGCTTTCAGGTTGTTGCCTCTAATTATTTACCTCAGGAGCAACTGTTCTTCATATTGTGTGTGTGTGTGTGTGTGTGTAAATGCCCAGTGATGGGGTTACTCCTGGTGTTTACTCCTGGCTCTGCACTAAGGAATTACTCCTGATGGTCTCAGGGGATCATATGATTGCCAGGGATGAACTCAGATTGGCCACATGCAAGACAATTGCCCTACCTGCTGTACTGTCTCTCTACACCCAACCCTTCTTCCTGTTTAATAGCAATGGAGACTCTACTGATAAATCCTTGTGGTGCCATAGACTGTATATACCCAAAACTTGGTTGATAATTTCCTATTCTTTTGTGGAAATTTTTCAGCACTAGTCATCTTGTTACTCAACTAAAAGTATAAAAGTAAAGCAATAGTTTCTGCACTCCAATGTATATATTTCCAATTCATTAAAAAAAATTCCATGATTTTTATGCCAGAGTTCTTCCCTAAGCATGTTCCCTTCTCCCCGTCTACCAGCAACACTAATCTACGGGACCTTCTCATCCTTGGCTGATGGGACTTTTCCAACATTATCTATTGAATATATAGACTTTCTCTTAGAATTTTTTAAACCGTTTAAATGGAAAAATCTGCATGGGTTGGCTCTCTAGTGTTTCTTTCTAGGCTCATGCATTTCCCGTCTTTACCCCACTAACAATGACGTGCACTTTCCGTTTCCTTCTCATGACACCCTTCTCCTCATCAGGTGTCAGGGTGGTGAAAATTGTCATTTTCTTGTTTGTTTTTGTCTATGTTTTGTGACCACACCCGGCTGTACTCAAGGCTCCCCCTGGCTCTGTGCTCAGGGATAGCTCCTGATGAGCTCAGGGACCATATGTGGTGCAGGACATTCAACCCAGATGGGCGATGTGAGGACAAGGGCCTTACCTGCTCTTCTATTCTCAGGTACCTGGTTGTCCTTTCTTCACTCACTCTCTCTCAGCTCTAAAATCCCTAGGAACCCTCTTCTGTTTGATATAGTTCTGTCATATTTCAGACTAAGAGTCAATTAAGAAAAGCACTTCCCTAAAGTATTGAAAGGACTCTTTATTGCAGCCTCAAGTGTAACTAGGAATACCTCGCCTTTGTGAAAGTTATCATGATTACTACTACACTTTTATGTTTCTATTTGTTTATGTTATCAAACTGTCCAGCTGACTTCTTAATAGAGTAAAATCCATTGGTGTGTACTAAGTGTTTTAACCCTGTCTTCCCGTTCATCATCGATTTGCTCGAGTGGGCACTGGTAACATCTCCATATGATCTGTCTCATGCAAGTAGAGCCCAAAGGCACCTGCTTGCTCCAGGAACATAAAGAGCCTCAAACCATTCCACCAGGTCATGGGAATGAGGTCTATAATTGTTACTGGTATTTGGCATATCAAATATGGCATACAAATATGGCACGGGTAGCTTGCCAGGCTCTGCCATGCGGGTAGCATACTCTTGTAGTCATCGCAAAATCCAGCATTTATTGATGAACTGCGCGGCCACTTGCAGCCACTCTAGCTGGGCTGTGATAGTCTGGTCTGCTGGGTGGAGTTCTGACGAGGGGGAATTCCGGATATGGAAAATGGAGGCCCTCATGGAGTGGGGGGGTCGTCTGGCTTGATGTGAGGCTCTGCTGGGGTGGTGGGCCACGGTTAGAACCTGCCATCCCTCCCAGGCGCCTCATGAGCGGCTGGGCACAGGGAGAGCCAGTAGCAACTCTGCCCCATGTCTGTGAGTCTCTGGATCAGCATACCTGGGCCTGATTAAAAAGACTTCTGCAGGGGTAGATCTCGATGAGCCGGGCTGTGATAGTCTGGTCTGCTGGGTGGAGTTCTGATGAGGGGGAAGTCCAGATGTGGAAAATGGAGGCCCCTCATGGAGTGGGGGTCGTCTTGCTTGTTGTGAGGCTCTGCTGGGGTGGCGGGCCAGGGCTAGAACCTGCCATCCCTCCTGGGCACCTCATGAGCGGCTGGGCACAGGGAGAGCCAGTAGCAGCTCTGCCCCATGTCTGTGAGTCTCATTGGTATCATAATATGTACATATATTAACCCTAGCACTTCTATTTCTGGAAGATGAAGAATATCTGCAAATATTTACTGAAATGTAAATAAAATTTATATTATTTTAACATAATACATTGGTTCACCTCTAAAATGATTAACTTTTGCTTTTCCTGATTCTGCTGATTTACCAGCATTTCCTGGAACATACACATTTTTAGACATGGTTGGCTTCATTGTCTCTTATATTCTAATTTTTAGGCATCCAGAAAACATTTGTATCCAGAAAACATTTCTCAAATAGCGCTTAATGCTATCACTCTCCTGGTGCAATTCCTCACCAGCCTGTTACGGGACTACTGAAAAGTCTCCCAGTTGCGTTCTGCAATTACTCTTTTCTTGTCTCAACTTACTGTTCAGAAATACTGCTGAAGTTACTCTTATGATAACAGTTTTAGTACTTCTGATTGTTTATTTAACCAAAGTCCAGCATGTAGGTTCTTTATAAGCTTGACTTAATGAACACATTAAGTTTTCTCTAAACATTTTTTATTCTGCAATGTTTTTGCAGTCTTTTTGCTCTACCTAATGGAAGTATTATGTGTATTCAGTACCTGCCTTGCTTTTACCTCTTCTCAAACTTGATGTGTATGTAATATTTGCTCTTACAGTTTACTCATACTTCAAGTACAAAATTCACTTTGCTTAAACCCTTTTTGTTCTTCAAATGAGATATATCACCCTCCTGTGAAATCTATAATACATTTTGCTTCCATTGTAGTTGCTTGAATTCTTTTATTTCCTTTTCTAGACTACCTTCTTGCAGTTAAGTACCCTTATTTGTCATTATTGAGACTACAGTATTGACTTAAACAACGTTCAATAAATAATTATATTTAAGGAATTGCTTCATTTATTTTTTGCTTACATAGTAATTTTACTAGCAGTATTATTTTATGAATAAATATTTTATTTTATGATTTCCTATAGCTCTTAAAAAAAGGCAGCCACAAAGTAGATTTGGGAAGCATGGCTCCTGTACCTTTTAAGAAGGCATCAGGAGTAAAAGCCATAGTACAGTGGTGCTGCAGACCGCTCAGTCACGGTGAGCTCTAAGTCTCGGGATAACCAGCGTGAGGAGAATCAGGAGGACAGGAACTTCGGCGCGATGGACAGTCAGACACAGACACAAGAGAGGTCAAATGCTGCTGCTGCCGTTTACTGAGGGCAAAGCTTTTCTTTTTATGTTCATCAAATGCACAGATGCAAGACTGCACCAGTTACTTTCTAGCAAAGGAGGCATTTTTAACATCAAAAGGAGTTTATCGTGTTTACCACATATGACCACCTTTGCCTGCACCTGTTTTTCTGACGTGTTTTTCTGACGTCTTTTGTTTTTAATTTTTTCATATTTGCCTCAAGTAAGGTACATAATTTTTTAATCTTGATTTTCATAGAATTACTTACTAGCTCTATGCACATATTATAGATTAACTTAACCTACTTCTAAATAGAAACTTCTATGCAGAATTTATTGTTGTAAGATTATTAAGATTTTGTATTAGAAAGTGTTAACTTTAACAGGCCCAATTTTTTTTTTCACACAGGAGGTTTAGGGAGGCTAATCACTGCATTCCTGTCAACAAGGGGTAGCCGGAGGCCTCGGCCCATAGGTCAAGAATTCTCCCTTCCCGCTAATGATGGGAAGCAAAGGCCAGAAGGCCACGAGCCTTTCCTTATCAAGGACCTGAGACCAGCTCAGACCTTGGCAGCCAGGTGCTGCGCGGGCTGGCATTTTTATAGTATCTTTGTTTTACGCTATAATTGTGTATAATGAAAACTACTGTTGCCGCAGGCTTTTCTCTTTGTCCAGTTTCTCCATTACTCAGAGTCTAAGTTTCAGCATAAGCAAGCGCTCTAATTGCACACCAAGCATTCTTAGGAACAGCTAAGGGAGTTTAGGGGGCTTTGTTGGCGACAGTCCCTTTTTAGGGGAAGCACCGTCTGGTAACTGTCCCTTTTTAGGGGAAGTACCGAAGCCATCCCCTGGCCCAGTGAGCACGTTCATGCTATGCGAACCGGTGCCACGGGAGCTGTGGCACAGTGGTAAGGTGCTTGCCTTGCATGTGGCAGACGGAAGTTTGATCCATGGTACTGTATATAGTACCGTGACCCTGCCAGGAGTTATTCATTATTTGCAGGGCCCGGCCAGGAGTAATCCCTGAGCATCCAAATGTGGGCCCCAAAAACAACAAAAAAGAATGTTTCAGTATGGCTGGAAAGATAGATAGTATAGTGTCAGAAGGGCTGGAAAGATAGATAGCACAGCA
Source organism: Cryptotis parvus (assembly GCA_021461705.1). Lineage (NCBI taxonomy): Eukaryota > Metazoa > Chordata > Mammalia > Eulipotyphla > Soricidae > Cryptotis > Cryptotis parvus. Next base: position 122,953 of record JAJIBD010023157.1, on the reverse strand, counting down.
AATAATGTGTTGTTGCCTTGTACATGGCTGACAGGGATTTGACAATTGGCATCCCATATGGTCTCCGAGTTCCTCATGAATGATTCCGAGCACAGAGTCAGGAATTAGCCATGAGTAGTTCCAGACATGGCCCCAAAAGTAAAAAAAAAAAAAAAAAAAAAAAATCAGAGTTTGAAATGATAGTACCAGGGTTGAGGAGCTTGACTTACATGTAGCCAAGCCTAGCTTGATTCATAGTGTCATGTCCCACAAGCACTGCCAAGAGTGATCCCTGAGCACAAGGCCAGGAAATAAAACCCTTGAGCACGTCTGGGTATTATACCCCCCACCCCCACATGCCCCTTTACCCCCACAATAGAAGGGGCATACTATTTATTTTCTGGAGCCAGGTGGTAATTCAGGGAGTAAAGTGCTTATTTCACATACCACAAAACCTAGTTAAATCTCTAGCATTGCATATGTCTCTTGAGAACCACTAGAAATGATTCCTGAACATAGAAACATAGCAGAACAATGCTAAACTTGACCCCAAATGAAATAGTATTGATAATAATAATAATAGTTGGCTTTTCCAGAACTCATAAAGATGAGAAAGAGGGTTTTGAATTTATGATTTAAAAATGAGAAACACGAACATTTGTTAAAATTTACTTTTTCTGTAGTTGAAGATGCTTTCAATTAATAAACTGATCAGCTGTTTTAGGAACATGAATTTTACCAAATTAAGATACAGTCCCTATATACTAAAGTAGCAGCACTGGAAAACATTAAATTGGCTTCCGTTCTAACAGTTTTATTCATCTCAAGAAAACAACTTCTTGAGAATATTGTGTCAGTGACCTTGAAACTTTAAGCTAAAAAACGTATCATTGTAGTATTGATTGTACGCATTTCATCTGAAAATATCGGATTCTGCATTACTAATGCCACAGATATATCTGATTTATGCAAAATCACCAACTGAAGGTTTTTAGTAGTATTTTAAATACATATTTTATTGTGTATACTTTACCAAGTGATTTGTAACTGTCTTTTAATTTTCTTGAGGGAGAGACAGAGGCAGGAAGAGGGTCTTTTGGCAACACCTTGCAGTGTTCTGTATCAGCACTGCCTGACTTTTTTTTTTTATTAAAACAAGTTTTTTTTTTTTTTTTGCTTTATTTTGGGGGTCACACCCGGCGATGCTCAGGGGTTACTCCTGGCTCTGCACTCAGGAATTACTCCTGGCTGTGCTCGGGGACCATATGGGATGCCGGGAATCGAACTCCCGGGCCTGCATGGGCTGGCCGTGTGCAAGGCAAATGCCCTACCCGCTGGGCTTTGGCTCTGGCCCCTAAAACAAGTTTTTTTAAAAAAAGAACCAAAGGGTTAACTCCTGGCTCTACACTAAGGGTCACTTCTAGAGGACTCGGGCCATATGGGATTCCGGGAATCAAACTCAAATCTACAAGTGCCTTACCCATTATATTATCTCTCTGACCTCCAACAGCTGGCCAACAGCTGAATTTAATGAACACAATATCACGCTCCTTAATTATAGCAATGTTTATTGTTACAATTTTTCTATTATTGCTTCTCCAGTATTTGGCAGCATTATGTAGTTTTAATGTTTCAGTTTATGGACTTTTGAAAGTTATTTTTGCAACATCAAATTTGCATTGGGTATGAGAGGTTGCTAACATTTTAAATATGTATTAGCTTGCATTTATTGAACATTAATAGTTACTATGTGCTATGCAAATTCTTTTACTTACATTTTATTTCATGTTTTATGGGGTGCTTGGAGGCGACTCCCAGAGATATTCTGGAGATCATGTGGTGCCACAAACCAGCGTCTTATTCCAGGTGCCCATCTTTAGACCATCTCCTTGTCCCCAGTACCTGTATTTTTTTAAATTTTTTTATTTATTTTTTAAGTATTTTATTATACCACCGTGAAATATACAATTACAAAGATGTTCATATTTGGGTTTTGGTCATACAGTGTTCCAGCATCCATTCCTCCACCACTGCCCATCTCCCACCACCAACATCCTTGGTTCCCTCCCCCCCCCCCCAGCCCACCTCCATGTCAGGTTTTTATTTCTTTCCCTTTCTCTCTATCTCTTTCTCTTTTCCTTCCCTTCCAGATTGTAGTATCTGATTTTCTGAGAAGAGTATTAACGTTCATATTACTCCCCTGAAGTGAAGCTACTATCCATATTCCAAGGAACTGACACTTTAAAAATTAAATGCATTTCTCAAATTCACTGAAAGCAGAATAACTTGGATTCCAGTCTAGGCTTGTCTTGTTCTGTGTCCTTACTTTCAACCATCTCAGATATTGCCTACCAATATTTCCCTGACATATGACTATTATAATATTTAACCCTAACAAAAATGATGAGAAGCAGATGTTATTCTTTATTAAAATGTAAATGTTTCACCACATAAATAACTTAGCCTGTGAATAAAGATTATTAATAGAAGACATAAACCATCTTGTCTGAATTTGAAGCCCAGGCTGTTTTGACTATGGTAGGCCAGTGTGACACCAAGTGACTATGATAATTACGCCTCTTGGCTTTCCAACTACACAGTCACTTGCCAATGTGACTATCAAACATATGAAAATGCAGGCATTGAATTTTAAGTTTTACTTTGTCTTAATTAATGTTAAATGTAAGTGTCATGTTCCTAATGGTTGCTGCATTGGACAGAGCAATGACGACTGAACTCTATATTCTGACCGCTAAACAAATATATAATGTTAAATTTAATTAATTATAAATGGACTTAATTTTGTATAAATTCATTTATTCTTCATTAGGAGGTAATTTAGTTTCAATAAAGCTGAACTTTTCAAGTAAAATCATCCACCAAATATATTCATTCAGGACTAAAGATTTTTACTTCCCAATTAGTTCCCAAGTCGACTTTTCCCCCCCATGTGCATTAGTTTTTGCTCTCCATAACCTCTTTCAAAATTGCCTAAAAGTGAAAAAAAAATCAGGTATTTAAAGTCCTATTGGAAAAATTATTTTACTAATGTAATGAGTCTTGTAATCCTGACTCTTTCCACTTTATCTTTCATATGTAGAAAATGTGAATCATGTCTTTCATTGTTCCATAAGTGTTTAGTATTTTGCTGTTCATATTGTGAGACTCAGAGAGCAATAAATCCCAGTTTAGAGTAATAGAAGTCAAAAATGAGCCGGTCAAGTCAAGGGGGATTGAAGTTGGGACAAACAGCTCATGGCAAAACACTTTCTGTATTCCCTTTTATAGTAACGCAACAAAACAGCCAAAGGCTTGCAGAATTAAATGTTTCTCAGACTAAGATCTTGGAGAAGAGAATTAATTGACAAACTGCTTCAAAATCAACTATAGCTACCTGCCTCAGATTACTCTAAGACAGCCTCTTACCTCTTTCTACTCTCAAAAAATATCATAGGACCTGAAAAAATATCAAGATATTATTCTATTTTAGAACTAATCTTATAATCTTCTAGGATACTAACTGGAATTCTAATATGTATGAAATACTCTTCGTTTGTAGCCTCCTATGGGACTTCTCTTGATCAGTATTCTTTCCAAATTTTTTAGATTCTTACTCAAGTTATCATTAGGAAAAGTTCTTTCATATACAATATTCAGACATATCTATTGAACAGTTTTTTTTTTTTTGCCTTTTTGGGTCACATCCAGCAATGCTCAGGGGCTACTCCTGGCTCTTTGCTCAGGAATTACTCTGGTGGTGTTCAGGGGACCATATGGGATGCCTGGGATCAACCCAGGTTGGCTGCATGCCGGGCAAATGCCCTACCCACTGTGCTATTGCTCTGGCCCTATTGAACAGTTTTTATTTTACATATATCCCTATTTTTCTGAGAATCTAGTTAAGTTTTAGTGGATAAACTATCAGAAATCATTGGTGACAGTACGTTATCTGTCATTGTTACTTGTCTCTGTGTTATTCAATGGTGAGTCTTAACTGCCATAGTTAGGAAAACATGGTAATAAAGGCAGAGAAGAAAAATGAAAAGGAAATAAAAGAAGAAGTCAAATAATCTGTATTTTGCAGATGACGTAATGATATACATTGAAGACCCTAGAGAATTCACTCAAAAGTGGCTAGAAACAGTAAACTAACATGGCAAAGTGGCTGGTTACAATATCAATACATAAAGCTCAGTTGCATTTTATATACAAAGAATGAGTCAGAGGAGAAAGAGATCAACTTCCTATTTAAAATAGTTGAATATATCAACTATTGAATACTATGTTGAATATATCTAGTACCTAGTAATGAACTTAACAAAAGAGGTAAGAGACCTATACCCTGAAAACTTCAAAACACTCAACAAAGAAGGTCTTAGGCAATGGAAAATGCTCATGGATGGGAAGAATCAACACTGTAAAAATGTTCATCTTATCTAAACCATTATATAAATTCAATGCAATTCCTATTCAAATTCAAGAACTTTGAAGTGTCAATTATAAAGTTGTGTGGAACCATAAAAGTTCCTGCATAGACAAAACCATACTGAAAAACTGGAAACTGGGAGGCATTTCTCTATCTAACCAGAATCTATATTATAAAGTCACAGTGATCAAAACAGCTTGGTGCTGGAAGAAAGAAAATCTCTGACCGGTGGGTCAGAATAGAATATCTGAGGATATGCCTCCATATATATAGAACTGAGAACAAGAAATCAAATAAAGACAGCCTTCTTAAACCAAGGTATCGGGAGCCACTGGGTCCACAACAGTATCAGGACAGAAATTTGAGGCCGCTGCAGAACAGATGAAAACTCATGAGTCCATTGTAGTTCCAAAAGGCTTTTAATAGTATAAGCTCTGCCACCACAATCCATTATAATGAAAGACCTCTAGCTCTAGTCATAACTTAGACCATTCACAAAGGCCCAAGTCTCCTACCAAAGAGGATCCCACCAGAGTCCCACCAAAGTGGATCCTTCCATAGAGGAGTCCCATCAAAGAGGAGACAGTACCTCAAGTCAGCCCATTTATATACACAAAAATAATTCTAACTTCAGGGAGGGTCCTGTCAACAAAGAACCCTAAACAGCCTCTAGATAGTAGAAGATTGTAGAAAGGTGGTGCCACACCCTACTACAGGTCTAAACAAATGGTTATGCCGAAGACAAATCCCTTCTTCCAAAATTATCTCTTAAATACTGGGGAGAGAGGAAGTTAGTATAAAGTAATACATCTTAATTTCATGGGCTTCATGTAATCTAGATGGTACCCACAAGGTCCTTCTTATTTATTATCTGCACTAGAATGATTCTGAGTATCTTGTTCTCTGTATACTGAAAGGGTCACACTCATCTGCTTGAGGGGAAAATAGTATGATCCTTCCTATAATCTTAAAAGATAGTCTCAACTTAGCCAGGGTGGTAGTCTCCTGGTAAATTCTAACTGTGCCATGATGGGTCCAATGGGTATAAAGAGAAGCTGTGCCCAATCTAAATAACAAAGAAGTCTTAGTAGATGTATTATAATAAGTCAGAAGTTACACATTCAGAGTCAAGGTGACTTCTATAATTGCCATACCCTCCATCAGTATTTATACAGAAGAGAGATCTCATTAGTATGAACCCTGGTTTAAGAACATGTAAATAGATTAAGCTGAGAGTGGATAAATCAGCAAAGCTCCCAAGCTTGCTAAGCCTGTCATCCAACACTAATGGTTCTTCAAAAATTGGATAACCTTATGCAATATATCTATATCTCACACTTTACACAGAAGTCAACTCAAAGTGATCAAAGACCTTGAAATAAGATATGAATCTATAAAGTTCACTGAGAAAAATATAGGCAAAACATTCCAAGACACAGAACTCAAAGGAGTCCTCAAATGATTTAATGCCCCTGGAAATGGCTACAGAATCAAAACTAAATAAATAGGACTGCATCAAACTTAAAAGTTTCTGTGGATCATGTTGAGTGAAATTAGTCAGAAGGAAAGAGAGAGACATAGAATGACTGCATTTATTTGCATGACATAAATATATCAGGTGGTCTTACCAAAAGTGGAAATTACCCCAAACGTGAGGGAGTCAGAGGTTAGGTAAGATAGAGAAGGGAACATGTGCGAATAAATGTCGAAAGGGCCGATACCAACATAGAACTGAGCATTAAACACAGGCAAAAAATGCACATGATGGCTTCCAAGTGTATGTAGTCCAACCCACAATGTGTAGGAGAAGGAAGGGAGAGAGGGAGAAAAAAGAGATAAAGAACTTGCCATTTAGGCAGGCTATGGGAGGGGGGGGAAATTGGGGACATTGGTGGTGTGAAATGGGCACTGTTGGAGGGCAGGTGCTGGAACACTATGTAACCGAAACCTCCGAACATAAACAACGTTGTAATTGTATATCTCACGGTGGTAAAAATAAAATGTTTAATTAAAAAAAAAGTTTCTGTATGGTAAAATAAACATGGACTAAAACTAAATGACAGTTGAGTAGGAAAAATACTTGCACTCAATACATCAGTTAAAAATTAATATTCACAATATATAAAACACTTATAAACATCAATAACAACAAAAAATTTAATAGCTCATCAGAAAATGGGGAGAGAAAATGAATAGACACTTGTATTTTAAATTTTTTATTATACCACTGTAAGATATACAGTTACAAAAGTGTTCATATTTGGGATTCAGTCATACAGTGTTCCAGCACCCATCCCTCCACCAGTGCCCATTTCCCCTCCACCAATGTCCCATTGATTTCTCCACCTCCCCCAACCTGCATCTATGGCAGGCAATTTTTACCTCTCTTCTCTCTCTCTCTTTCTCTCTCTCTGTCTCTCTTTCTCTCCTTGCTCTTCCTTTTCCTACATACTGTTGCTTGCAATACAGACAGAGGTTATCATGTATATCCTTTTTGCCTACTTTCAATGCTCAGTTCTATGCAGGTATGGTCATTTAAAATAATTATTAGTACACTGTTCCTTTCTCTGTATTACCTAACCTCTGACTCCCACACATTTGCAGTAGGTTCTATCCACTGATAAGACCTCCTGATTCATATTTTGTCTGGCCTTGAATATTGGTATCATGCTATTTTTTTACACTCCATAGATAAATCCAGTCATCCTATATCTGTCCTTTTCCCTCTGGCTAATTTCACTCAACACAATCCTCTCCATGTCCATCCATTTATAGGCAAATTTCATAACTTTGTTTTTCCTAACAGCTTCATAGTATTCCATTGTGTAGATGTACCACAGTTTCTTTATTCAGTCATCAGTTCTCGGGCACTCCGTTCTCTGGTTGTCTCCAGATTCTGGCACTCCAGCACTTGTTCTTGCTCTTTTGGGTATGCACCACTCTCTGTGGTGTGAGATGATATCGCATTGTTGTCTTGACTTGCATCTCTCTGATGGTTAATGATGATAAGCATTTTTTCATATGTCTTTTAGCCATTCGAATTTCTTCCTTGTCAAAGTCTCTGTTCATTTCTTCTCCCCCTTTTTTGATGGGGTTGGCTGTTTTCTTGTAAAGTTCTACCAGTGCCTGATATATCCTGGATATTAACCCCTTATCAGATGGGTATTGGGTAAATTCACATTCTGCGGACTTTCTTTGTATCTTGGTCACTGTTTTTTTGAGGTGAAGAAGCTTTTCAGTTTCATGTAGCCCCATATGTTTATCTTTTTTTAGTTGCTTTTTTTAGTGGTGTTTCATCTTTGAAGATGCCTTTAGCTTTAATGTCGTGGAGGGATTTTCCTATATTTTCTTTGATATACTTTATGGATTCAGGTCTGATATTGAAATCTTTAATCCATTTTGATCTGAGTTTTGTGCATGGTGTTAGACAAAGGTCCAAATTCTTTTTTTACATGTAGCTGCCCAGTTTTCCCAACACCATTTGTTGAAGAGGCTCTCCTTACTTCATTTCATACTTTTTGATCCTTTAATCGAAAATTAAATGATCATGTATTTGAGGATGGGTGTCAGGATACTCTACTCTAATCCATAGATTCACAGGTTTTTATTCCAATACCATGCTGTTTTAATTAGTACTGCTTTGTAGTACAGTTTGAAGTTGGGAAAGATGATTCCTCCCATCTTCTTTTTCCCAAAGATTGCTATCTGTGGGAGTTTATTATTCCATAGAAATTTCAGGGTGTTTAGTCAATTTCTTTGAAGAATGTCATGGATATTCTTATAGGAACCGCATTGAATCTTTATAAAGCTCTAGGATGTATTACCATTTTGACAATGTTGATTCTCCCAATCCATGAGCAGGGAATGTGTTTCCATTTCGTTGTGTCCTCTTTTATTTCTTGAAACAGTTTTATAGTTTTCTTTGTGCAGATACTTTACATTCTTATTTAATCTGATTCCTAGGTATTTGATTTTCTGTGGTTCAATTGTGAATGGGATCATTTTCTGAATATCCCTTTCTTCTCCTTTGCTATTTGTATATAGAAAAGTCACTGATTTTGGGGTATTATTTTGTACCCTGCCACTCTACTGTAGGTATCTATTGTTTCTAAGAGCTATTTGGTAGAGGTTTTAGGGTTCTCAGCATCATTTCATATATCATGTCATCTGCAAGTAGTAATAGCTTGATTCTTCCTTGCCTTTCTGGATGCCCTTAATTTCCTTTTCTTCTCTGATTGCTATGGCAAGTACTTCCAGTACTATATTGAATAGAGGTGGTGTGAGTGGGCAACCTTGGAACAGACACTTTCTTAATGAAGACCAATGGATGGCCAATATACACATGAAAAAATGCTCATCATCACTTATTAGTAGGGAAATCTAAACCAAGATAATGATTATATATCATCTTACACAGTGAGAATGCACATATCAAAATGCTGGGAATAAGTTCTGTTGGGGATGTGGTGAAAAAGGAACTCATCCACTGCTGGTGGGAATGTTTTCTGTCTGAACCCTATGGAAAACAATGTGGAGGGTTCTCAGTTAAGTCATAATTAAGCTCTTATATGACCCACATTACACTTTTCGTTATCCCCAGGACAGAAAAACATTCACTCAAAGAACAATTGCACACTAATATTCATTGTAGCACTCAGTACAATAGCTAAGAGTGTGAATCAACTTAGATGTCTAACAAGGATCATGGATATGTGTATATTTACATACTAGAGTAAAACACAAATGCTAGGAATGATGGAATCATGCAGTTTGTGGCAACATGGATAGAGCCGGAAGGCATTATATTAAATTGAGTAAGCCAAAAGAAGAAATACAGCATCATTTCACTTATGTGTGTTTAGAATAGCTGGCCAAGAAAATACAATTTTTTAAAGGGGGAGTGCTCTGATCATCCGTGGTCCTGGGATATAGGGAAGAAAAGGAAGAGTGAATGTGAAGGGGAGAAAGAGACAGATAAGCAATGGGGGGTGAGATCAGGTGAGTCAGGTACGAAGTGGTATTAAGGAATGATAGAGCCAAGTATCCAAACCACAGAGTCAACAATACTGAAATCAAGAGACTCAAACTTTGACAACCAGACTTAGAAAGGTGTCTGTAAAGAGAGCAGCAAGTGGGGGTTTGGGAGATATGGAAAGTAACCTGGGATCATTGATGGAGGGAAGTTGGCACTGGTGATGAGATCAGTGCTGCAATATTGATTGTCTAAAAATCAACTATTAATGACTTTATAAATCACAATACTGTAATAAAAATTGTGGAAAAATAAAAATATTACTGGCTAGACAAAATATTTGATCATCCCTTCCCTAATTATAATCATTTTCTATAGGTCATTTTCCATTTTTTTACCTGAATCTAGTTCAAGATTCATATTAAACAATTCATTTTAAAAAATTCCTTAATCATTAGGTTGCAGATAATACTTTAAAATTCTTAACCATGTTTCCTATTAATTACACCTTTTGACCTCATATGAATTATATTAATATATTTGGTTGATAAGATATAAGCTAATTGGTTTTCTGCTTGTGTTTATATCCTGACCTACATTTAACTTCTTTCCTTTGATTTTTGCAAACTGTGAAATGGTCAACAGTGGTAGTAATTTTAGTTGTAGTTTCTTTGTCTGGTAAATGGGCATATAATGGCACTTACTACAACATGGAGGTGCTGTGAATGTTGAGTAAAATTATTTCTGTGATGTACTTACTGTAGTATTAGACACATAAAAACAGGCAGCGGTTGGGTTAGTGGTAATGCATATGAATAAGGTACTGGATTTTATCCCTAGCATTGTGCATGTAAATGCTTGTGTATGCTTCCCCCACATTCACATACACTCAAGAAACTTCACTTAATAAATAAATGGCATGGAGTTTCCATCATTGTCTATATTGCTAGATGTAGGGAAATTAATTACAGCCATTAATTACACATTTCTATCCACCTATATGTTGAACAATGCACAGAAGTAATCATTCAACTGGAACCCAGGAGAATTTCAGCTAACTAATGATGAAGTTCAAAATTTTCTTACAACTCTATCATAAGTTTTCATGCAAACTAGCAAAAATGTCTCAATTATAATAAATTATATTTAGTATCACCTACAATGAAGTTGAAATCAGACTGCAAATCATCAAAAACAGTTTTCCTATTATTTCAGAATAATAAAACATAAATTTAAAATAATTAGTTTTCCTTGAGACTTTGCCTGAAGTTAGCTAAACCAGTTTGTATATTTTTAAAGAATAAATCATTACCAATATATAAACCAGACATGAAGAGCATAATACTTCTTGTTTATATAAATTCTTTCTGGTTTTTCCCTTGTTTCATATTTGTTCAAGGAAATCCTTTTTAAACAATGAATCAGAGTCCAAAGTTCATATGAGGTGAACAGCTGATACCTTGTTCATGTAAGAAGTAATTTGAATGGGTCTATGTATCTAGTCTAATTTCAGCCAACGATGATAATAATACCATTAGACATACAGTATAAACTCAGATATTATCTAAAAACTACATCTTTACAAAATTTAGCATTGATCCTGTAACTTCTTCAGCCTATTGTTTATCAGGTTTTCACAGAACTAGTGATGCAAGCTTGTATCTTTGTAACAGTAGTCATGACAATTTTATAAAGTCTGAGATTAACTTGTTATATTTTAGAATTATATATAAAAAGGGTAAAATGGCAAATGAGTAATGAAACTAGATGAGAATAGTATGTATTCTCCTTTCATAAAATATTACTATACTGTGAACACAGGTAAGTAATGAATATCAGCAATCAAAACATGACTGATTCTTCAAAATATACAGCCTAAAATACATAATCTAATATGTTTTGATGGAAATTGAAAATATATGGGCTAGAGTGATGGTACAGTGGGTAAGGCACATGCCTTACTTTGATTTCTTGCTTTGGTTCCCGGTGCCTCATATGATTCTTTTGAGCTCATTGAGTGATCTCTGAGTGCAGAGCCAGGAGTAATTCCTGAGTACTGTGGTCCAAAATGTCTTCCCACAGCCCTGAGTTGAAAATAGGAGCTAAGGAAATATCATAGTACATTTGATCTTGGTTTGATCCCTGACCGTGTATCTTCCTGCTCCACCAAGCACTGCCAGGTGTGGCCTTTATGTACCAAAGGACCTGTCAACATCTCATCTTTAGGACATACAATCATCCTGACAGCTTGGCCAAGTATTCTGGGAAGTGGCCCTTAAGTTTTCTTTTTTTTTTTTTGCTTTTTTTTTCCTTGGGTCACACCCGAAATGCTCAGGGGTTTCTCCTGGCTCTGCACTCAGGAATTACTCCTGGTAGTGCTCAGGGGACCATATGGGATGCCAGGGATCGAACCCCGGCCAGCACGGGCTGGCTGCGTGCAAGGCAAACACCCTACCCACTGGACTATTGCCCCGCCCCGACAATCTAAGTTTTCTTAGGAGGCCCCTCTCCCCAAGGTGAAAATAGTATTCATTACAACAAACCAATTATTTATTTAATTGATTGATTTAATTAATTAATTAATTAATATATCTATTTATTTATTTTTGCTTTTTGGGTCACACCTGGCGACGCTCAGGGGGTTACTCCTGGCTCTTTGCTCAGGAATTACTCCTAGCAGTGCTCATGGGACCATATGGGATGCTGGGAATCAAACCTGTGTGGGCTGCGTGCAAGGCAAACACCTTACCTACTGGGCTATTGCTACGACCCCCAACAAACCAATTTTAAGAATAATATAAAAACCCATCCAGAAATAAAACATTAAGGATGTTCAAAAATGAATATGCTATATCAAATGAGATTTCCTTTTATCTATCTATCTATCTATCTGTCTGTCTGTCTGTCTGTCTGTCTGTCTGTCTGTCTGTCTGTCTGTCTACCTATCTATCTATTTATTTATTTTTCTTTTTGGGTCATACCCAGCAACACTCAGGTATTACTCCTGGCTCTTTGCTCAGGAATTACTCCTGGCAGTACTCAGGGCATCGTATGGGATGCCGGGGATTGAACCCAGGTAGGCTGCGTGCAAGGAAAATGTCCTACCTGCTGTGCTATCTCTCCAGCCCCCAAATGAGATTTTCTATAAAAGTTTAGAATGGAAATAAAATTATTTCTGAAAACCACATAATAGATTAAAAGTCAGCTTTGCAATATATTTGCAAATATCTAAAGCTGAAAGTCTATAAATAGTCTCACTCAGAATGATTTGACAACATCCATTAGTCTTCATTTTAGTATGTTATCTTTTTAAAATTTCTCCAAATATTAAATATAGATTTTATTGAAAAATGTACTATTACTAATTTCATTTTATTTCATTTTGGAAAACTGTATCCCCAGAGTTTCATTGCATGGCATCACGAAATATAAAAGAAGAGAAAATTGAATTTTGTTTAAGATAATGATGGGTCCTACTCACTCTCTCTCTCCATATATATATATATATATATATCCATATATATATAAATACACACACATATATGAACATATATATATATTTTCAGCTATAGTGGATATGTCACCCATTACTGAAAAGTACGATAGAGAAAAGACATTGGAAAGGTATTTTTCCATAACTGAAATGATAGAATCTTGCTAAGGGACAGTGCACTCTTGGCATCTGCTTGCTTCCTGGAATATCGAGTAGCTAGAAGTTAGAGCTCATGTTGCAACATTGAGGATAAGAGACCGTATACCAGGGTCATGAAAATAGTACAGGGGACCTGGGTATCAGGGATTCTTGATATCATATGGCTTCATAACTATCAATGGGCATAGTGGTGGCCACTCAAGGACCCTCAAGCTTGCTCAGGTAATCCTCGACATTGTCCTAGTACCACTGATCAAGTTGGACATTGTCCTAGTGCCATTGACCAAGTTTAACTAAGAGTCCCATCTTCTGCACTTTGCAGTCACCTGGAGGGCCCACCACCAAAAACAAACAAAAAAAATCAAAGAACATATGCTGAAGGCGTAGAGCTTGGGAAACAGGATCCTGAGCAATTGATTACATCAGGAAGCTGATCCGTGAATCTTTATGCTGTGCGCAGACATATTACATGAGAAAGATGAAAATACAGCTAAATAAAATCCTGTCATGAGTTCTTTATAGAATGCAGTCACATGTGATCCAAATTATTGCATATACAATAAATTTATGCATACAATAAACTGTGATTTAATTGCAGTGAATTAACTGTTTAATTCATAAAGAGCAATTATAGTATGAATGATGATCCTCTAGAATTAAAAAAAGATTAATAATAATTTCATGCTTATGGTATATGTGCTATCTTAACATGTCCTCTAGCTTGACTTTTATAACATGTAACTTCAGTGTTTTATAAATTTTCAGTCACTACAAATATTTAATTGTTTAGAGTCATAGTTTATTTGCTCAACCTGAGCTCATTTATATTTGTTTCTTTGAAAAAATTAAACAAGATCAATAAGCCACTAGCCAGACTCATAAAGAAAGAGAACCTTAATGAGCTGAAGCACTGAATCTGAAATGAAAGGACATCACAGTAGAAACCACAGAAATTCAAAGGATCATCAGATTACTTTGAGAGTCCTTATGCCACACACACACACACACACACACACACACACACAAAGAGCAACTTGAAGAAATGAATAAATTCCTGGATTCCTATAACCTCCCAAAGTTGAACCAAGATTTGTAATATCTGAACAGGAGAGAGAGATGAAGAGAGTGAGAGAAAGAGAAAGGGAGATTGAAACAGAGAAAAAGAGAGAGACAGAGAAAAAGAGAGAGACAGAGACAGAGAGACAGAAAAGAAAAGTACCTATCACAGAGGCAGGTACAGGGAAGGGGCTGTGGGGGGGAAACTAGGGGACATTTTGGTGGTGAGAAATGTACACTGGTGAAGGGATGGGCATTTGAAAATACACAAATAAATACATAAATACATGAATAAAAATGTGGTTTTAAACAAAATTGAATTCATATATGACTTCAGCTGTATGTTGACCTATATTTATCATTATATAAATATAGATTGATCAATGTGTGTTCATATGCGGAATAGGTTACATGAGGTCTCTTACTGAAAATGATGGGCTAGAGGTACAGTGCAGTGGGTACAGCAGGTAGGATACTGCCTTGCATGTGGCTAACTCTGGTTCAGGTTTGATCCACAGCGTCCCCTGAACCCTCCAGGATTGATCCCTGAGTGTAGATTCAGGAGTCAGCTCTGAGCAGCTCTGAGTGGCCCCAAAACAAACCCCAAACACAAACACACAACTCTCCCCCCAGTAAAAGAAAATATTTGAGTACTCCATGTTATTTGAGATATTTAGAGAAGTGAAAAAAAAATACAACTCCTGTCTCTTTTAGTAAGAATATTAAAGCATTAAATATTTTTTGCATTATAATTAGTGCTTATCTTAGGGTATATTGATATGTCTAGTTTTTGAATTAACAACTCATAGACTCCTACTGTGCTGGAAGAATCAATGATTAAGTTATGTTTACTCAATGAAAGGGATTTGCCACCTGCTAGTTGCTATGGGAACTACATTCTTTTGTTCACTAAATTAACCTACCCAAGAAAAAGATAGAAACTTTGTGAATAATTGAGGAAATACACTCTCACTAAATAAAATTTTAGAAAATATTAAATAATATGAAAAAGTCACCCATAGTTCTTCATTAAGCATTTTCTTAATTGTTGAGATATTTGCCTTTTATTTCACTGCACATTTCTTTGTAGTATGGGCATTTGAATAATTCACACATTTTTTGTATCCTTGCTTCCAACTTACATTATAGCAGCATACCTTCATTTATTAAAGTTACATTATAGAAAGAAACATACCCACACATGACACACAGGATTGATTATATATTCTTTAAATACAGTTTTGCCATCTTGTATGTTAATGTCTCTAAAACAATCTGTGATAAAGTGCATTTATATTCCTTCTCCAACTGTTCTTTGTAACACATTTGCCTTCAAAAATTACTTCATTCTCTGGTGCAGAATCAATCTTACTCCATCAGCACTTATCATATTGCCATATATGGGAAAGTTTATGCAAGGTTATTCATAGTTATGTGTCAGACTAACTCCTAATGCAAAAGTACTCTTGGGGAAAACAACCATATGCCGCCTCTCGGTTCCTTCCTGTTTACTCGCATATCACCTTCTATGATCGTCCTTTTTCTTTTCAAAACATATTTCACCCATTTACTCATTGGGAGAATATTCATGATGCATTTTATATCCAAGTGATATGCTAGAAACTGGACTATAATGTTGAATAAGGAACATTTTTAATAGCCAATTATAATGCAATGAAATATTTATTGGTTAAATAAATGACATTATTATAGAAATACTGGACAGCAATATCTTAGGTGATCAAAAATAGCTTTCCCAATAGCGTGACTTTATCAAACTGTAAGATGACCTGCCCAGAGATTATAAATGCTGGCTAGAGTAAAAAATATTTAATTGTATAAATAATCTACCCCTATATGAACTAGGCAATTCAGTGAAATTCAGGAATGTGGTGTCTATAAGTGTAATAATGCAAAGTACTAAAAAGAAGTCAGTCAAAGATTGAAGTGGAAAAGGAGCACAGTAAGCACACCACCGTAGAAACTGCTCAGAAATTTCCAATACCTAGGCACCCAGTGCGAGTAGAGAAATAGCTCAAACTCTCGTGACTATCAAGTGTTTACTGACTTAAGCAGCTTAACTTTCAGATCTTGAGCATTGTACAGCAGGTAAGACATTTGCCTAGCATATGGCCAACCTGGATTTGATCCTGGCGCACATCTGGCCCCTTGAGCCTGCCAGGAGTGATCCCTGAGCACAAAAGTAGGAGTAAGCCCTGAACACCATTGGCTGTGGCCCCAAAACAAAACAAAACAGAACAGAACAAAACACTTGTTGGAGTCAAGGCAACAGGACTTGTAGATAAGGTATTAGGAATTAGGAAAACTGGATAGCTAGGGGAACTGTGGACAGGAGAGTTGGCAAAGTGGCACCTGGCTTTGCTTTGAATTCAATAGAAGTCTTGCTGGGATATGGATGTTATTGCAGCCCATTGGAAATGAAAAGGAGCTAGAAGAGGAAACTCAGACTAAGTTTTCCAGTAACCTGGATGAAGAGTCAGAGTACACTTAGAGGAACATATTTGTTTGGAAGAGAAGATGTTATAAGCACTAAATTCATATTTAGGCTCATACTGAGTCCTTTTTCTCCAGCTGTAATCCTTCAAAATAGAGTATAATGCTATCAAAATTTAGGAACACTGTCGATAAAATGTCAAATAATTAACTTTCAGAGTGAAGAGAGGAACTGAAGTAGGAAAAGGTTGTTAAAGAAACAGACATTATGCAATGGCTCGAAGATTTGTTAACCTAGAGGAGAGGCGTGGGTCCTCTCCAAGCTGTCCTGCGGGAAGTGAGATCTTAGGAAGGCAAATTGTGGGCTTCTGAGCAGTACTTGAGGGAAGAACAAGACTTTATACTCTATTTACACTGGTTTGTGAGCTCTGATATTAGGTGCTGACTTTGTGTACACATGAGATACAAACTTAGGAAATAGCTAAACCTTTGAGAGCAATTATCCCCACAAATTTCATTATGGTAAATTAGTTCTTCAAAGCAGAATCAAAAAGTGACACAAGAAATTCCCATAGACTATTTATCTTAGGAATTCACTTCCTGACTCAAGAATCCCAATCTATTAAGCAACCAGCAGAAGCCTGCTGATGGTATCTGTGACTCGCCTGAGTAGTCAGATGCACAAACTTCCTCTGACGAAGAATTTTCCCTGACCTTGAAATTCTCTTAAGGATTTTAATTTTATTAACTTTACAAGCACTACTTATATGATTGATATGTGTTCAGTATAGGACATTTTGAAGTACAGATTAAGGTTCAAGAGGCAAGAAATATCCATCTGTCTTTGTGATGATTTTTTTTCTATTTAACATGTCAAAATGTAGTGTTTGAAACTGTGTTTTCAATATAAAATAACTCCCAGGCTAAGCAGAGTATAGTTGACTTCTGCTTTTCATTTTTGTTGCTGGAAGTGGGGCGATGGGGATATCCTTTACTTACCTATAAAATTGTTTGGAGAAGATAAGTGAAATGGAAACTACCTGAACATCAAGTAGATTTTCTATTTTGACTCCACCATGGCTGGTATATTTCCTAACCAAACCTATGGGATGTTTACAAAAACTGCTTTAGAAAATATTAATTCATACAATGTAACACCTTAGTTGCACAACAAAAAATAATTACTGTTTTTTCTTTATTCATATAAAAATACCCAGGATATATTAAGCAAAACCAAGTAAAATTACAGAATAATGTTATGATATATTCATATTTATGTTACAAATGAGATAATGTTTAGATATATATCACATATATATTTATACATATTTGTGTACCTAGAGGATTTTCCCATTAGAATACAAAAAACACTGGTAACCAGTGTCAGGATTTCCTTATAGGTAGGCTAAGAAAAAGATAGATTGGAAGGCGAGAGAAAGGTGTACTGGGTGACTACGATGAGAGAAAGATTTAATTCTTGCTGAGTAAACTTTTTTTTTCTGTCAGATAATTTGACTGGAAAATAAATAACTATGATGTGTGCCCTATGGAATGGTAGGGATATTAACTCAAGATTTAGTCCTACATTAATAAATGGTTGTCAGGAGACTGAATGAAGTATCTAGGATTGAAATTGTATGTTAGGGCTCTAACTTGACCACCTTCAATGTGCCAGTGTGCTATACATTAATAGAACTGGGTCTTCAATGAAGTTTTATGTCATAGTATAATTGGTTCTATATATTATTTCACATCAAAAGTTTCCATAACCTTAAAAATATATTTTAGTACAAGAGATAGTGCAAGAAATAAGACTCTTGCCTTGTATAGAGCCAATCTAGACTCAACTCCCTGGTACCATATATGATCTTCCAACTTCACCAGGAGTGACCCCTGATCACAGAAACAGGACTGGTTCTTGAATACAGACTGTTTTGTGTCCCCCCATAAGAAGAGCAACCAAAGAATATTTATGAATTTAAAAATTTGCTAGAATGCTAATTTAAGTTCCCATTCTTGTATTTTTCCATTTACTTTATTATTGCACATTGGAAATAACTGTAATTCATCCTGCATTTGTGCCAAAACAGACATTCTGGGAAAACCCCTCATTTCTCAGTCTGAAACTACTGTGAAATATGATTGTGCTCATATTAGAAATGTAATATTTACTGGATATGAATAGCTTCCCTACAGCAGTTGATGACCTTGACAGTGTGACTCAAGAAAGACACTGGGCTTGACTCAGTGGTAGAGTAAATGCCTTGAGTGTGTGAGGAGCCCTGGGGGGGAGACAGAGAGAGAGAGAGAGAGAGAGAGAAAGAGAGAGAGTGAGAGAGAAAGAGAGAGAGAGAAATTCATTTATTTTTTAATCCTCTCTGAAGAAAAAATGTAGCACTATAAGATTTTATCATTATGTTGATAATTGCAATGGATAAGTCATAGTGATAGTATAAAAAATTATTGATGCGATCTTAAGAGATTGTATGTTTACTGTTTACTGGTTTTGCTTATTTATGATTACATTTCTACTACTGAAAGTTTTTCTACTTTAGAGTTTGCAGATAGAAGATGAATCTTAACTAAAGAAATTTTATCTCACTTGGAAGATATGTTAAAGTGTCAAAATACAGTGTTTCATTGGAAACATTACTGGAGACTTGGCAGAATAAAAATCTCCTGGTTCTGAGTAAGCAAATTAGAAAAAAGGAGGAGATTTGTCTGAAATAGTCTATCTTTTGCTTAAAACACTCCCCTTTATTTTCTGACTCTAGATGCTTCAAATCTTATTTTTGATTGCCTAAGCATTCCCATCTTTCATGGGTCTTCAGTCTATGCCAATTGCTTTAACTTGGGCTAAAAAGCAAGTTACAATACAACAGTTATGGAAAGTGCACACATTTTATAATCACACTCCTTGGGGGGAAAAGCATTTGCATATCAAATATACTTTATATAGTAGTTTCACTTCTAAGGCAATGTTGTCAGTATTTTAAAAATTGGACCCACTCCTACAAGAAGGTTTACTAACTGAAAATATTTAAAAACACTGTGGCCTGATTACTCCATAGACACCTCCTGCTAAAAGTGTTCAAAGTTAAATTCAGTATTTACCTCACTTCTCGGCCTATCATTTCCTTTCCTGCTCATGTCTCTAATCTCAGCAAAGTGTTCTTCTCTACCATTAATTACTCCATCTTCTAGACATCATCCTGTCAAACTGATTTCCGAACCATCTTTTAGATCCGCCCCTTTAGTCTCTCCCATTAACCCTGTTTTAGTTCAGTTTGAATCATAGTTCAGTCCATGAATAATGCAGCATTTCCTAGTCTCCTTGTCTGCAATGTTTCTTTCAACTTGAATCCATTAAAAAAGGAAGATAAATTCTACTTCATTCAAACAAATTCTGTATAAAGAATTCAAGGGTATTTGCTAGTAGATACTCACCTAATCACCCCAAACCAGCTGTCATATTGCTTTCCTTAACTGTTTGAATACTTGGGCCCAGTACACATCGCCACTGCTTTCCTCAATGAGGCATATTTCTTCAATGATCTTGAGAATTTAAAATGCAGTTGGCAAAGAGTATCCTAACTAAGAACTCTGACAATTATAGGCATAGCAGTAAATGTTTTATTATATATGTATATATAAATACATATATATATATTTTTTTTCTGGGCCATACTCAGCTGTGCTCAGGGGCTTACTCTTGACTCTGGGTCAAGAACACAAAGAATCAATCAAGTAGTATTTGAGGGATTATATGGGGTACTGGGAGTCAAGTCCAGGTTTGACACATGCAAGGAAAAGGCCCTACCTGCGGTAATATCTCTCTGACCCTAGTAATAAATGCTTAAAATCACATATGGGAAAAATTGAGTTTGTCTTCTAAACTAAATAGAAGATATAACCAAAAACAAATTATTTCTCCCATAGATAGATATTAAGTAAAAGACTATCAAGAAATAAAATCACAACCTTGCTGGAATGTAGTTTTATTTTGTGAAAAAAAACAACAAAAACAAAGGTAAAGCCAATAAATGTAACATTGCTAATTTTATTAACTTGACCTTAAAGGGAAAGGGGAGTGAATGAGTAATTTAATATCCCAGGAAGGGAGTGGCATAATAGCTGAAGGAGATGAAAAACAAGTTTCCTATATCTTTGTATTCCAGGCAACCACACTCATCACCTGCATTCTCCTGAAGTAGTACAGCTTTTCCATATCTGTGGGCACATTCTAGAATTCGCTTCCCTTTCCTTCTTCTGTCAATTGAACTATAAATGCACCTTCCAAGTTTCTAATGGTATTCCACCTCTAAATCTTGCTCAGCACGTTCACAACTTTGTTCTGCAACTGTTTTGTTTTATTTCCACAAATGTATCATGCTTTCTACATAGATATTATTGTATGCCTAGTATTGGTCACTGAATAAGAATGCCACATTTCTTGAGTAAGGTAATGAATGGATCTACTACAAAATTTGAAGAAAGAAATAAGCAGTGCTATTAATAAAGTGATTAAATATGAGTCATGCTTTAAAGCAATAAATTTGAGAACTCCACATTCAATTTGGTTAGTCCTCAAGAAATTATGAACTCCTTGATATTCTTTTTTTTTTTTTTTTTTTTTTGGGTCACACCCGGCGATGCTCAGGGGGTTTCTCCTGGCTCTGCACTCAGGAATTACTCCTGGTGGAGCTCGGGGGGACCATATGGGATGCCAGGGATCGAATCCAGGCCTGCACAGGCACGCCTCGTGCAAGACAAACGCCCTACCCGCTGGGCTATCACTCCGGCCCCTGTCCTTGATATTCTATAGGAAGTTATTTTCTCTTCCTTTTTCTTTAAGTCACTTGATCACTTGAAATCCTGTTATTCATTGATTTGCTCTATCAGGCGCCAGTAACATTTCCATTTGACCCTATCATGCGCTAGTGTAGGTATATGATGTACTTCTTTAAGTACATGAAGAATTTCTGCTTTGTCAAATATATACAGAGACAGTCAAGTTTTATTTGTTCTTTCCCTTATTTCTTTCTCTTGATGGAGGAGTGATTTATTTGATGGGCATAATAGTCAGAATCTGACTTGCATTAATTGATAGCTCTTGTAAAGTTCATTAACAAAGTGTACAAGAGTTCTAAACATGTGTGACCTTTCTTATTGAGTTGTATGTAGTTTCATGGGAGTCAGCCAAGTATTCTACTTTGAAACCCAAATATCTCCAAATGTAAATCCCAATGTCTGCAACATGAGGTTATGCAATTTGGAGGTAATAGAGTTTTTCTATTCTAACTTTTTATACATCAATGGTAATGCCTTTTCATGTACATATTATTTTTTTACTTTATAGTTTGGAGTTCTGTATAAAATGAGAATACCATTTTCAAAGTCAAGTAATAGTAAAAATGTATACATGCACAATAGTAAAAATGTATACATGAACACAAAAGCTTGATGTGTCGCATCAAGCTTTTGATTACTGTGATACCAGAGTAGAAATTGGGTAACCACAGTATGACATGGGCTATGTTAATGAACTGGTGAGAGATAGCCCATGGAAATTATGTGCTCTATTCCAAAACAACCTATTCAGAGAAACAGAAATCAGTGTTAGAGATATTTAGTCACATCTTTTCTGCCACCATCAGCCCATCAGAAACTGTTAGGTATTCCTACACAAATTACTCTCTGTGGTTGACTGCTCAATCTAGACTTGGGTCTTGCTCATACAGTGGCTCAGTATTTTTTCTTTTTGAAAAGAGGCTAATCATAGTGCACTTATTTTTAAGGTCTTTTAACAATTTTTATTTAATTATATGACATTATTGCTGTACAGAAATTCTTTAAAAATTATTTTATTGTAATCTAGATAATAAAATCACAATGCATTCAAGTTTCTAGTGTTGACATACAAAGTTTATTTCCACAGTGGTGGAAATGGTATCACATTTCAGTGGTAGTGCCACTGAAATGTCCATGAAAGCGGCCCCCATCCATTGTTGGTGGAAATGCCTGGCTGGTACAGCCTTTCTGGAAAACAATATGGACTTTTCTCCAAAGTACTAGAAATTGAACTCCCATTTGACCCAGTCATACCACTCTTGGGAAACTTCTACTCTGGGAAACCAAAAATACGCGAGGAAACACCATCCCTACTTTTATGTTCATAGCAGCATTATTCACAATAGCCAGAATCTGGAAGCAACCAGAGTGCCCGAAAATCGATGACTGGATAAAGAAGCTTTGGTACATCTACACAATGGAATACTATGCAGCTGTTAGGAAATATGAAGTTATAAAATTTGCCTATAAATGGATGGACATGGAGAAGATTATGTTGAGCGAAATTAGCCAGAAGGAGAGAGACAGATACAGAATGACTGCATTTATTTGCATAACATAAATATATATATGTACATATTGTGATACCAATATCCAAGGTCAAGTGAAAAACATATATCAGGAAGTCTTGTCAAAGGTGGAAATTATCACAAACGTGTGGGGAGTCAGAGGCTAGGTAAGACAGGACATGGGACAGTGTGCTAACAATTGTTGAGGGTACTAATGCCAACCTAGAACTGAGCATTAAATAGAGGCAAAAGATACACATGACAACCCTTTAATATATGTTCTGTAATCTATAGTCTGGAAGGGAAGGAAAAGAGAAAGAGAGAGAAAGGGAAAGAAATAAAGAACCTGCCATGGAGGAGGGCTGGGGGAGGGGGAGGGAACCGGGGACCTTGGTGGTTGGAGATGGGCACTGGTGGCGGGATGGGTGCTGGAACACTGTATGACCAAAACCCAAATATAAACTTCTTAATTGTATATCTTTGTAATTGTAAAAATTAAAAAAAAATAATCTTAATTCCTGGAATGTTTTTGTTAAATCTTCAAATTGTTTGACACCAAAGGGCCTCATATAGGCAAGTCATATGCTCTAGCATTGAGCTATCTCCATAAACTAAGGTTATGTCTTAAACTTGACCAAGTTTCAAGATTTGTTGCTATTAAATACTGTAGAAACTGACTACAGTTGATGTAAGATTTGAGTTTAATAATAGAAGCCCTTACTTTTTGTCATTTTTATATGGGATACATTTTCTTTTACTTTTTTTGTTGGGGTCACACTCAGTGATGCTCAGGGGTTTCTCTTGGCTCTACACTCCAGAATTACTTCTGGTGGTACTCCGGGAACCATATGAGATTCTAGGGTTTGAACCCGAGTTGGCCACATGCAAGGCAAATGCCCTACCCAATGTACTATTGCTCTGGCTCCAAATATGGGATATATATTAATTAATTTATGGATGTTTTCCTATTTTTATTTATCTTGGTTTCTGAGGCACACACAGTAATGTACCTCATCGTGTGCTAAAGGATATAATCCTGAAATGCTCAGGGAACAGTGTGTTGCCAGGAATCAAATATGAATTGCACTCAACAGACTGGAGATACTCAGTTCTATTTTATTCTCCCTCTCCCCTCTCCTTCCTTCCTCCCTCCCTCCCTTCCTCTGTCCCTCCCTCCCTCCCTCCCTCCTTTCTTCTTTCCTTCCTTCCCTCCCTCCCTCCCTCCCTCCTTCCTTCCTTCCTTCCTTCCCCTCCCTCCCTCCTTCCTTCCTTTCATCCTTCCTTCCTTCCTTCCTTCCTTCCTTCCTTCCTTCCTTCCTTCCTTCCTTCCTTCCTTCCTTCCTTCCTTCCTTCCTTCCTTCTTCCTTCCTTCCTTCCTTCCTTCCTTCCTTCCTTCCTTCCTTCCTTCCTTCCTTCCTTCCTTCCTTCCTTCCTGTTTTTTTTTTCATTGTTTTCTGCTTTTTTGAGTCATACCCGCAATGCTCAGGGGTTACTCCTGAGTCTTCACTCAGAAATTACTCCTGGTGGTGTTCAGGGGACCATATGGGATGCTGGGGATCGAACCTGGGTCGGCCGCATGCAAAGCAAATGCGCTACCTGCTGTGTTATCGCTCCAGCCCTGAATTTTTTTTAATATTTGATAAAAAATTGAAAAAAATCCAGTAATTTTTGAGCTATAGTAATGAAAAAGGTAATTTCTATTTCCTTAGCGATGTAGTACCTTTAATTTCTTAATTAGAAATGCATGGCTATAGAATTTTGGTCGGGTCAACTGCAGCTAGATTTAATTTAAAGATATTAGGAAATGGAAAGAAAAGTTTGAATAATTTTATTTCATCTGCTGAATTCAAGTAGTAGTCTTTTTGTTGTTTTGCTCAGCAGTAATGCCTAGGATATGTGAGGTCTTGGTTTGGTTCTCCTGAAAAACAAACACACAGTAAAATATATTTATTTAATTTAATTTAATTTAATTTTTGCTTTTTTTGGGTTACACCCGGCGATGCTCAGGGGTTTCTCCTGGCTCTGAGCTCAGGAATTACTTCTGGCGGTGCTCGGGGGACCATATAGGATGCCAGGGATCAAACCCTGGCCAGCAGGGGGCTGGCCGCATGCAAGGCGAATGCCCTACCCGCTGGACTATTGCTCTGGCCCAGAAAAAATATATATGTATTCTAATTTTCTCCATAATTCCCATATATACATGTCTATTCCTACACAGCAAATAGTAATAATTTTGATACATTATATATATTTATATATATAATGTATCTATCTATCTATATATATATATACATATATATATATATATATATATATATATTTTTTTTTTGCTTTTTGGGTCACTCCCGGTGGCGCTCAGGGGTTACTCCTGGCTCTGCACTCAGGAATTACTCCTGGCGGTGTTCGGGAGACCATATGGGATGCTGGGGATTGAACCCGGGCCGGCATAGGCTGGCCGCATGCAAGGCAAACGCCTTACCCACTGGGCTATCGCTCCCGTCCCAGAAAAATATTTTTTAAAAGGGAAATTAAAAGCTAAAATATATATAATGTATCAAAATTATTATTATTTGCTGTGTAGGAATAGACATGTATATATGGGGATTATGGAGAAAATTAGAATTTATATTTTTTGGAAATTTTATGTGTTCTTATCTTTTTGTAAAAATATGAAAAATTCACTTAATCACTTGACATCCCGTTATTCATCGATTTGCTCAAGTGGGCACCAGTAACATTTCCATTTGAACCTATTACGTGCCAGTGTAGCCTAATGGCATCTGGTTGCTTCAGGAATATGAAGAGCCTCAAGCCATTCGTTCTGGGTTTGAGGCTCTTTCTTCTTCTCATGGCAAAAATTAAGAAATTTAATTTCTTTTAAAAATTTGATCACTAGAATAAAAAATAAATTGTGTATTTCTGTCACACATTATTTAATGTAAAATTTTTAATGTTCATATATGACAGATGCTAAACATTGGATCTTTCTTAGAAGAAAGGCAAAACTTCTCAAGATAAATTTAATAAAATTAATCTTATGATCACTTGTAGGAAAAGTCAAAAATATCTTCAGAAAATGATCTGGCCCCGGTTGGGTTCAACACAGCTCCTAGGGTCAGCAGACACGTGGGTGAGGTGGCTGCTCTGGCTGGGCTTGGAGTGGGGATCGGGGCCCTCACCCCATCCCTTCCACCTCCATCTCCCAGTGGGTGTGGTTATGAGCCCACAGCCAACACAACCAGCAAAGCTGGAGAAGGGACAGACCAGACACACAGCTGTGCTGGCACGCGGCCATAGAGCAGCCACAGGACAGGCTTAGATAATAATCAAGTTTAGGACCAGATCCTTCCCAGAATTTTCCCCATATATACACTGTAATGATCATTGTAGTTGCAAACTGGGGGGGTGGGGGTGATGGGGAATGGAGAGTGGTAATGTCAGACTAGAACTCACCGTTGAATATACACAAAGAGACTTACGTGATAAACTCTAAATGTCTGCAGGGCAAGCCACAATGTGTAAGAGGAGAGAGAGATACAGAGACAGAGACAGAGACAAAGAGAGGAAAAGAAGAAGTGCCTCCTATCGAGGCAGGCTGGGGGGGTAAGTGGAAGGAATGTGGGGACATTGGTGGTGAGAATGGCACACTGGTGGAGGGATGGGTGCTGGAATACTATAGGACTTTGTAATTGTATATCTCTCAGTTGTATAATAAAAAAATCTTCAGAAATATCTAAAAGCAGCTACCTTTGATAAAGACTCATCCTAGAGTTTTTAGACAAAAAATATTTTATATCAATTCTTCTTGGAAAAATATTTTTTATTTTCCATTCACTTTTTTTTTGCAGAAATCAGTTGAGTCTATTAATTAGTACATCATTCTAGACAGTTATGGTCTCTGCTCTCAAATAGAGTTTGCACAGTGGAGATAAAAGCAAGCAATGAAAGTGTAGTGATTGAATACTGTGAAAAGGCTAATCTGGATCCAAGATGAAGGGAAGCAGAGAAAGGGAATCCTTAAAAAGAGGAGATTTTTAAATTGACGAATAGGAGTTAGACAGGTGAAAGTGGTTGGTATTTCAGAGCAAGATTAGAGTCAGCAAGGATAGAGAGATTTAAAACAGATGGTGTCAAGTAATTTTGCTAAAGCATAAAATAAGAGATAAAATACTGCAACAGATGACTGGAGGGCGGAAAGAAACCAGATTGTGAGAACTTTGCGTGTCATATTTGAAATATTGCTCCCTTTTTCTTATAAGTAACACAGAGAGTAAGATTATCAGCAGGCTTTGCTATAGGGAGAATAAATTTTATTCTATTAACTTGAATTCAATAGGGATATTTGTAACATAGTCCATTTAAAAAATAATATATGATCTGGATTTAGATAGTGATGATATAAATGAAAAATTGGACATGTTTGAGAAATATTTCAGTAGTAAAGCAAGCAAGCAGATATTTGTTGAATGCTTAAAAGCAAGATTGATATGAAAACTTGACCTTATATAGAAGATCCCAAAGATGTAGGTGTAGAAATGTAAATGGACTGATGAGCTATTTTAATTTTAGAGACAGTTTTAATTCATTCGAATGGAGAAGAATGGGTCCTGGAGAGATAGTATAGCAGGGAGGGCATTTGTTGTGCATTCAGCCAACCTGGATTCAATCCCTGGCATCCCATTTGGTCTCCAGAGCATGGCTAGAAGAATTCCACAGTGCACAGCCAGGAGTAACCTCTGAACATAGGTCTGACATCAAAAGCCAAAAAATAAAACCACCCAAAAAGATAAACAAAAAGTATCAAATGGAGAAGAATGGGGACCGGAGATATAGCTCAATGGGCTGATAGCAAGCTTTGCAAACAGGGAGGCCTGGATGTCATTCCAGAACTGTGTATTCCCTAAGTACTAAACTGGGGGTAGCTTAGTAAACTGGGGTAGATCTGAGCAACATCAAATATGGCCTCAAATCAAGACAAAAGAGAAAAAAGAATCTAAAAGGAAGGAAGGATGGAGTGAAGGAAGGAAGGAAATAAAAAACTAAAACAGAGAAGAGAACCAAAAACAAAACAAGTTTGGATGCCCAAAGACTCAAAGGAAAGTTTGAACTGGGAACATCAATGCATAGATCATTTTTATCTTGCAGTAATTAGAATTGTAAGTGTGGGTTAAGATCTCCCCATAAAAGGACACGAAATAGACTGGCACGACATCACAGTCTTAAACAGAGAGGAATTGGCTTTATGGACTTTGAAATTTAAACTGGAGAGCAAAGTATCTGCAAGGTCAGATAAATAGAAAGTTGCATGTGTTCTTATTTGTTTCTAGTAAAAAATAACAATGGCTCATTATTTACAGTACAAATGTCTTGAATAAGTTACGTATAATTTGTACCTATTATTTCTGTGGCCTGGACGCCCTCAGTAATTTAGTAAGATTCTGTTTAGGATTATGATGAGAAAGAATTTTCTTATTATTATGTATTAGTAAGTACTGTATAAAAGAACAAAGCTGCGATTGAAATATAAACAAATTTTTAAGAAGTTTGGATGAGAAAGGACTAGAAAGATTAGAAGACTCTTAATAGGAAATATTGCATTAACGGGAAGTCTGTTTACAATGGGGGAAGACAGGCATATTTATGGGTTCAGAGATAGGAACAACTTGGGAGGGTGGAGACTGAAAATAAAGAGCTAAGAGGAAATATAATCCTTAACTGACAGCAAGATTCTCCAGGGGTATCAGGAAAGCACAGGCTTATAGGTTTTAAATAGGTGGGAAGTCATTGAATTCTTAGAAAGTGTGTGAAAGAAAATAATCTTGATATCATATATACATAGATTAGAAGGTTTTGAACCTAGAAGTTGAAATAGATCACACTGAAAATTTTAGTAGCATGAGTGCAATTGAGGTAACATTTGCTGAGAAGGAAGGTGGTGGGGGGTGGGTTAGGGAATTTAAGAGATTAACATCTGGGATAATCATTGACGGAAATGGAAGCAGGAATTGACCAAAGACAAATAAACACATTAACTATTAGCATAGAGGAACTAGCTTAGATAAAAACTGTGCGAAAGACCATCACAGTTGGCTCAGTTTGCTGAATTCTGCACAGGTGCTCAGTGACTAGTCTGACAACACCGAACTTCTTTTACATTTAAATATGGTTAAAAAATTAAAGAAATAAGTGCCTGTCATAGAGGCAAACTGGGAGGAAAAAGGGAAACTGGGACATTGGAAGGAAGTGGCCCCTGGTGAATGAATACGTCTTAGTCTTAGAACATCATATCCCTGAACTCAATCATAAGCAACGTAACATTGTAAGTCATAGTGATTCAACAAGTAAAAGTAAAACAAGGCTTGTGTTTTTTTTTTTTTTTTGACAGATGGCAGCAAAGAAAAAAGAATGCGAAGAAATTGAAAGTGATCTATAAATCATTTTGATAATCATTTATAAATAAGAAATCTGAGGTTTCAAGAAAGGCCTGATAGCTTGGAAAAAGCAGTTGAATGAGAAACTAAGACAATCCCAGTTGTCAAGGATGGGCCAGATAAAGAGGGGAGGGGCTTAAGCAGATAGAAGTTTGTGGACAAAGATGAGAAAGAAAAAAAGATTATTGAATAGAGTATGACTATCCAAAATAGAGGTTGATCAAGTGTGTGATATACCTACCAATGTTATGATACTTCTGTGGCCTTTTGTTCTCATTAGCCTTTGACTTGATTTATGTATTAATAATTAAAAAATTAGTATTCTTTCATAAACTACAAGGCCGAGGTAGTGCACATTGTTCAGAGGCTTGTTGCTGGTAATAGGGAATTAGTGAAAAAGAAAACTGTTCAGGCATATGTTTGTAAGTTGGGAAAGGAGGTTAAAGGAGCCACTCAAAGCACTTTGCACAAAGCTTTCCTCTTTTATTTCCTTCTTCATTTAGGAGATATAAGTTGTATCACAAAGCATTGCTAGAAACGTTTAAACCTAACTCAAGAACAGGGTCACACAGAGATGACCACATTTGCTTGGAGAGGCGTTAGAGGAAATACCTATGTTAACTAGATGACAGAGCAGAAGAGAGGGATGGTGAGCAAGTCAAGGAGGAAGGAGAGTGAGAGGAGAAAAGTAAAGTCTAAATTAAGATTCTACAAAGACTATAACAATAAAACCAACTGAAGAGTTTAGGTAAGCTGCCACATTTCGCTCATATCACAGGTAAATCATTCCAGAAGTCTCTGCTCTTCATTTCTTAACAGTTTATACATCCTCGTCTGTAGCCATTCTTCTTCTCCCCCAACTTAGAAAAAAAATTCCTCAAGCACTGACTGCTAAACTACTACCTTTCTCTTCATTCATTCCCCGTGTATGCAACTCTCAGCCTGCTCCTCATGAACCAAGTTTTAGATGAGGAAGAATGTTTCGAGCTTGAAATACTACTTATAAATAGATATCTAGATTTTCCCGTGGGCTAAATTTTTGCTCAGATGTTTCAAAATTGAAACAAACAGTTCTATGATATCCAACTGCTCCTATTTTTGTGTATTCATCTTGGGAATAAAACAGCTGACAAAGAGGCATACTGTTAGGCTCCGTACAGGATGGGCTTGCTTTCTGCCTTGTTCTTCCACACATGTGGTGTTTGTTTGGACTCTGGCATGAGGACTGCTTATATTTGAGTTATGACTCTTCCACAAATGAACTGTGTACCCTGAGTAACTTATTTAGCCTCTCAACACCTACATTTTATCTTTTCTTAAAAACATAAAGTTGATGACAATAGCGTCACACATCGAGTTATTATGCAAATAAAATATTAATGTTTTTCAGTAAGTCTTTAATGCATGTGAACCATTATTAGTTTGATGACTAATAATAATATGAAGAGAAAGAGAAAAGTTCAGAGAAGACAATTTAAAGTGTGTCATTTTACTCCAGATAACAGTCTAAAATAACAGTCTAAAATAATTATTAGAGTGATTCCTACTCATCAAATTACCCAAAGCTAACAGATCAGTTCACCTTCAAGGGCTTTTTTCCTACCATCGTGGGAACAGACAGAAAAGGAGCTTCGAGTTACCAGCACCAGGTGGGTGAGGGAGCAGCTGGCACACACTGTTGTAGGATTTGCTCCCCTCTGCTCTGGACTTTGCTCATTAAGAGTCTTTAGGAGTTTCACAAGACTCCAGTGGATAGAACTGGCCCAGTCCTCAGCGACAGCACAGCCCACACAGCAGGTCGGAGTGGAAGGAGCAGGCCCAGGCTTGGTTGCATGCTGGGTGCTGCCGTGTCACCAACCTGACATTGGCGACAACTTCTGCTGAGCTGACAATCAACCAGAATCTTTCACCAACCAAGTCTCGCTCTCAAACTTGCCTTTCAAATCTGAAGCATGTGTGTGCTGTGTGCTCACTTCTGGATGCATGACACCGATGATTTGTGACTTTCCCCAGCTCTCTTCCTTCCTCTGACCATCCCTGTGAAAGGAAACAAAAACAAAATAAACAAAAGGCAGGTAGTAGTGTAAACTGTCTGATCCTGTGGGGACTGCTCTGACCAGCCCATCCAGGCTTTACATGTAGGGTTAGGTGAGGATCTTTCTAGTGTCAACTATAGGTACTAAGCCACTATAAGTTTTTAAGTTGTAAATCAAACAGTTGAAATTGCAATCTGCAACTAAATTTATGAAGCAGCACTAATTGTATTGACATAATCAAGCTCATAGTTCTAGAATAAGTAATAGAAGCACTTATTTCTCTGAATTAATTCATTGATACTCCAGGCCATTTATGACTTACCCTTCTGTATTTCATCCTCAATTACTCTGTGGCTTGTTAGTTAAATGCTTAACTGATGTAACATATATGTACCCTGAAGGCAGTATAATTTGACCTCCTTTGTGTAACAGGCCACTTTACACCTCGGGAAGGACTGAATCATAAAGAAAGCAAACAACTAGTCAAACCTATACCAACACCTTTTATTTATATGCTTATATACTCTCTGGTGTAGGGACTTCATCTCCATAGATTTAACCTTCAGACTTGGCTGAGTGCATACACAAAATAAATGAGGGATATAGAAATAAATTAGAACCATTGAAAGGTCATAGTTTAAACTGTGCAGCCTCAGGAAGAATCACAAAGAGGATGAAATAGGTCATTGATGTCTTCTGCCTTGATTTCTCATATTCCCGATTTTTTTTGATACATCTTTTTCCTTCCTTGAAGGCAAAGTCTTAGAGTCACAGAGAAGATGGTTTGAGTGTTTAAGTTACTTTCTCAGTCAGCAGGCATTCATTATATAGTCACCAGACATACAGAAAAGGAGCAGAAAGAATAGAGACTCCAGAGCCTAAGTACCACCCCCCCATTTTTTATTTAGTATAATGATTGTATAGTACTATTAGTGATAGCTTCATGTTCATGCAATACCACACCCATCATCAGAGTTTAATCGCATTTTGGATGAGTCAGTCAAATACTCCCACTTACAGAAGAGAAACTTTGTTTTATGTCTTTACAGATAGCTTTTTGTTTGTTTTTGGGCCACACCCAACAGTGCCTGGAGCATATTCCTGCATCTGAGTTCAGGGCTCACTCCTGGAAGGCTTGGGGATACCACTTAGGGTGCCAGTGATCTAACCTGGTCAGCTGTATGCAAGGCAAATGCCCTATCTACTGTACTATTGCTGTGTTCCCTCTTTTCAGATAGATTTTATTGTGGAGAGGTAGGTCTGCATTTTGATTTCCAGAGTGATTGGTGAGGAGGTAGTATTTTTCATTAAAATAAAGAATGTCGGAGTTCTAGGCTGGGCAGGATCTGCGCTTGCGTTGCTTGAGCTTCAGAATAATAGCCAATTTGTCATTTGGGAAAAGATAGTAGGTATCTGAAGGCCCCAAAATGAGAAGTACTGAATTTGGTAAGAAGTTTTTTTTTTGTTGTTTCTTTGCTTTTTGGGTCATACCTGGAAATGCTTCGGGTTACTCCTGGATCTGCACTCAGGAATTATTCATGGCTGTGCTTGGGGAACATATGGGATGCTGGGAATTGAACCCAGGTTGGCAACGCACAAAGCAAATGCCCTACCCACTGTACTATTGCTCCAACCCCTAGTAAGAAGTTTATAGCCTTTGCTGTTTCATGGTTTGACAATACAGCCCAAAGGACTTATGCTTTAAAATAATGTATGAGCTTTAATTCCCTTTGTATCCTTGTTACAGGTAATAGACAAATCCCACTTTGTTGAACTTGTTTTAATAAACATAATTCTGTGATAATATTTTCTATCTGGTATCTGATTATAAGGACCAAGTGAGACAAGGTATACAAGAAGTTATAAAGAGCATAATGTAGAAGTGGAGTATAAATATTCCTTTAAAACATGTTTTATTTAATTTATTTTAATTTAATCATAGTGATATACACAGTTACAAAGTTGTACATGATTGGGTTTCAATCATATAATGTTCCACACCCACCCCTTCACCAGTGTTTATTTCCTAACACCAGTGTCCCTAGTTTTCATCTCCTACACTAGCCCATCCCTGCTTAATCTATGGCAGGCATATTCTCTCTCTCTCTCTCTCTTTCCCTCTCCCTCTCTCTCTCTCCTCTTTCCTGTTGGTCCTTCACTTGATCACTTGAATCCCATTATTCATCGATTTGCTCGAGCAGGCGCCAGTAACATTTCCATTGGACCCTATCACGTGCCAATGTAGCCCAGTGGCATCTGGTTGATTCAGGAATATGAAGAGCCTCAAACTGTTCCTTCAGGGTCTTTACAAGGAAGTCTGACCATCTTGTAGGTGGGCGGCCACGTGATCTTTTGACATCCCGTGGATCCAGTCGGTAATGGCTCTAGTCCAGCGGTTGTCTCCAAATCGCATTACATGTTCAGCCCATCTGATTTTCAATGCCTTGGCAAACGAGACAGCGTCCCTCATTCTGGAATAGCGAAGGAGATCAGAACTCTGGATCAGAACTCACTCACTTGAGTGAGACGTGATATTCCAAGCATAGCTCTTTTGATTCCTCTCTGGGAGACCCGAATAGCATTCTCATCCTGCTTTCATAGGGCCCAGATCTCTGAGGCGTATGTTAATGCAGGGAGAATGGTGGAGTCAAAGAGATGGGCCCAGAGCCAGAGGTTCTTTATCCTTTTAGCTATTTCTTCGATGCCTCTGAAGGCATTCCATGCCACTCTCTTCCTCCTGCACAGCTCAGGTTTTAGGTCGTTCATCATGTTGATTTCTCAACCTAGGTACACATAACTGCTGTATTCAGAGATGTTTGTTCCATTGAGAGCGAATGGGGCCTCTGGAACTAGTTCATTCTTCATGAACATTGTTTTCTTTAGATTCAGCTGTAGACCTACCTTTCCACATTCTCGGTCGAAGTCAGCCAGCATTTGTGCCGCTTGGCTAATGTTTGGTGTTATTAGAACAATGTCATCAGTGAAGCGGAGGTGGTGTAGTTGCCGACCATCTATCGTCACTCCCATTCCTTCCCACTCTAAGTGTCGCATGATGTTCTCGAGGGTGGTGCTGAAGAGTTTTGGTGAAATGGTATCACCCTGTCGAACCCCTCTTCTCACATTAATGATCACTTCTTTGTAGAATGGTGAGATCCTGGTGGTGAATCCGTAATACAACTCATGAAGGATCTTGATGCATTGGGTTTGAATGCCCTGCTTGGCTAGGGCTTCGATGACTGCTTCAGTCTCCACAGAATCAAAGGCGTTCTGTAAATCAATGAACGTGAGACAGAGTGGCATCTTGTACTCCCTACAAACCTTGATGAACTTGGTTACTGTGTGGATATGGTCGATTGTGCTGAATCCTTTCCAGAAGCCTGCTTGCTCGCATGGTTGTCCTTCATCTAGTGTTCTGCTAATCCTGTTCAGGATGACTCGTGTAAACAGCTTGTAGATGACAGAAAACAGGCATGTGGGGCGATAGTTGCCAATGTCGTGAATGTCTCCCTTCTTGAACAGTAGAACTGTCCTGCTGGTTTTCCATTGGGAGGGCACCTTGCATTCGGACAGGTAGTGTGTGAAGAGCCAAGCTAGTGTATTGATAAGTACCTACCAAGGCAGATTCTTCAGGTGTTTGGGTCTCACTTTGTCTGGGCCCTGTCCTGTTCCCTTCTTTACCGGCGAGATGGCATGTCGGGTTTCAGAAGGGAGAACGTTGGGAATGACATATCCATCCTGTGGAATTTGGTATGTGGGCAGGTGGATGAGGCTATCAAAGAGATTTGAGTAGAAGTCATGGATAATCTTCTCCATTGCCTTTCTGGAAGATGTGATAGATCCATCAGGGCATCGGAGGGCAGTCATCTTGGTCTTATAGTTGGCAAAGGACAGGCGGGCAGTGCGAATGCTTTTCCCGGCTTCTGCTGCATCTTCCAGTATTTCTGCTCTTCTGTCTTCGAGGTCTTCTTTTATGGCTTCTCTGCACCGTTTAGCAAGCTTGGACGTTAGCATTTGGTCTCCTGAGGCTCGCGCCTTGCCACGTTGGCGAATGAGCTCGAGAGTTTCTGAAGACAGGCATTCTTTTGTGTCCTTCTCTCTCTCAGCATTCTTCGCACAATCATGGAGGTGCTGACCCAGTCGGTTGTATTCTTCATCGATGTCGTTAATGATGGTATCTTCCCATGTTGCTGCAATGGTGCCAAAGAGTTCCCAGTTGGTGGTGGTTCTGGGAGTTCTCTTCTTAAACTTTGCAGCCTTTTCTCCCCATTGCGGGAAGTAGAATTTTGCATGAAGGAGACGGTGGTCCGATCCTGTTTGGAATTTGGGGACAACAGCTACATCGGTCAGACAAAACCGTCGATTGAAGATGATGTGGTCAATTTCATTGTGGAACTGTCTGTCAGGAGATTCCCATGTCCAACGTTTCGCTTCAGCCTTCTGGAACTGTGAGTTCCCATGAATGGTCTTGGTGGACTTGATGAACTCAGATAATCTCTCACCCTGTTTGTTCCATTCTAGGCCATGGGTCCCGATGTGGAGTTCTTCAGCCGATCTTCTTGATCCTATCTTGGCATTAAAATCACCGACTATGATCTTGTTGAAGGTGTGATCTTTTTAATAGAACTCCTCCAATTCCATGTAGATTTCTCAATTTCATCTTCTTTGTATGTGGATGTTGGTGCGTAGACAATGAAGATAGAAATTGCTGGTAGTGGACCACATCTCTTCAAGTGTAATCGTCCTATTCGGTTTGTTAGGCATTCAAATGAATCAATGTTTATGGCCATGTTCATGGTGACAAGGACACCAACGCCACCGATGCCTCTTTTCGTCGCTTGTTCCAAGGAACAATTCTTCTCCGGTGTCAAATACAGCATGATGCAACTGGCGCCTCCTGGTCTCAGTCAGACCAATGATGTCATACTTGATATTTTGCGATTGCAGCATCAGATCCTCAATAGATGCCAGCGTACGTGCATTAAAAGTTACAGACAGTCATTTTAGTCCTTCTTCGTTTTGGCAGCCTAGGATGGCCATGAAATTTTATCAGGAACTGATTATTTGCCTTTCTTACTGCTGCCATATTAAGGGCTCTTTTTGGGGTCAGGAAAATAAACATTTCTGTTACTGGATTTGGCATATCAAACACGCATCGGACAGCTTGCCAGGCTCTGCCTTGGGGGGTGTTGGTCCTTACGGTTTGCAATATCACTTGATCACTTGACATCCTATTATTCATCGATTTGTTCAAGCGGGTGCCAGTAACATTTCCATTTGACCCTATCACATGCCAGTGTAGCCCAATGGCATCTGGTTGCTTCAGGAATACAAAGAGCCTCAAACCGTTTGTTCAGGGTCTTGACAAAGAAGTCTAGCCATCTTTAGGTGGGCAGCCACGTAATCTTTTGACATCCCATGGGATCCAGTCAGTAATGGCTCTAGTCCAGCAGTCATCTCCAAATTGCTTTACATGTCCAGCCCCTCTGATTTTCGATGCCTTGGCAAATGAGACAGTGCCCCTGACTCTGGAACAGCGATGGAGGTCGGGGCTCCAGATTCTTTCTTTCACTTGAGTGAGGCATGATATTCCAAGCATAGCTCTTTCGATTCCTCTTTGGGAAACCTGAATAGCATTCTCATCCTGCTTCATAGGGCCCAGGTCTCTGAGGCGTATGCTAATGCAGGGAAAATGGTAGAGTTGAAGAGATGTGCCCGGAGTCGGAGGTTCTTTGTCTTTTTAGCTATTTCTTCTATGCTTTTGTAGGCATTCCATGCTGCTCTCTTCCTCCTGCGTAGCTCAGGTTTTAGGTCGTTCATCATGTGACTTCTCGACCTAGGTACACATATCTGCTGCATTCAGAGATGTTTGTTCCATTGAGAATGAATGGGGCCTCTGGAACTAATTCTTTTCATGAACATAGTTTTCTTCAGATTCAGCTGTAGACCTATCTTTCCACATTCTCGGTCAAAGTCAGCCAGCATTTGTGCCACTTTGCTAATGTTTGGTGTTATTAGAACAATGTCCTCAGTAAAGCGGAGGTGGTTTTGTTGCCAACCATCTATCTTCACTCCTATTCCTTCCCATTCTAACTGTTGCATGATGTTCTCAAGGGTGGCGCTGAAGAGTTTTGGTGAAATAGTATTACCCTGCTGAACACCTCTTTTGACATTGATGATCACTTCTTTGTAGAATGGTGAGATACTGGTGGTATATCCGTAATACAGCTCACGAAGGATCTTGATGTATTGGGTTTGAAAGCTCTGTTTGGCTAGGGCTTCGATGACCGCTTCGGGTCTCCACAGAATCAAAGGCTTTCTTTAAATCAAAGAACATGAGACAGAGTGGTATCTTGGACTCCCTAAATACTTCAATGAGCTTGGTTACTCTGTGGATATGGTCGATTGTGCTGAATCCTTTTCAGAAGCCAGCTTCCTCGCATGGTTGTCCTTCATCTAATGTTTTGCCAATCCTGTTCAGGATGACTCGAGTGAACAGCTTGTAGATGACAGACAACAGGCAGAGGGGGCAATGGTTGCCAATGTCGTGGATGTCTCCCTTCTTGAACAGTAGAACTGTCCTGCTGGTTTTCTAATGGGAGGGCACCTTGCATTCAAACAGCACGTGAAGAGCCAAGCCAGTGTATTGATGAGTACTGAAGGTAGATTCTTCAGGTTCTTGGGTCTGACTTTGTCTGGGCCTGGTGTTGTTCCCTTCTTTACTGTGCGAAATGGCATGTTGGATTTCAGAAAGGAGGACATTGGGAATGACATATCCGTCCTGCAGAATTTGGTATGTGGGCAGGTGGACATGGCAATCAAAGAGATCTGAGTAGAATTCATGGATAATCTTTTCCATTTCCTTTCTAGAAGATGTGATAGATTCATCAGGACATTGAAGGGCACTCATCTTGGTCTTATAATTGGCGAAGGACAGGCGGGCGGTGCGAATGCTTTCCCCAAAAGCATTCACATTCACAATGGTTTGCAATATAGATACTGAAAATTTATCAGGTATATGCCTTTACCTGCTTTCAGCTCTCAGTTTCTGCCCAACATGGTAATTTCCAACTGAGTTAATTATTTCTGAGACTCAGGATATATATTTCCTGAACCATACCATCTTTCCTTGGGAAACTGTATCTCCTATATTCCAAAATTGTTGGAAATTGATAACCACAGATTGCAATTCATGGTGTAGAATGAAAGATTATTTCCTCATTGGGTGTAGAGTGAAAGTAGATTATTTCCACATTACACTGATCCTTCTGGTATGACAATTCTAGTTTTCTTCTAGAAACCTTCCAATGGAGTTTACAGGAAAGGGATTCTTCTTTTTTCAAATTTAGGTCAACACAGAGGTAAGAAAGTTTTAAGAGAAAGTCCTAGAATAACTAGAACTAGTTCTAATTTTATCCTATCGTGACTTGCCCCCCCCCCCACCATCTTCTTCTTTTCATTAACAAACTTGCATTTGATTGCTGGTATTTATATTCTAAAGTGTCCTGGTTCACAGTTTTCTCTACTTTCCCTCCTAATCTGAAAGGCATACTCCTTTTGCAGAGGTACTGCTTTGTTGTTTAATAAAACAAATAAAGTCACAACTGATGAACTGATTGAAGCCTTCCATCTTTACACTAAATGCATATGCCAAAGTTAGAATGTACATAGATAGCTCAGTTCTATGTAGAGGCTGCAGCCAATCTTCCTATCTTTGAAGAGCTTGTGCACAGTGACCTGAGATTTAATATTTATCAACCATCAAAGTTATGTCCTAGAACAGCGACTACCCAGTGACATCCGAACCACCAGTTCCCAGAAGACAGGTCAAATGGGTGAAAGCTTAAAGAAAATAAAATGTTCCTGCTTGCTTGACTTAATGCATAAATAGCACTGAGTCAGAAAAGATATTGTCAAGCAGTCACTATGTTGTAAGACCTCAAACATTTGTGCCTCATTGCCTCTCATTATATTCAATATGGAAAATCTCTACACCAAACTTCTACTGAACCATACCATCTTTCCTTGGGAAACTGTATTTCCTATATTCCAAAATTGTTGAAATTGATAACCACAGATTGCAATTCAGGGTGTAGAATGAAAGATTATTTCCTCATTGGGAAAATAGCACTGAGTCAGAAAAGATATTTGGAATTCCATTAGAGTACTCTATAAACTTGCTCCAGGAACATAAAGAGCCTCATCTGGAGCAAGCAGATGCCTTTGGCTCTACTAGCATGAGACAGGACATATGAAGATGTTACTGGGGCCCGCTCGAGCAAATCGATGATGAACGGGAAGACAGTGATACAGTGACAGTGATACTCTATAAACAATTTCTGGACTTGAGTCATATTCTTTTTTTTTAATAAACTCACCTCGAATATAACTTTGTTCTTTTTTTTCTGTTGACAGTATATTGAATTGGTAATGCCTAAATAAAGCCTTCATGTACGGTCTCTTATATTTGATGCTTATTATTATCTTTTCCTTTTTCTTTGACATGATTTTTTATTAAGGTGTTGGAAATAAGGTGCCTGAGTTCTTTGATTATATGATGACTGAACATACCAGAGATATAAGTCAATATGATTATTAGGACTGGAAAAGTTTAAATATAAATATTTGTACTTCTAAAATTCCTAGTGGAAATATCTTAGATAAAGCACAGTGCAGATAGTGGACTCACTACTAGGATGATATTTTCATTAATATTTCATATTTATGTAAAAGCTAACATTGAATGTAGGTGAGCTATAGGAAATCAGGGCATCAAGAATGAGGGTGCATCTGGTAGAACTTTAAAAGAAAAGCATTCAAAGCCATCTAAAAATGGGGAGAAGAAATCAACATAAACTTCCTCAAAGAAGAAATTAAAATGGTCAAAAGTGATATGAATAAAATGCTCTTCATCACTAATCATCAGGGAGCTGCAAATCAAAACAACAATGAGATATCATCTCACACCATGAAGACTAGCACACATCCAAAAGAGCAAGAACAACCAGTGCTGATATGGATGCAGGGAAAAAGGGACTCATTCATTGCTGGTGAGAATGCCAGCTGGTCCAAACTTTTTTGGAAAACAATATGAACATTCCTTGAAAAACTATAATTTGAGCTCCTATTTCACCCAGCAACAGAATTGCTGAGAATATATCCTGGGGAAACCAAAACATACAGAATAAATACCATCTTGCAGTTCTATTCTTGCTGCAGCACTATTCACAATAGCCAGAATCTGGAAACAACCTGAGTGCCCCAAACAGATGACTGGATGAAGAAACAATGGTACATCTACACAATGGAATATTATGCAGCTGTTAGGAAAAAATGAAGTAATAAAATTTGCCTAAAATGGTTGGGCATGGAGAGTATCATGCTGAGTGAAATTAGTCAGAAGGACAGAGGTTAAGAATGATAGAGAAGTGGCTGGAGCAATAGCCCAGTGGGTAGGGCATTTGCCTTGCATGCGGCCGGCCTGTGCTGGCCTGGGTTCGATCCTCAGCATCCCATATGGTCCCCCAATACTGCCAGGAGTAATTCCTGAGTGCAGAGCCAGGAGAAACCCCTGAGCATTGCCGGGTGTGACCCAAAAAAAAAAAAAAAAGATAGGAAGGTACCATTTGTCAACAATAGTTGGAAATGGTAACAGTAGACCAGAACTGGGTATTGAATTAGGTAATGGTATATACATGATAACCAATCAGTGTATGTACTGCAAACCACAATGTGTAAAAGGGTATTGAAGTAGGTAATGGTATACACATGACAACCAATCAGTGTATGTACTACAAACCACAATGTGAAAAAGAAGAGAGAGAGAGAGAGAGAGAGAGAGAGAGAGAGAGAGAGGCAAAAGAGAGAAAGTAAAAAGTGCTGATCATAGAGGCAGGCGGGGAGGTGGGGGGGACTGGGGACATTGGTGGCGGGTGGGAAATGTGCACTGGTGGAGGGATGGGTGCTGGAACACAGTATTACTGAAACCCAATCACGAACAGCTTTGTAATGGTTTATTTCATGGTGACATAATAAGTTTGAAAAATTTTTTAAATGAAGAAAAGAAAAAAAGTTGATCAAAAACTATGATATACAGATGTATAATATTTATATTTAAATTTAGTTAATATATAGATTTATTATAAGTACCACTTTAAGGTGAACATTTTGGTGGTATTTCGTATATAAGTACTGATTTTTATGTACCGTCCGTTGCTAGTTCCAAATATTTTCATCCAAAGTAATCATACTTCTTAAACAGTGAGTTATGCCTGACATAATGTTAATAGAGTGTTATTATGACTTGAGACCTCACACTCAAAAAATAGTTCAATAAAATGTTTTTTATAATGGTTTTGTTTTTTAAATGATTTGCTGTATTCACAAGACATGAAAAAGAAATATTTCCCTCTTACTGCAGGCTTTGTCATGTCAATCCTAAGTCTCTCATTTCAGAAGTCTGCATTTATCCACCTGAAATTATACATATTTTTAAATTATCATAGGTAATACAAATCAATTTCATAAAATATTATCACAGAAATATGGGCAACATATTACACTAGTACACATGATTCTTCTTTCCATTCAGTAAGTGAAAAAAAATTGCACAAATACTGAGTCCATTGAAAAATGAAAGACCTGCTCTGTTCCATGTTTCTTCATTCACTTTTTAGTTCACAACTGTGGATACCCAGCCTACACTTATTGGTGAGCTTGCTCTAAGCTCTAGAGCATTTTCAAGTAGGTTTGTGGTTAAGGTAATTGAAGTTCAGGAGTTAAATTTGCCATGCAGAATCCCAATTTCAGTTTCAGACACCCAGAGACGCTGTTGTGTATTAATGTATATCTGAGTTCATGCTTTGATAATAGGTTTATATAAACTGAGTAATTAGCTTACATTTCACTAATCCATGAACCTGGCCATTTTATGTGACTTCTTGTTTATTCTTTGAATCACTATAGAAATGTAGAAAGGTCAAGGAAGAAAGACACTCTATTTCCTTGTCAGAGATCATATTGCAAGGGGATCCTCCACTTGGTGGCTTTCTTTATTCCTCCTTTTGGTACCTGCACTGAGATATGACAGGACATGGTACTCTTTACATAAAAAGTTTAGGAATTAGTTTTAATAAGCTTCCCCAGCTATGAGTGAGCAGAGGGAAATTATTTCCTTTAAGAAAGTTATCTGTCATAAAGTATGGACTTTTACAAGAGAAATTTTGAGACAAAAATCATGATACAGAACTGAAATCTTGCTGAGTACTGAAAAGTCTCTGTAAAATTCTTGGAGAAAATGTTAGTGATCTCATACGAGTGAGTCATTATTTTAAGACCATTTACATGATTGGTGAGAGTGAAACTCTAGAAAGAAGTGGACAGACACTTAGAGGGATATGGTGTAAGCAACACTGTATGTCTGGTACATTATTATTAACATATTGTGAACCATGGAGTCTAAATTAAGATAAAGTGAAAAAAAATAACAACACATGTACAAGCATCTGGTAGAC
This sequence comes from Cryptotis parvus, assembly GCA_021461705.1. Lineage (NCBI taxonomy): Eukaryota > Metazoa > Chordata > Mammalia > Eulipotyphla > Soricidae > Cryptotis > Cryptotis parvus. The sequence goes on along the minus strand of JAJIBD010023157.1, from coordinate 80,078 downwards.
CATAAGTCTCTCTGAAAGTTAATGTACAGATAATAATTAGAAAACATTTGAATAATTAGGATTTAATGAGTCCACAAATAAGATGAAATGAAAAGGGATTTTAAAATATATGTTGAAAGTTTTAAGAACTATAATTCAAAAAATTATTAGAATACTCAAAAAGAGTTACCCCTAAGACAAATAAAAGCACAAAAATTAGTAAAAATATTAGTATTTCCAGTGCATGTAGCTGTTGGATATTATGATGAGAATAAGATAACTATGGAAAGAGAATATAGAGTGTGACTTAAATTTTATTAGGAATTAAGGGGAACAAACTCTGAGAAAGAAAAACAGAAAGATATGGGTGAGAAGTTAAAGAATGAGAAGCTAAATCATATGTCTTATATGAATTTAAGAAAAAGATTGGGGCGGCGTAATATATTGAAGTGCATGGTCTATGTAAAATTTACAGCTAGATACATTATTAAAGAACAAAATAATAGTGTGATCAAACAAAAGGTCTAACATTTAAGAACCAAGCTCTCATCTATTTCCTTTGGAATTTGTTCAAAAGAAAGCTGAAGTCAAACACCCTAACTTTTCCTCCATTCTAAGTTGAAACAGCTAAAGGAAATTTCCTTCAATAGTTTCCCTAGACTCAGTTGCTGAAGTGCCATTTTTGTTTTATCTTATAATGTTAAAATATTTTTCCTTTATTAGTTTCTCTTACTGTTTTATTCTTTCTATCTCAATCACTGCCTGAAGGAACTTTGAGATTAAGTAGTTTACTGGGAAAATTTACTGGATTTTCCATGTGGGAGGCACTCAGAATTAAAGAATGCTGTGCACATAAACATGAAGAAATGGTGACATGGCAGTCCATGTTAACTGTTCTGGATCGATGGAGACCAATATGCAGAGACACATAGGTTTGTGTGAAGCTTCTCACGTTCATGAGAGGTAGTTCAGAGAATTATGAGCTCAATGTGTGACTTTTTTGGTGACTGCCCTGACACATTAAGAAAATAATCAATGAAGAGGAAGTTAGAGCAAGATGAACAGACATGGTATTAGTATAAAGAGTTGGTAAATAGGGTTTGAAAACATAAAGGGAATAACAAAGAAAATTTTTTGACAGAAAATGTCAGCCTGTACTTGCCCCAATCCAGGATTAAAAAATCATTTAGTTATAAGTTAAAAAAGGTAGAAGAATGGAATTTGTTGCTGCATAAAGGGATGATGTGTGCGTCAAGAGAGTTCAAGAGTTCAAGAAGAGAGGACAAGAGAGAAAGCTGAGATAGTTGAACAAATGAAAAGTCAAAAAACTGAACAAATGAAAGGGAACTTGTGGCATGCCAGGGAACATTGCAAAGCATCAGGTTTGGGACCAGATAGATATTATCTCCCCTAGTGGCAGCTCCACAGCCCTCTTTTTAGAAGGTGCTTGAATGTGTTGCCATAGCAGAGGATAAACAAATTGCCAGTGTGTACTGATCAAAGCATGGGTTAAAGAAGTGCTTTGTTCCTCTACCTGTTCCCGTAAGCAGACTCACAGAAATACTTCCTGAATTCCAACATCTTGGGTTTCTTTGAATAAGACAATTGAAAAATAAAATCTGGTAGAATTTCTGTGTAAATTTTTAATTGATTTTGATAGTAATATTTGGTCTTATTAAATATCGAATGCCGTTTGATAAAATCCCCATCAGTCACTATAAATCTATCTGTCCTCTGATTGATTTCAAGTTCATATTTCTGTAGTTTGAAATATTTAAATTTGATGTATTATAGTGATAAGTTACTACACATACATATAGAATAGTGCTATGGATGACACACATTGTCAATATTCAAATTGTCAAGTTTATAAAGGAAAGATAATTTTATAAGCTTCAACTAAAATATAAAATAGGTAACATTGATTTTTTCATAGAAATTTCCTCTGGACATGTCATCTTTATCTGTATCACTGTATCACTGTATCACTGTCTTCTCGTTCATCATCGATTTGCTCGAGTGGACACCAGTAACATCTCCATATATCCTGTCTCATGCAAGTAGAGCCCAAGGGCACCTGCTTGCTCCAGGAACATAAAGAGCCTCAAACCATTCCATCAGGTCATGGGAATGTGGTCTATAATTGTTACTGGTATTTGGCATATCAAATATGACACGGGTAGCTTGCCAGGCTCTGCCATGCGGGTAGCATACTCATCTCTAAATCCAGCATTTATTAATGAATTGTGTGGCCGCAAGCAGCCGCACCAGCCGGACTGTGATAGGCTGGTCTGATGGGTGGAGTTCTGACGAGGGGGAAGTCCAGATGTGGAAAATGGAGGCCTTCATGGAGTGGGGGTTGTCTGACTTGTTGCGAGGCTCTGCTGGGGTGGTGGGCCAGGGCTAGAACCTGCCTTCCCTCCCGGGTGCCTCATGAGCGGCTGGGCAGAGGGAAAGCCAGTAGCAGCTCTGCCCCATTTCTGTGAGTCTCTGGACTTTTTAAATACCTGGGCTGGATTAAAAAAGACTGCTGAAGGGTGGATCTTGATTAGCTGGGCTGTGATAGGCTGGTCTGCGGGGTGGATTTCTGACGAGGGGAAAGTCTGGATGTGTAAAATGGAGGCCCTCATGGAGTGGGGGTTGTCTGGCTTGTTGCGAGGCTCTGCTGGGGTGGCGGGCCAGGGCTAGAACCCACCTTCCCTCCCGGGTGCCTCATGAGCGGCTGGGCAGAGGGAAAGTCAGTAGCAGCTCTGCCCCATTTCTGTGAGTCTCTGGACTTTTTTAATACCTGGGCCGGATTAAAAAAGACTGCTGCAGGGGTGGATCTCGATGACCCAGGCTGTGATAGGCTGGTCTGTGGGGTGGAGTTCTGGCGAGGGAAAGTCCGGATGTGTAAAATGGAGGCCCTCATGGAGTGGGGGTCATCTGGCTTGTTGCGAGGTTCTGCTGGGGTGGCGGACCAGGGCTAGAACCCACCTTCCCTCCTGGGTGCCTCGTGAGCGGCTGGGCACAGGAAGAGCCAGTAGCAGCTCTTTAGCTGGTATTGCAATATTTATCTGGTATTGCAACTTCTTTATCTGGTATTGCAATATTTTCTTACTATAGGAACTTTATACTTATTTCTTTGTTTTTCACAAACATGTTTGCTTTTAGCGTGGTGTTATTATTTTACCAGCCCTTACCTTCTCTTTTGTAGATGACTGCTGCTAACCTGGTGTGCGTACTTGTTCATGTTGTTCTCCATGCACTAAACACATGTGAATATAAGCACATGTATATAAATAGATGTTTTTCCTTTGTATCTCTTTTATAAATAGGATAGCATAACAACAAAGTTCTCTGCAGTTTCATTATTTTGTGTAAGAGCATATTGTGGACATCTCTTCAAAGCAGTTTGAATAGCTTTAATTCACACTGTTAAATAGTTGAATAATGCTCCATAATATGCATGAAGTCAAATAGATTAAGCAGATCAGTGTGCGCCTATTTGCATTATTTCGTGGTAATCAATTTGGTGCAAATTTTCCCAACTTTGCTTTCAGTTAGTGGTATCACACTGATGTCTTGATATGACCCAAGGTGAGATATCAGACTCAAAAACAAGTACTTATTTTTAAACTCAGAGAACACGTTTATTTATAGGCCTTGGCAGTGCTACAGCTTGAATTTGTGTATATGTGTTTTAATTTCTAGATTTACATTCCCCAACACTGCATTTTGATGAAAGCCTTTATGAATCTACCCTTATATATAAGGTGTTTTATTTCTAAGAAACCGATCCCAGTAACTGGATTGTTAGAAAGGCACAATCACTTTGAATTTAAGAATATATTGCAGGGGCTGGAGTGATAGTAAAACGGATAGGGTTTGTATGCAGCCTGTCTCAGTTGATCCCTGGAACCCCGCAGAGTGCCCAGAGAACTTCCAGGCTTAATTCCTGTGTGCAGAGCAAGGAGTAACCCCTAAGTATAATGCAAAGTGTGGCCCAAAATGCAAAAAAAAGAAAGTAAAAAGGAAGATGTTGAAGATTACTTTCCATATTTTCTGTAACAATATACAATATTACTTTTTTCATTTGATTTTATCTTTTGGCGGAAATCAACTTTTATTAAAATATATGAAGATTGAGCATGTTTTCATATATATATATCATGCTTTTAAATATGCTCACCACTGAATTATCTTTCCATTCAGATTAAGCTTTTAGCAACAAATTGGAAAACTGTTTACATATACATGTATATATATATATATATATATATATACATACACATACATAAAAATTTGTATATATGCCAGGTATTCATCACTTGATCACTTGATATTCCGTAATTGTTGATTTGCTCCAGCGGGTGCAAATGCAAGGATGGTTCAGCTTTCCAAACTTCAAAATCTACTACAAAGCATTAGTAAAGAAAACAACATGCTATTGGAATAAAAACAGACCTGTGGACCTATGCATGATCATTTAATCTTCGACAAAGGAGCAAAAGTGCGAAATGGAACAAGGAAAGCCTCTTCAACAAGTGGTGCTGGGAAAACATGTAAAAAATGAATTTAGACCTCTGTCTTTTGCCATGCACAAAAATCAGATCAAAATGGATTAAAAATCTCAATATCAGACCTGAATCCATAAAGTAGATCGAAGAAAATACTTGGAAAAACCTTCCACGATATTGAAGCTAAAGACGTCTTCAAAAATGAAACACTACTAACAAAACAACTAGAAGAAAGGATAAACATATGGGACTACATGACCAAGATACAAAACAGTCAACAGAATGGGAAAGTATATTCACCCAATATCCATCTGATAAGGGGTTAATATCTAGAATATATCAGGCATTGGTAGAACTTTACAAGAAGAAAACAGTCAACCCAACAAAAAATGGGAGAAGAAATGAACAGAAACTTTGACAAGGAGGAAAATCGAATGGCCAAATGAAAGAAGAAAAAAAGGCTCATCATCAGCACTCATCCGAGAGATGCAAATCAAAACAACAATGAGATATCATCTCACGCCACAGAGGCTGGCACATATCCAGAAGAGCAAAACAACAAGTGCTGGAGGGGATGTGGGGAAAGGGGGACACTCATCCATTTTTGGTGGGAATGTCGACTGGTACAGATTTTTGGAAAACAATATGGACATTCCTCCAAAGACTAGAAATGAGCTCCTATTTGACCCAGCCACACCACTCCTTGGAATATACCATGGGAAGTCCAAAACACAGTGGAAACACCATCCCCACATTTATGTTTATAGCAGCACTATTCACAATAGCCAGAATCTGGAAACAACCAGAGTGCCCGAGAATTCATGACTGGATAAAGAAACTTTGGCACACCTACACAATGGAATACTTTGTAGCCGTTAGGAAAAATGAAGTTATGAAATTTGCCTATAAATGGATGGACATGGAGAGGATCATGTTGAGTGAAATTAGTAGAAGGAGAGAGACAGATATAGAATGACTGCATTTATTTGCATGACATAAATATATAGATACATATTTATGTATCTATATATTATGATACCAATATCCAATGTCAGAAAAAACATGGATCAGGAGGTCTTTCCAAAAATGGAATCTACCACAAGTGTCTGGGAGTTGGAGGTTGGGTGCGACAGAGAAGGGAACAGTGTACTAACAATTGTTGTAAGTGATAATACTAGCCTAGAGCTGAGCATTGAATACAGGCAAAAAGATACCCATGATACCCTCTAAATGTATGTATTGCAATCCACAGTGTAAGAGAAGGAATAGAAGAGAGAAAGAGAAAAGAGAAAAAGATAAAGAACTCTCCATAGAGGCAGGCTAGGGGAGAGGGCAGGGAATGGGGACATTGGTGGTGGGAAAGCGGGCACTGGTGGAGGGATTAATACTGAAATATTGTATGACCGAAACCCGGACATAGACATCTATATAATTGTATATCTTACGGTGGTATAATAAAATATTTAAAAAAAATCACTGATTATACATTTTGAGATTGTACAATTAACACTTCTCAGAAGATTATGAACAATTATAAATACATGTAGTAAACATCTTCGGGATACTTATATGATTTTATTTTATTCTTTTTATATTGAGTTTTAGATGTGAATAATAATAATAGCAAACATTATTTTATGGAAATGTTCTAAGAATTTTTATTGAATAACTAACTTTTATGCTTTCAATATCTGACAAGATGGGACTTATTTTTCTTATTATTTAATGGATAAAGATACTGAGAAACAGTATACTTTTTGAATAAAAGTCACCTATATGGTAAGCAATATAGTGAAATCTATGCAATTCTATATATTTTTTTAATTTTATTTATTTATTTTTTGCTTTTTTGGGTCACACCTGGCGACGCTCAGGGGTTACTCCTGGATCTGCACTCAGGAATTACTCCTGGCAGTGCTCAGGGGACCATATGGGATGCTGGGGATTGAAGCCAGGCTGGCAGAGGCCGGCCGCGTGCAAGGCAAACACCCTACCCGACTGGGCTATCACTCCAGCCCCAGAATTCTATATTATTTTTAAAAAATACTAAATGTAAGGCCAGAGAGAAAGTTCATGGATTAAGGTAGTTGCCTTTCATGTGGCTGACTTCACTTTAATCCCTGCAACTTTATTTGGCCCCCTGAGCACTTCCAGGTGTGAGTGATCCTGGAGCACAGAGGCTAGAGTAAGCCTTGAGCACTGTTAGGCGTGAATTCCACAACACACCCTCACACAAATACTAAACATAGTTAATTATGTAGGTCACTGAATGATAATGCATCAATAAAATCAGACATGGGGCAGAGCTGCTACTTGCTCTCCCTGTGCCCAGCTGCTCGTGAGGTGCCTGGGAGGCATGGCGGTTTCTAGCCCTGGCCTGCCACCCAGCAGAGCCTCACAACAAGCCAGACCACCCTCCCCTACTCCATGGGGCCCACCATTTTCCACAATTCGGACTTCCCTCTCGTCACAACTCCACCCAGCAGACCAGACTATCACAGCCCGGATCAGCCACAGCCACCCCTGCAGCAGTTTTTTTTTTTTCAATCCGGACCAGGTATGCTGAGCCAGAGACTCTCAGACATGGGGCAGAGCTGCTACTTGCTCTCCCTTTGCCCAGCTGCTCCTGAGGCGCCCGGGAGGCATGGCGGGTTCTAGCCCTGGCCTGCCACCCAGCAGAGCCTCACAACATGCCAGACCACCTTCCCCTTCTCCATGGGGCCCACCATTTTCCACATCCGGGCTCCCCTCTCGTCACAGCTCCACCCAGCAGACCAGACTATCACAGCCTGGAGCATCCACAGCCACCCTGCAGCATTTTTTTTTCAATCCGGACCAGGTATGCTGAACCAGAGATTCTCAGACATGGGGCAGAGCTGCTACTTGCTCTCCCTTTGCCCAGCTGCTCGTGAGGTGCCCGGGAGGCATGGCGGTTTCTAGCCCTGGCCTGCCACCCAGCAGAGCCTCACAACAAGCCGTCTGGCTTCACCACCCCCCCTTCTCCATGGGGCCCACCATTTTCCACGTCTGGACTTCCCCTCATCACAACTCCACCCAGCAGACCAGACTATCACAGCCTGGCCTGCACGGCCACTAGTGGCTGCACAGTTCATCAATATATGCTTTATTTAGAGGTGACTACAACAGTATGCCACCTGCACGGCAAGCCTGGCAAGCTGCTCGTGTAGTATTTTATATGCCAAATACCAGTAACATTTATATTAGGTCATTCCCATGACCTAATATAATGGTTTGAGGCTCTTTATGTTCCTGGAGCAAGCGGATGCCTTTGGATTCTACTAGCATGAATCAGGACATATGGAGATATTACTGGTGCCCGCTCTAGCAAATAGATGATTAACGGGAAGATAGTAACAAAGACTAGAATCAACTTTATTAGTTCAACTAAAAACACTTGAAAAAATCATATTTTGTGTTTCTATGCAATTAATACAGTTATGTTTGTATTCAGCCAGGATTTCATCACCCATATGTGCCATTCAATTTGTTTAATTTTTAGAACAGTGCTAAAGAGAATGATCATTAAAAAATCTAATTCTGAAAAAAAAGTAAAATACATTTCACAGAATCAGTAATTGTAATAATAATAGTTGGGGCAGTCATTAAAATACAAGTTTGACTTAACCAGTTAATTTAGACATTAAGGTAAAATAAAATAGCCATTGTTCATAATTAGTGATTTGATTAAAATCTTTAGAATTTTATTTCATTATGAGTCAGAGAACAAAAAGATTCATAAAACATATTTTGATTTAATTTAATATATAAAAATAAAAACTTGTGTTTAGACTTTTAAAAACCACAATTTTTTTAGAAGTCATAATTGTACAGGAGTCATAATGAAGAACATATGAATTAAAAATCACAGCTCAGAAAATTGTATTTTATATTCTCTTATATGAAGAGGAACTATGTGTACATATTTCTGTTATTTCATAAATGGACTTGGAAACGTACTTGTATCAAATTTTACTTCTCCAAATGTGCTGAATGATTTGGAGGTAGACTTCTGAACTTGTATCAAATTTTACTTCTCCAAATGTGCTGAATGAATGGAGGTAGACTTCTGAACTTCTTAAGAGTATGTGATATGTCTTTTGATATGCCTTCTTTATTTCTTCCATCACTACATCGCCGCTGGGAGTGCAATACATTCTGGTAAGTAGTTTCTAGGACCTATAATATATTTATTGGGAAGATTCTAATTTTTCCCACACTTTTAGTTGAGTCTGTGTTCAATACCTGGTTTAAAAGTGGCTCATTCTGGGGCCAGAGTAATATTACAGAGGGTAGGGCATTTTTCTGGTATGCAGCCAACCAGGGATTAATCCCTGACACTCCATATGGTCACTTGAACACACAAGGAATGGTCCCTAAGATTACTGCCTATCGTGGCCCCCAAACAAAACACAGTGGAGGCTTATTTCAGAGTTCCCATGAGAGAGAGAAATGGAGGGGGAGAGAAGAGAGAGGGAAAGAGAGACAGAGAGAGACAGAAGAGACAAAGTGCCTACCATAGAGGCAGGCTGGGGGGGAGGGAGGAATCAGGGGACATTGGTGTAGGAAATGGACACTGATGGAGGGATAGTTGCTGGCACACTGATGACTGAAACCCAAGCATGAACGTCTTTGTAATTGTATATTATGGCTTTGATGTACTTTGGTGTATGCTTAACACACATCTTACCAAAGAGAAAAGTAAGTCTTCCTTTAAAAGAGAAAGAAAGATAAAGGTAATCCATTTCATTCTCTCTCTAAGATATAACATGTGTTATCCTTTGAGAAGCAGTGACTAAGAGAATGGAGAGAATCTAAAGATGTTGTGTAAACTTGTATAACTTTACATGAAGGAATACATCTGTAATTGTCAGTATGTTGGTCCAAACACCATCACCTCTAAACACCATATGGAGAAAGAGCCAAAAGAGTTTATAACAATTTGTTAGAGCAAATCAGAGAACCTGTATAAATGATGTGAATGGAAGTTCTTATAACTGATGAGAGTCATTAGACACAAATTTGTGCCATTTGTCACACCTTTTCTTTGTCCTTTACTCGTAATTCTCTTGACCTCCCTTGAAAGATATTCTCAGAGAAGCATCAGCAAACAAGTTAGTAACCATGGCTTTTGGCAAGTGAGTGTTGATAAGCCATTACCGCCAACTCTGCCAGTAGTCAATTTCCTTCAAAATTCTCCAATACTCTGACCATATTAAGAGAAAATTCTTGGGAACAAGAGTATTTTTTAAACTGGTGGCTCTGATGAAAAATTAACCCAATATGTTTTGGTTTGGGTGTTTGGGTCTTTCGGTGTTTTATATTAATTGTGTTTATTAATTTTTGTTTGCATCTTACATACAGAAAATTAGATAATCATATTCTTAGTCCTTAATATGGTGCTACCATATGTCTATGTAGGACTCTTCTAGATGAAAAATAAATGATTGTTTCTTCTTTACTTTTCTTCATAAGTAGTCTTACTTTCCTGAAACAAGGCAGGACTCTACTCTATTTGATTCATGACATACTTAATGAACATAATACATATATAATACTTACATTGTTTCTATGCAAATGTGTCTTTACATGAATGTTATATAGCATAATGCTATAAACATTATTCTTTTTATTATTGTAATTATTTTATTTTATAAATCCAGGTTGGTGTGTGTTGGATGACAGGCTTAGCTAGTCTGGGAGCTTTGCTGTTTTACCCACTCACAGCTTAATCTACTTACATGTTCTTAAGCCAAGGTTCATTCTAATGAGATATCTCTTCTGTGTAAACACTGCTAGAGGGTGTGGCAGTTACAGAAGTCACCTTGACTCTGAATAACTTCTGACTTATACATCTACTAAGACTTCTGTGTTTTCTAGATTGGGCACAGCTCTTCTTTATACCTACTACACCCAGCATGGGACAGTTAAAATTTACCAGGAGATTACCACCCTGGCTACAGTGAGACTATCTTTAAGATTATAGGAAGGCTCCTACTAGTTTGCTCTCAAGCAGGTGAGTGTGACCCTTTCAGTGTACGGAGAACAAGATACTCAGAATCACCCTGGTGCAGATAATAATAACGAACCTTGTGGGTACCATCTAGATTACATGAAGCCCATGAAATTAAGATGTATTACTTTATACCATCCCCCTCTCTCTCCAGTGTTTTACATAAGAGATAATCTAGGAAGAAGGGATATGTCCTTGGCATGATCCTTTGTTTATACCTATAATAGGGGTGTGGCACCACCCTTCTACAAGCTGTTTAGAGTTCTTTGTTGACAAGACACTCCCTGTCACAGATATGATTACTTTGGTATATATAAGGGGACTGACTTGAGGCCCCTTGCCCCTTTTTTTCCTGCTCCTTCTTTTGATTAGGACTCCTCTCAGGTGAGATCCTCTTTCTTTTGTAGGAGACGTGGACTCTCTTGTATGGTCAAAGTTCTGACCAGAGCTAGAGTTCTTTCATTATATTGGATTGTGGTGGAAGAGCTTTTGTACTATTAAAAGCCTCTTTGGAACTGTGCTGGACTCATGAGTTTTCATCCGCTCCCCTAGTGGCCTCGGAGGTAGAAGAGAACTTCTGTTCTGACACTGTCGGGGACCCCAGTGACATCCCAGACAGGTGTGCACTACATGCTATTAAAAAAAATTGAAGCAATGTTATACACATGTTACTGGCACCTGCTCGAGGAAATTGATGAACATCGGGATGTCTAGTGATCTAGTGATCTAGTAATACACAATACTGTTAGTGTAGTGTGGCTTCATGTATACACTGTTCTATACCACACCCTCCCCAGAGTCTACGTCCTTCCCTCTTGCCTCAGTGTACCCTCCCTTCCATTCCATATTGCCCACTCCTCTTAAACCCAGCTCTGTAAACCAATTTCCAGGTTGTGTGTATACTCTACTTTTTTTTCGTTTTTCGTTTACTTTTTTGAGTGTGTGAACTGATTTTTTTTATTTTTAGGATACACCTGATAGTGCTCAGTGCTTAGTGTTAACTCTATGCTCAAGGATCATTACTGTACTTCTTGGGGTCTATACACTGTGCCAGGGATCAAATTGGGGTTGGCTGTGTGCAAGTAAGCAACTTAACCTCTGGACTATCTCTCTGCATCCACTTAAAAAAATTCTGGTATAATTGACATATATCATATAATTGACATATATCATATATGTTAGGTATATAACTATAATGTGGTACTTCCCTAGAAAAGTATTTATTATTCTCAAAGCATATAAATCATCAAGTGAATAGTAATAAAACCTTAGTGTTTATGTCGGTCCAAACTATTGTAGTAGGGATAGTTAACAGTGTGCAAACATCAGAGACTGGCAAAGGCTATCATATAGGTTTGCCATGGGAAGGACAGCAACAGGTAATGCTGAGAGCATCATATGCTGAATGTGAGATAAAAGCTGCATTAACTTTCTAGATTTCACTCTGTTCGGGTCACAGACAGGTATCAATTCTGACTTTCAGAAAATGATTAGTTTTTGATATGATTGTCAATATGTCACATATATTATTTAAGAAGGTAAAGGTGGTAGCCTCAGAGTTTTTGGCTTGTGTTAAAAAAGTTCTGTCTTGTTCATCTGTGTCAGCTGTTTTCTCTCCTGATCATCTTTGTTATCTCAAGGTCAAATGAATTCCAGGCTGTAGAACAAAAAAAGTGTTTTTGTTATAAATAACCACAGGAGAAAGCAAAAGCGAATATTAATTTAATTTTATTTTTTTTTCAGAATGACTGCATTTATTTGTGTGACATAAATATATATGTAGATAATATGATACCAATATCCAAGGTCAAGTGAAACATGTATCAGGAGGTCTTGTCAAAGGTGGAAATTATCACAAACGTTTGGGGGTCAGAGGCTAGGTAAGACAGAAAATGGAACAGTGTGCTAACAATTGTCGAAAGTACTAATAACAATCTAGAACTGAGCTTTAAACACAGGCAAAAAAGATACACATGACAACCCTTGAATGTATGTTCTGTAATCCACAATCTGGAAGGGAAGGAAAAGAGAAAGAGATAGAGAGAAAGGGAAAGAAATAAAGAACATCCCATGGAGGCGGCCTGGGGAGGGGGAAGGAACCGGGGACGTTGGTGGTGGGAAATGGGCACTGGTGGAGGGATGGGTGCTGGAACACTGCATGACCAAAACCCAAATAAAAACGAATATTAATTTTAAGCACTGCGCATCAGCAGGAGACTCCTTTAGGTCTTAATGGCATGATTATTTGACAGCTCTTTTATTTCAGAAAAATAGTTGAACAAAGAGTCAGATGTCAAAGGCAAATAAAAATCTTAAAGGCAAAAGCAATCCCTGGAGACTTAGAAAGATGGACAGTGTAATAAATGTGCAGGTGTATTATTCTATCTTACATTTGGTTTTGAAATGAAGTGTTCTACAGCCAGTTATTGGTCATTGAAAGCATTGGTTGGATGATAACAATGAATATTTGATAAAAGAAAAGGCAAAATTATAAAGACTGCCACATTAATGGTAATTGGAGTTTATAAAACAAAAAATATAACTAAGTTATATTTTATTTGTATTGGCTCAAACCATGTTCCTATTTGTAATATTTATGCATTTATTTTTTCATTAGTATTAAAATAATTATGCCATATATAAAAATTGTCAAAGTCACTAGGTTATAAAAATAGAATATAGTTGAGGTAAGATTAAAGCCAGGCAAAAATGCAGTTTGAAATCCTTAGCAATATGCAGCACACTTGTAGTGATGAGTTTTGGATCTTCCTTCCTGATGACTTAATAACTGTCAGGTTGTGCTTCTGGGGTCTTGCTGCAGTGACTGAGTTTCCATGCATATAAAACCTCTACAATATTCTGCACAAGGTATTTTAAGTTAAAATGTACCGCAGTAAGTTTTCATATACACATTCTGTGTGCTAACCTAATAGCTGTTAAATGCTGATATGTAGTGCTTATTCTAATACGTATGTTGGATCATGTTAACATTCCTGTTGAAAGATGCTTCTAAAGATGCTTCCAAAAAATTCAGAATAAAATTTTGATTCCTTGATGTCACAAATTGACTTTTTTTTTTATCTGCTTCCTAATATCTTCCCTTTTTTTTTTAATAACACCACTCACTGGCTCTCCAGCTTCTGTGAGTACTGCCTCTCTGTGGTGACTTACACTAAAATCCTTGTTAGTACCATTCCTTTAACTAAGAACTGCTAATTCCACTCTTTATGTGACTCACCTCATTCAGTTTTGCATTTTGAGCTTGAATGTTCTAAATAATAAATGCCTTGAGGAAGACTCTTATGCCCACTAATTCTCATCAGAGAGATGCAAATCAAAACAACAATGAGATATCATTTCACACCACAGAGACCGGCACATATCCAAAAGAATAAGAACAACAAGTGCTGGCGTGGATGCGGAGAAAAGGGGACACTCATTGACTGTTGGTGGGAATGTCAACTGGTACAGCCTTTTTGGAAAACAAAGTGAATATTCCTCCAATGACTAGAAATTGAGCTCCCTTTTGACCCAACTATACCACTCCTGGGAATATACCCTGGGAAGCCAAAAACACACAGCAGAAACACCATCCACACTTTTATTTTCATAGCAGCACTATTCACAATACCCAGAACCTGGAAACAACCAGTATGCCTGAGAACTGATGACTGGATAAAGAAACTTTGGTACATCTACACAATGGAATACTATGCAGCTGTTAGGAAAAATAAAGTTATGAAATTTACCTATAAATGAATGGCCATGGAAAGGATTATATTGAGTGAAATTAGTCAGAAGGAAAGAGAGAGAGATATAGAATAACTACATTTATTTGCATGACATAAATATATATATACATATTATGACACAAAAAATACAATGTCAGGCGAAACGTGGGTCAGGAGGTCTTGCCAAAAGTGGAAATTACCGCAAATGTGTGGGAGTCAGAGGTTAGGTAAGACAGAGAAGGGAACATGTGTGAATAAATGTCGAAAGGGCTAATACCAACCTAGAACTGAGCATTAAATACAGGCAAATAGTGCACATGATGGCCTCTAAGTGTGTTGCAGGACACCTAAAAGCCTCTGCATCTGCCCTGGATTGCCTTCTGCAGGTCACTTCATAATAGGGGAGTAGTCTAACTGTGGCAGTTTATCTGACCGTGTATTCTATACTGGCTGCTATAAATATTCTCTCATGCTACCACAATCATCTTGGGGGTAGCTAGATCTTACTAGCATATTTGCCTGGCCACGCTGGATCTCTAAGTAATTAGACCAGAGAGAAATGCGGTTTGCCTCCAATCAAGCAAGCATGGCTCCCCGATAAATCAAAGACAACTAAAATACTAAACTACCATGAAGTAAAAATATTTCTCCAAGCCTTGTGAAGGCTTGGAGACATATTTAACTGGCATTAGTATTAGTCTTTGGTACAGAGTCATGCCATCTCAGAAACCCCTTCTATACCCAATAAAGGCATTTCCAGGCAGATTTTAGCTCAAAACATTAGCATATAAAAGGGCCTAGGTGAGGTGCTGGGAGAAATTACCTGAGGGCATTTGACCCTCCCTGGTTCCCATAATAGTGCTCCCACTGAGTTGCAGGGGTATAAAACTAGGCTGCTTCCTCTCTTGTGCCTCTCTCTTTTTGGGCTCTGAGTTGCAGGGGTATAAAACTAGGCTGCTTCCTCTCTTGTGCCTCTCTCTTTTTGGGCTCTCTTTTTGGGCTCGCATTCTTTTGGGAGTCTTGTCTTTGTCTCCTCTTTACAGGGCCTTAGCATGTGGTGGCTGCCATCTTGGCCTACACGTGGCTGGGGTTCTATCTGGGAATCCTAAGCACAGGGTTTTTCCTATTGCTGATTTGCATGCCTGAACCTGTGGTAAGTAAAGCATTTTAAAACCTGCGCCAGATTTCTGAGTTTTCATCCAGTCCCCACTGGCCTTGGAGGTAGAAGGGACTCTCTTCCTGGCACTGTTGGGGACTCCAGCGGCATCCCCGACAAAAGTGTATGTACTACAACCCACAATGTATCACTTGATCACTTGAATCCCGTTATTCATCGATTTGCTCGAGCGGGCGCCAGTAACATTTTCATTGGACCCTATCACGTGCCAATGTAGCCCAATGGCATCTGGTGGATTCAGGAATATGAAGAGACTCAAACCGTTCCTTCAGGGTCTTTACAAGGAAGTCTGACCATCTTGTAGGTGGGCGGCCACGTGATCTTTTGACATCCCGTGGGATCCAGTCAGTAATGGCTCTAGTCCAGCGGTTGTCTCCAAATCGCATTACATGTCCAGCCCATCTGATTTTCGATGCCTTGGCAAACGAGACAGCATCCCTGATTCTGGAATAGCGATGGAGGTCAGAACTCCGGATTCCTTCTCTCACTTGAGTGAGGCTTGATATTCCAAGCATAGTTCTTTCGATTCCTCTCTGGGAGACCCGAATAGCATTCTCATCCTGCTTTCATAGGGCCCAGATCTCTGAGGCGTATGTTAATGCAGGGAGAATGGCGGAGTCGAAGAGATGTGCCCGGAGCCGGAGGTTCTTTGTCCTTTTTAGCTATTTCTTCGATGCCTTTGAAGGCATTCCATGCTGCTCTCTTCCTCCTGCGCAGTTCAGGTTTTAGGTCGTTCATCATGTTGACTTCTCGATCTAGGTACACATAACTGCTGCATTCAGAGATGTTTGTTCCATTGAGAGTAAATGGGGCCTCAGGAACTAGTTCATTTTTCATGAACATAGTTTTCTTCAGATTCAGCTGTAGACCTATCTTTCCACATTCTTGGTCAAAGTCAGCCAGCATTTGTGCCGCTTGGCTAATGTTTAGTGTTATTAGAACGATGTCATCAGCGAAGCCATATTGGGTGTTGGGGATTGAACTGTGTAGGCCAAATGCAAGGTAAGCATGCTATACTATCTCTCCACGACCACAATGTATAAGAGAAGAAAAGAGAGAGAGGGAGAGAGAAAAGAGATAAAAAAAAAACAGCCATTTAGGCAGGCTATGGGAAGGGGGAGGGAACTGGGGACATTGGTGGTGGGAAATGGGCACTGGTGGAGGGCGGGGTGCTGGAACACTATGTGACCGAAACCTCTAAACATGAACAACGTTGTAATTGTATATCTTACAGTGGTATAATAAAGTATTTAATTAAAAATAAAAAATAAAATAAATTGTTAATCCTTGATTATTTTTGGGGGCTCATACACAGCCATATTCAGATTCTGGATTTGTGCTCAGGAATGACTCAGGAGATCAGGAGGCTATATTGGGTGTTGGGGATTGAACTGTGTAGGCCAAATGCAAGGTAAGCATGCTATACTATTTCTCCAAGACCACTTCATTATTTTTTATTATTACATATTGTCCTTAGATAAATAGATGAAATAAATTACATAAATATGACATAAATATATAAACATGAAAATATTGAATAACAAATGATTACTCAGAATCTTGAGGAATATGAGTAATTAATTATTATATGCATGGTTTCAGGGTAAAAATACTAATTGACCTTTGGTTCTCTAGAGAGAAATAATAAATAAAGTCTTTGGTGACAAACATCTGGTTAGATAATCTCCAACTGTCTTCAGCCCATTTAGTCTCCCTGAAGTTCAGGAAATCATGTCCCTTCTTCCTGTATAACTCTGCCTTTCACATCTTCAAACCTCACATTCTCTGTAGTTGAAATGAATGGTTGAATGGGTGGTCTTTTGCCTAACATATCAAAATTATAGCAAATCACACCTCATAAGATATTTATCATATGAAATATTAATGATATTAATGCTTAGTAACACCTATAAAATTAAGCTGACATGCTATTTAAGGACCCAATCCATTTACTACCTTTCGCCCATTTGCCTTACATAGATAAACAAATAAGAACTAATGAAAAGAACAACAAAACATAAACATGGATTTAACTTTCTCAACATCTTGATCACTTCCACATCTAAGTTTGGCAGGGAATCACAAAACTCTATACAACAGCTGTCTTCACCATTATGTATGCATATCGGATAAGGTATTTCTGCTTTACAAAAGGCTGTTTCAGAAAGCCAAATACACAGCTGCTCTATCTTTGTATGCCACTGCATCAAGGAAGTCATTTGACAGAATACTGTGGACTTTATTTTTTTGGTCTGCACTCACATAGTGCAAGTGGATAAAGTCCCAATTTTGTGATCCCAAACTTACCAAATGTGTGTGTTACTCCTCTAGTAATTCTTTTGACTCTAAAAGTACCATTCTGCCAAATGACAGTGCTACCATTTCTCAAGGTATTAGTCTTGTAGAGTGCCTGCCAAATTATTTGGCATGGTGATATAACTACTGTTGGAAAAGTTCAGTTTTTGCCAGGAAATAAAGCCTTCAAGCGAGGTTCACAAACACAAGTTCAAGTCTAATAGTAAATCTATAATTGAGCTTATCTGAAATTCAATGTAAAGAAGAAACTAAGTTGAAACAACTTTCATTGAAAACTGTAGAATATCCTAAGGTAATTTTTAAAATCCAGGAGATGAGAATTTTATTACTTCCCTGTTTTTGAGAGAGAAAGTAATATCAGCTGCATATCTCATTCCAAGAAATATTCCTTATATTGGTGGAGTCATGGGATATGCCCTCATCTGATAGAAACTTTATGAATATAAAGTTAGCATTAAAGCCATACTAATAGAGTAGAACAACTTCACAAATGAGAGTTACTGGTTATAAATCAAAATGCAATGAGATAGTACTAAAGGTACAAGGCATATGACTTTGTTAGAAGTGACTGTTCTTTTTCACTTCCCATTATGGACATCACACATGAACAGAAAGTGCTCTACAAAATCTCTCTGACTTTCCTCCTTCAAGCAAATAGGCCACTTTCTCCTACTCCTCATATGTCTTTTCTTATGTCCCTTAGCAGCACACTAGTCTTTCACACGTTTTAGCTGATATCTTTAATTGGATATTTTGGCATAATATGTGAAAAAAAGTTTTATGAAGGAGGTTGCTGTTATATTCTTTTTTTGTATATATTTGACTTAACAGGACTACAAATGATGAGAAATAAACAGAGACTCTGCTTGCTAGAAGTATTTGGTATGAGGCAGAACTGATAAAAATGTGGATATTAATACATAAACAAATGATTTTAATAAATAACCTGATATTAATAACTTGCTTAAGAGTAAAGATTATTTTCGGTGGAAAACTAGTCCTGGGATCTGAGGTGAAATTAAATAGTAAATAGATTTTTTTCTCTTTTGCTTCTTATCATATAACTTCCTTCCACTCCACACAATGCCCACATTTAATCTGCTTTTAGGGATTTAAAATTTGCACATGAGTTACAGACTGAATCTGCCATTCACAAAGAAATTTCATTTTATCCCACCTGCTATTTTCATTCTCATTATCTTTCACCACAATTCTCCAGTGAAGACTCCCTTTTGAAAATATGAACTTGAATACTGATGTAATTATCCAGACAAAATAATCCATATTGTTTAGTAAAGTATTGATTACTGAATTTATCTCATTAAGGGCTAGAGATAGCAGAGGAGTTAAGATACATACTTTCCCTGTGGCTGACCTATTAAATCTCTAGCACAACATTGTCTCCCAAACCATGCCATGTGTAGCACTCGAGGTCCTTAGCACTGCTAAGGTATCCCCTTAGATCCTAGAGCATAAGATGGGGCTACCTGTATAATCCCTGGCCCTTCAGGACAGGACAATCACTGCTTTCTTGGTCCCTTGCAGTGAATCACTGCCCTGATTTGCTGAGAATCTCAGAAAGTGATTCCTGCACTTCCTGAGCACCACTTGCACTTGGGATAACAAAACAAAATAAGAACCATCTTTTATAACATCTCAAAACATTTTTCCTTACCTAACACCATGAGATATAAATATGTTATGGTGTATCAACACGGAAAACTAACTAAGAGGATATATTGGCCTATAAGAGATACTGTTTACTCTGATTGTAAGCTACTAATATTAAATCATACTAATTAAATAACTTAGTTTGTTCCAGAATAGAGCAATGGAAACCTGAGGTGAGATTTCTTACATATTCAATTTTCCAAAGGGGAAAGAAAATACTATCTGTGATTTTGTCACACAGTGATCAGAGATGTTATTTTAAAATGCATGGTGTTCAAATTTGGCATAAATGTCTATTTTCTTTCTTGAATTTTGAGATCACTGAAGAAGAATCATATTAATGTTTTAACCTCATCTTGCTTTTTTGCAGTGAGTGCCTCAATGTGATTTATATTTTTCGTTTCATTTTCCCTGTTTTCTTACTACCCATATAATATTATTTCAAAGATTTTCTTTCTAGAGTGAAATGATGATAAATCTATAAGCAGGTTTATTAAATATAATATTATTTTAATTATATGTGCAAATCTGGGAGGTTAGTGGTTTTAATATTTTAAATACAAACTAAAATCTACTTACAAGTTGAAAACTTATAATTGTCATATATCAAAGAATGATTTTATTTTCTATATATTCATCTATCTACATTATCGAATGCTTTGGCAGTTTCTTAGTGTGAACTCTTATTTCCTTGAAAAAGGCCATATGCTTTAGCATATAAACTTCCTGGAGGTCAGAAAACACAATATTTCCATGGAATACAGCTCTGCTTAGTGCTACGTGTGTTGGAGCCAGGAAGCCAGCTTTTAAGGACCCAGGGGGACCATAGGTCTTTACTGCTGGATCAAGCTCCTGATATCACTTTCACTATGTTTCTGGTCGTAGCGGAATCTGGAACAGAATGCAGGCTGGAGTGTATTGGCACTTGAATGTAGCTCTACCATCTGTTTTGCTTCTTCAATTCATCAATTTCCTCTACTTATGCTCTCTCCCATCACTGACTACAGTGATGAAAATATGGACTCTGAGCATTTGTCTTTAATTTATTCTTAGAGTTTTTTCCAAAGGATATTATGCTATAGTATATGAGTAATGATAAAATAAAATATTACCATGATAAAATCATTAAATCATAAAAATTAAAGAGTTAAACTTCAGTGAAATAATTAGTCAATGAAAGTTGTAGTCTTGGCTGTCTGATGAACAGTGGACAAAAGGAAGCTGATTTTAGCAGTGTGGGGCAAAGGAAGGAACTGCCATTGTCCACTGTTAGATTTAAAAAACTACTTTATATTTTTGTTAAGGAAAAAAAGCTTTAATGGATTTTATCTAAGTACCTTATTTAGACTATCTCATGTGGAAGCTGGGGAAGGATGACTCCATTGAGAAAGGAACCTTCAGTTATAATATCTAAAACTGGTGAAACCTGAAAACACTTCAGCATTTCAGAAGGGATATATTAACGTTAACATCGTAATTATATTTCTGACATAGATGGCACAAGTATAAGTGTCTCTCTGCCAGGAAATTTTCCCCAAACCTCTTCAGTTCATTGCAAGTAACTGCCAGATGGGCTGTATTATCATTCTTTTAGAGGAAAACAAATCCAGGACAAAAAGTCAGCAATATGAGTCAGAAAGAGTAAAAAGAGGACGACTTATAAAAATAAAGGATACATGCATATATTTTGGGTCTTGTAAAGTACTCACAGGAGTTCCACTGTCGCAATAAAAAAGCATTTGGACAGAATATTACTATACCACCCGCAGACCTTCCTGACAAAGAAACAGTGTCTTGCTGACTATAAAAAAAATCTAATGAGATTGTGGCAGAATTAGAGATACAACCTAAATTCCTGACAAAAATAATCAATTACCAGAATCTGCTCTCCTTCACACCATTTAACTTCATTATGAAGAATGCTTTGTGGCCACAAAAAGTTAAATTACAAGGTTATGAAAATGTTGAGGCAAGTTAAATTTGTGTTTTCCATTCTTCATGCAATGGAGAAAGGATATGAGAAAAAATTGCTTTCAAATCCCATAACTATTTTGACCATTCTCTAATAATTTTAAGTAAGAATTTACAGGGTTTCAAACCTAATGGTAATTGTATGATACAAATGAAACATTGTAAACCCCCTTCAAACAATAAATACTTTTCTACAAATTGATATTCATGCAATAGATATAATTGTTTTATGGCCTGTTGAGATAAGTTGATTAGTAAGATGGGGGGATGTATTGTTCTGTAGCCCTCTGAGTTCTTCAGAAGCTTGAATAATTAAGTATCAGATAGGCCAATAGGAGAGAAAGTTAGAAGAAATTCATTAATAATATACTTCCTATGTACGTGGGGGAAACTCAGATGAAAGGAGCAACTTAGCATGTGTCTTAGACCTTAACTAAACACTTGATGCTAACAGAGAATATTGGGAAAGGGGATGGGAAAATAAGAGTACACAAATCAAATTTCTGCCTTCTTTAGAGACATTATAGATTAAATCTCCCCAGCTATTGCATGAGAAAGGTTTATATGTTTACAGATAATTACCTATTTCAGGAAAAACTTCATTTTGCCTTCAGGGCCTTTAATATGGAAATAAACATTTTTTCAAATGTATATTTTTAGATGTTATCTTTTAGTTTCTTTATAATTAAAAATGAATTCGCTTTTCTCCAGTTTTTTAAAATTTTTTTTTTTTTTTTTTTTTTTGCTTTTTTGGGTCACACCCGGTGATGCTCAGGGGTTACTCCTGGCTCTGCACTCAGGAATTACTCCTGGTACTGTGTAGGGGACCATATGGGATGCCGGGGATCTACCCGGGCGGCACAGGCCTGCTGCGTGCAAAGCAAATGCCCTACCCACTGGACTATCACTCTGGCCCCCAAAACTCTTTTTTTTTTGTTAAAAAATTGTCTTAGGTAACAAAAGAGCTTGGACGAGTATACATAATTTATTATTATTATTATTATTATTATTATTATTATTATTATTATTTGCTTTTTGGGCCACACCCAGCATTGCTCAGAGGTTACTCCTGGCTCGGCACTCAGGAATCACTCTTGGCAGTGCTCCAGGGACGTATGGGATGCCAGGGATTCAACCTGGGTTGGCAGCATGCAAAGAAATTTCCCTACCAGCTGTGCTATCATGCTGGCCCCATAAATTATTTTTAAAGGTTCAGACATATGATTACTATGCATCCTCCCATTCACATCCTGCTGACCAGTAGTCAACTAGATGATCAAACAAATACAAAATTATGACAAAACAAGATTAACTGCATACATAGGAAGGCAATATTAAAGTTAGTCTTTTCCATAGAAGAGACTCAACTAAAGCCTAGATGACCCTCTAAAGTGAAAGAAAGGAATATCAGTAGTAAGTGCAGGATACAAAAGTTACAACTGATGTGTTAAACTAGAGGTAAGGACAAATTAAAGGGGAGGGGGGGGGGGGGGGGGAGGGGGAGAGGGGGGGGGGGGGGGGGGGGGGGGGGGGGGTGGGGGGGGGGGGGGGTGGGTGGGAGAGTGTCGGTGGTATAAAAATGTTAAAAAAAATCTTCAAGTGAATGAAGTGAAAGGAAGGATTAAAAGGCAAGGCTTTCAGGTTACCATCATAGAATCTTTGTGGATTGCTAAAAGTGTTTCTCATTCTTGGGCCCCAATGTCCTGGGAACAAATATATAGAGTCTAAAATAGCCATTGAAGGAAGCAGGTTTGAATTTGGATTGTGTTGTCTTTGCTTGTGAAACAAGGTTTTTGTTCAAAGACTATTTCTAATCTCTCAGTTGACACTGGTGTTTGTAGACCTCTCTCTACCACTAAACTGAAAATTACACAAAGGCTAGAAATTGAGCTTTTTAATTTAATGTTTATATTCTTAGAATTTGGCGTCACAATAAATGAAATACAGTAGAGCTGCTAAACTAAATTAAACTTATTTTGTACGATTATCTTAAATATGTCAGATAACTTCCAGCAGGCATGGAATCGGTTCTTAGTCATAATATTATCTCATTTTAGAGAAATATGGTACAGAATTTTCAGTCCCTAGGATTATTACTATAATGTTTAATAATTTGGATTATTGATATTAAGAAGTTTTACATTTTATTACTGTTAACCCACTGAAGGGGAAAACTTTTTTCTTACAGTCAAATACTGTGTTAGTTTGCTCTTCTATTAAGCATATTAAGTATATTGAGTTAACATAATAAATTTACAAATAAATCTCCCCAAATGACATAAGAACAAATAGAATTTTACAATAGAAAAATATATTAAAGAGATCTCAGAATCAAGAATTATATTAAGCAATATAAAACATTATAGAATTCTTTGTGATTCAAAATCTTTGGTGATTTCCTAAATTATTTTAATTGTGAAACTTTTGTTGGAAGTCCGGTTCTAATTTTTATTAGAGAAGAGTCTTAGAGACATTCTTCATAAGCATTTTGCTATAACCTTTACTCTAGAAAAGACTGGACCAACCAATATGAAATCCTTTTAAGGTGTTCTGATTTTCTGCTTGAATAAAGTGTTGGTTCTGACAAAGCTTTTTAGTGTTTATTCTTCTAACAATAATAAAATTTATGTGTCTGTGTTCCATATTTAGATGAAGTGACTTTGTGGTGGAATAATCTTCCTTCAAATCAGAGCCATACTTCTTTTTTGGTCTGGGAAACTTTCCATTGAGTCCCAGAAGGTTTATTATACATAATTTATTCTGCACATTGAAGGTTCATCTCATTAATCAAACTAGTGGATTCACACCCAATTTTTCTTTATTTCCTTTACTCATTTCTATTAAAATTACTTTTAAAAAGTGGAATAATCTGGCATTACGCAGTAAAACAGGATTAAAATAATGATTCTTATTTAATATCATTTTTTCTACAAAATTACATCTTATTTTGACTTTTCCTTGGACACATAGACATGGATCATCCATAAATTTGTTCTAAGAATAATAAATATATAGATTTTCAAGCTTTCTAAATAGTTTTGTGAAGGTATCTTACTACCACCCTGCAGCAGTCTTTCTTAAATCCGGCTCAGACCTCCACCCAGCAGACCAGCCTATCAGTGCCCGGCTCATCAAGTTCCACCCTGCATCAGTCTTTCTTAAATCCGGCTCAGGCATGCCAGTCCAGAGACTCGTAGACATGGGGCAGAGCTGCTACTGGCTCTCCCGTGACCAGCCGCTCACGAGGCGCCCGGGAGGGATGGTGGGATCAGCCCTGGCCCACCACCTCAGCAGAGCCTCGCAACAAGCCAGACGACCCCCCACTCCATGAGGGCCTCCATTTTCCACATCCGGACTTCTCTGTCGTCAGACCTCCACCCAGCAGACCAGCCTATCAGCGCCCGGCTCATCCTTCATACCTCCCTCCTTTCCTTCTTTTCTTTCTTTCTCTCTTCCCCCTCCTATGCTCCCTCCCTCTTTTACTCCCTCCCTCTTGCCCTTCCTTTCTTTCTTCTTCCTTTGACCTACCTACCTTTCTCTTTTCATTCTTTTTTATTCTCATTTATTTATTTTACTTATATTTGATTGCATTTTTACTAGTTCTCTGTCCCTGTTGTTCATGTCCACTTTTAAAGTTTCCCTTATTTTTTAACAGAACTCTAACATGCAGTGTTAATTTCAAAATATTTAATTTTACTGCTAGTCAACTTTATTTTTAGTAAAGTGGAATTGAAATTCCACTTTATGGACCTCAATTCCCTGACCTGAAGAATGGTTTGAGGCTCTTCCTGTTCCTGGAGCAAGCAGTGCTCTTGGGCTACACTTGCTTGTGACAGGACATATGGAGATGTTACTGGTGCCCGCTCGAGCTAATTGATGAACAACGGGAAGACAGTAATATAGTGATACAGACAGTGATCTATAATATTTGCATAAAGCAAAAGGAAGAATTTGCTGTGTCTGAGAGTAGATATATAGCAATAAATTGAAGACATACTGAATCCTTGAGAATATATTTAATATAAAAATTATTAATAATTAAAGTTATTTAGCATCAGTTATCATAAAAAACAGAGAATGAAAATTGATCTGCATTAAATATGTTCAATTTACTCAACTAAAAATTTGTTCAAAATCTGGTATTTTTCTTAGAACACAGGCATGTTTTCAATACAAAGTAAACCAAATAGCAACAAATTTTTCATAATTAAATAGTTACTGGTTACAAATCACTTGATCACATGAATCCCGTTATTTGTCGATTTGCTCGAGTGGGTGCCAGTAATACCCTGAAGACTGGGTACAAAGAAAAGCATAAAATTTGTTAGTGAGCAATGCAATGTTTTCCAGAAAAAAAAAGTATTTAGCAAATAAGAATTACATATACAAAATACTTTTCTTTTAACCAGAGGAAGAATGTCAAACTCAGTAAAAGAAGGCAAAGGTGGAAAAGAGGAAAAGGAACAGGGAGAAGAACATCTATTTTTACTATAATTTTTCTGAAATCATGTAGACCTGATTGAATCCCAAATCTGCTATTATCTGCTGATGCACATTAGACTTACTTTTCACTGAGGGCAGGCCTACAAAATTGAATTTGCCAAGTTGGTGGGGTGGGGCTGGGTGACAGGTGACCTTAAGACATTGCTGGAGGGATATTGACCCTCTATGTTGTGTTAGTGTTGGCACATTGTATGCCTGAACTCTTTTATTCATTGTAGTAAAGCATGGTACCTAAATAAAACTGGAAAAAAGAACTTCAAGCACCTTTTAAAAAACACAAACAGAAGTCTTAGACTTTAATATTATATACAAAATGAAACAGTGGAAGCCTGGTGGCTGGATTCTGTAATGTTTGTGGGTACTGCCTCCCCTGCCAGCTACCACCCCAACCCATCTGTCTAACATCTTAAACTCAGGTATGTCTGAACTGCAGTAGAACTTGGCCTCTCACTCAGCTTGAAGACCAGGAACCACACAAAAGGAAGCTGTGGCTGGATCCTACAGCATTTCACTGCTTGAACCACTTCTCATAAACCCTCCAAAATATAATCCCCAAACTATGCAGATGCTAGCACACCTGTGCCAAGAAGTTACTTCATATATATCCTATAGGGCACCAGTGAACCAAGTAGCCACACTTCTTTACCTCTCCATAACTCACTATAAACAAGAACATCTTAATTCTAGGTGCCAAAGCACAAAACAACACATAAGAACAACTCCAAACAGCAAAGATTGCAAAAGCAACATAGAAATCTATCAGTCTTATAGTGAAATTGCTAGCTCAGATGACTCAACCAGTAATAATGAAATATATAATCTCTCTGATAAGGAATTTAGAATGGAACTGTTATGGATGAATAAGGTGCTCAAAGAAGCAATGGGACACACTGACAATAAGATACAGGAGGATGTGATTGCAGAAATGAGGAAAATGCAAATGAAAATACAAGCAAAAATGACAGAACTTAAAACTTTGGTAGGTGAAATTAGAACTCACTGGAAGCTGCAGCAGCAGAGTAACAACTGCTGAAGACAGAATTAGTGAGCTCCAAGATGAGGTGCAGAGAATCTCCAGACAACAGCAAATATATAAAAGAGCTTTTAATAGACCACCAGATGACAAGAGATCATCTGGATGAAGTCAAAAGGAATAATATAAGAATCATAGGGGTAACATAGGAGTAGGAAAAAAAACCCTGAAGAAGACACAACTGTCAAAGCCATCATTGCTGCAGTTTTCAGAGCTGAAGAATAATACATACACCCAGAACCAGGTGCCCAAAAGATACCAGATAAAAGAAATCCAAATAAAAATACTACAAGACACATCCTAATCAGAATGATGAAAACCACAGATTGAGATAGAATACTGAAAGCAGTAAGCTCAGAGGAAACTACGAGTCAAGAAGCTTTCTTAAGATTTATAGTAGACTGGGCTGGAGTGATAGTACTGTGGGGGAGGGTGGTATTTGCCTTGTTGCCTTGCATGTGGCCAACCCAGGTTCAATTCCTGAGATCCCATATGGTCCCCCCAAGCACCACCAGGAGTAATTCCTAAGTTCAGAGCCCCTGAGCATTGCCTGGTGTGACCCAAAAGGGAAAAAAAAAAAGTTTTAAGTAGACTAAGCAGACAAAACCTTCTGAGCCTGAAGATGGTGGTGGGATCACTGTATCACTGTCACTGTCTTCCTGTAGATCATTGATTTGCTCGAGCGGGCACCAGTAACATCTCAATATGTCCTGTCACATGAGAGATAGACCAAGGGCATCAGACAACTCCAGTAACATAAAGAGCCTCAAACCATTATGTCAAGTCATGGGAATGAGGTCTATAATTGTTACTGGTATTTGGCATATCAAATATGACATTGGTAGCTTGCCAGGCTCTGCCATATGGGTGGGATACTCTTTTAGTCACCTCAAAACTTGAGCATTTATTGTGAACCATTGTAACCACTGTATCCCACCATTTTTCCAGTGGTGGGATATAGTGAAAAAAAAATCAATGCAATGACAGTCTCAACAAAAATACATTACCCAGAGAGACTCTTACTTATATTTGAAAGAACAATACACAACTTCACAGATAAGCAACTCAGCACCTTCATGGACTCAAAACAACTGTTACAAGAAGATCTAAGTGAGTTGTTTAGTGTATGACAAACCCCACAAGCACATGAAACTCCCGAAGAAAGATGGCACGAAATCACACAACAGTAATTGCTCTCAACATCAATGGGCTAAATGCACTAATTAAGAGGCACAGATGATTTAGACGATGATTTAGAAAACTGAACCCAAAAAGTTTGCTGCCTGCCAAAAACACATCTGAACAATCAGAATAAACACGTTCTCAAAGTTAAAGATTGGAAAACAATTCTACAAGCAATAAAAAAAAAACAAACCTCAAAAAAAGCCAGAGTTGGGGCGGAGCGATAGCCCAGCTTGTAGGGTGTTTGCCTTGCACGCGGCTGGCCTATGCCGGCCTGGGTTCGATCCCCGAGTCCCATATGGTCCCCGAGCACCGCCAGGAGTAATTCCTGAGTGCAGAGCCAGGAGTAACCCCTGAGCATTGCCCAAAAAGCAAAAAAAAAAAAAAAAAAAAGCCAGAGTACAAACCACATTTTTCTCTAGTGCACATGGAACTTTCTCCAAGATAAACCACATGCTGGGCCAGAAAATATACCTCTATAAAATCAAGAAAATAGAAATTGTGTCAACTATTCTTTCAGATCATGATGCACTGAATATAGAAGTTAATCACATATGGGAAAAGAGAATCAAATCAAATACCTAGAAACTAAACAGCTCACTGACAAATAACCAGTAGGTCTTAGAGGAAATCAAAGAGAAAAAAAATATTCCTGGAAAAATGAAGATAAAGACACATTATCAGAACTTGTGGGACACTGCTGATGCAGTGTTAAGAGGAAAGTTTATGCCCTGCAAGCATTCATCAGGAAGGAAGAAAGGGCCCTCTTAAATACTTTGACTTCACAGCCAAGATTTTAGAAAATGACCAACAAAAGGACCACAACTCAGAGTAGATGAAGGAAATAATAAAACTTAGAGCAGAAATCAATGAGCTGCAATTTCCCCCAAAAAAAATACAAAAGGTCAATGAAAATAAGAAAAATAAACAAGATAAACAAACCACTGGCAAGACTCACAAAGAAAGGGAGAAAAAGAACTCTAATAAATTGAACCAGGAACGAAATGGGGGACATCACAGCAGAAACCACAGAAATTCAAATGATCATCAGAGATCACTTTGAGAGTTTGTGTCTGGCAAATCAAGAGAACCTAGAAGAAATGGATAAATTTGTGGATTCCTATAACCACCCAAGACTGAAGAAGAATACTTGAAATAACTGAACAGGCCTATAACTAGCAAGAAAATTGAAAAGGTAATCAAAAGTCTTCCCATAAACAAAAGTCTAGGTCCAGATGGATTCACTGCAAGCAAATTCTTTTTTTTTTGATGTTCAGTGTCAAGATTTTATTTTTTTTTATTTATTTTTTTTTTTTTTTATTCGAGAAGAATACAATAAAAGGTTCATGTTTGGGTTTTGGTCATACAGTGTATCAGCACCCGTCCCCCCCCCTGCCCTCCCACAAAACATCCCGGTTCCCCCCCCCTCCCCCCTGGCTTTTCTTCTTTCTTCTTTTTCTCTTTCCTTCCTTCCAGACTATGGATTACAGAACATACATTAAAAGGCATGTTGTCGTGATCTTTTGCCTCTATTTAATGCTCAGTTCTAGGTTGGCATTAGTACCCGACTATTACTCTGTTCCATTTTCTCTTCCTAAACCCCGTTGTGATAATTTCCACCTTTGACAAGACCTATGTTTATTACCGTGGTTATTGGTATATATTTTATATGCAAAAATGCAGTCATTTGTATTGTCTCTCTCCTTGGCTAATTTCGCTAAAAATCTCTCATGTCATCCATTTATAGCAAATTTTATAACTTCATTTTCCTAAAGCTCTAGTATTCCATTGTGTGATGTACAAAGCAGCTTTATCCAGTCATCGATTTTCGGCACTCTGGTTGCTTCCAGATTCTGGCATTGTGAATAATGCTGCTATGAACATACAAACCTTTTCAAGCTTAATTAAGGACGTAAAGGATTTGCACAAAGAAAAACTACAAAACGCTACTTCAGGAAATAAAAGAGGACATGAGAAAATTGAAATACATTAACTGCTCATAATTGGGAGGATCAACATTGTCAAAATGCCAATACTCCCCCAAAGCAGTATACAGATTTATTGTAGCCCCTATAAGGATACCCTTGATATTTTTGTAAAGAAATTGATCAAACCCTCCTGAAATTTTATAGAACAATACACCCCTACAAATAACTTTAGCTATTGAAAAAAAAGAAGATGGGTGGCATCACTTTCCCCCAACTTCAAACTGTACTACAAAGCAGTAGTAATTAAAACCTCAAGGAATTGGAATAAAAACAGGCCTTTTGACCTATGGAATAAAGTTGAATATCCTGACACAAACCCTCTTCAAAAATGAAACACTACTACAAGCAAATAGAAGAAAAGATAAACAAATAGTGCTACATTAAATTAAGAAGCTTCTGCATTTCAACAAAGACAGCCCACAAATTGGGAAAAATTATTTGCCCAATACCCTCCTAATAAGGGGTCAATATCCAAGATATATAAGGCACTGGCAGAACTTAAGAATAAAAATTTATATAATCCTATTCAGAAATGGGGAGAAAGAATGCACAGAAACTTCCTCAAAGAAGAGAAACAAATGGCAAAAGACACATGAAAACGTGCTCTACATTGCTAATCATCAGGGAGATGCAAATCAAAACAACAGTAGATATCATCTTACAACACAAAGACTGGAACACATCCAAAAGAACAAGAACAACAAGTACAGGTGTGGATATGGGAAGAAAAGGACATTCCTTCATTGTTGGTGGGAATGCCAACTGGTATAGTCTTCTTTGAGAACGATATTCAATTCCTGAAAAAGCTAGAAATTGTGCTTTTATCTGACCCAGCAATACTACTTCTGAGAATATATCCCGAGGCTTCAAAAACACACAGCAAAAATGCCATCTGTTCTTCTGTGTTTACTGTAGCACTATTTACAATAGCCAGAATTTGGAAACAACTTGAATGCCTTATAACAAACAATTGGTAAAGAAACTATGGTATGTCTACAAAATGGAGTACTACATAGCTGTTAGGAAGAATGAAGCAATGAAATTTGCTTGTAAATGGATAGACAGGGAGAGTATCACAGTGAGTGAAATGAATCAGAAAGAGAGAAATAGACACAGAATGATTGCACTCATTTGTGGTGTATTAAAAAAAAGTGATATGAAATATCCAAGATAGTAGAAACATTGGTCAGGAGGATTGGTCCATAGTTTGAAGTACTTGGGGAAAAGACTGCTGGGATAGGGAAGGGACCACTATGACAAAGACAGTTGTAAATGATCACGCTGAATAAGATCTGTGTGCTGAAAGTAGGTAAAGTATCAAAATGATAATCTCTTAATATCTGTATTGCAAACCATAATGCCCAATGGGAATGAGTGAGAGGGAGAAGAAGGAAAATGCCCCTACTATAGAGATGGACTGGAGGACAGTGGGTGGCAGCAGGGAAAGGGGAACATTGTATTGAGAAATGTACATTTTGGAAGGATGGTTGTTGGAACACTGTGTGACTGAAACCTGACAGTGAACAGCCTTGTAACTGTATCTCATGATGATTCAATTCAATTAAAAAATAAATAAATAAATAAATAAATAAAATGAAAAGAATCACTAATTATTTTAAAGATGAAAGAGTGAACTGTAATATATTTTTATAATAGTAATTTGGCCCAGAGAGTGTTATGAAGGAATTTTTCCTTTCTTGCTTTGATAATATTTGAAGTTTTATTTTGTGTTCACATTGGTCTACCAGCAGAATCTTTTTCTTAACTTGCACAGCCACTTAAAAATCTACTGGAATATATTATTAGTCTAAGATTTTTTCCTGAATTCTGTAAGTATTCCCTATTGATTTCATCTAATCAAAGAAACTTTTTAAACTTTAAAATTAATTATAGTTCATTGAGCATTTTAAATATAAATATTCTCTTCTGCTATAACTCATTCTCTTTTGTTGTTGCTATTTCTTTTTTTAATTCAGGGAACTAAACTAGTTTTAAAATAGTATACGATTCCTACTTACAGGGGTTTTGTGATAGTAGAGCATTTGGGGTTCTTGTCTTTCACATGGCTAGTTGGGTAGATCCCCAGTACACCACATGTTACTGAATTTACCAGGTGTGATCCCTAAGTACAGAGCTAGAAGTAAGCTCTGGTTATTGCTGAATGAGGTCCTCAATCCTCAACAATGAAGAAAAAAGCAAACAACTCTATTTACAGAAATGTGAAGGAAAGGAGAGAGAGGAGTGAGATAGAAAGAGAGAGAGAGAGAGAGAGAGAGAAAGACAGACAGACAGGCAGACAGGCAGACAGACAGACAGAGATAGATAGACAGAGAGACAGACAGAGTGAAGTGGTCAAAAATACACAGGTTCTCCAGAGGGAGCAAAGCCTGCTATGACTCATTCTTAATCAGTACCGTCTGGTTTTTCTGATATTATGTTCTCTTCTGCCTGTAAGCAAATTTTTCTTAAATGACTATAATTTCGACAACCTATTGTTAATTTTATATTAAAAGCTTCTCGCTGTTACAAATTTAAGAGAATAACTTATCTGATTCTAGTCTTATTTGTTTTTGAAACTATTATTGTGGCTTATATAGCATGTGTGCAATAGTGCAAACATAGGTTTGTTGTACAATTACCACACCAGCATCACTAAAATGCCCAATACCCTCTACTCTATGTTGTTATTTCTAGTCTGCCTCTTTCATCTTTCCTATACCCATTGTTGCTAATTGTATTTTTGTGACCAAAGCCCAAGAGTTTGTTACTGTTCAATGCTATTTTCTTGTTTTTTATTCTTTGGATGATTGAGATCATTAGTATTTACATTTTTGGCAAGTTGTGTACTTTACAACTGAGCCACTTTTTTGGCACACAGAACTAGTTTTAGATACTCAATGGATATTCTTATATTTTTAAATGGATCATTTTCAGAAGTAATCTTATATGTATGTTGCTATGAATTATTTTTGGGTGTTTTTTTTTTTTTGCCATTTGGATATATTCAGGGCTTACTCCTGGTTCTATGATAAAAAATAACTCCTGACAATGCTCAGGGTAATCCAAGGACTGCCAAGGATTAAACCAGAGTCTGCCATAGGCAAAACAAGTGTTACACTTGCTCTATTATCTCTCTGGTCCCTCTTTTTTTTTTTTAATTTTTGGGTCACACCCGGCAATGCTCAGGGGTTTCTCCTGGATTTGCACTCAGGAATTACACCTGGCCGTGCTCAGGGGACCATATGGGATGCCAGGAATCGAACCCGGGCCGGCACGGGCCGGCTGCGTGCAAGGCAAACGCCATACCCGCTGGGCTATTGCTCCGGCCCCCTCTGGTCCCTCTTTTTTAAAATTAATTTTCGAAGTGTTTGCATTTTACCTCTTTTCTGCTTCATTTCTATTTTTATAGTATCATCGCCTGGAAGTATAGCTGATATGATTTCTAACTTCTTTATTTTATGAAATGTGATTTATACTATCTTAAAGAATGTCCAGGGGCCTGAGCGATAGCCCAGCGGGTAGGGCGTTTGCCTTGCATGCGGCCGGCCTGTGCCGGCCGGGTTCAATCCCGGCATCCCATATGGTCCCCTGAGCACTGCCAGAAGTAATTCCTGAGTGCAGAGCCAGGAGTAACCCCTGAGCATTGTCAGGTGTGACCCAAAAAAGCCAAAGGAAAAAAAAAAATGTCAAATGTGCACTGATATCGAATGTGTACTTGACTTTTGGGGCATGAAAGTCAATTTTTGCATCTTTTAGGCCCTTCCCTTCTATTTCTTCTCAGGCCAGTGTTTGTTGTTGACATTTTGCCTAATTGTTTGATCCAGCATTGATAGATGTGTGTTGAATTCTTTTATTTCTACTGTATTGCTATCAATGCAGACTCACAGACATGGGGCAGAGCTTCTACTGGCTCTCCCTGTGCCCACCGCTCATGAGGCGCCCGGGATGGATGGCAGATCTAGCCTTGGCCTGCCACCCCAGCAGAGCCTCAGAACAAGCCAGACAACCCCCCAGTCCACGAGGGCCTCCATTTTCCACATCTGGACTTCCCCCTCTTCAGAACTCCACCCAGCAGACCAGCTTATCACAGCCCGGTTCATCAATAAATGCTGGATTTTGAGATGACTACAAGAGTATGCTACCCACACGGCAGAGCCTGGCAAGCTACCCGTATCGTATTTGATATGCCAGTTACCAGTAACAATTATAGACCTCATTCCCATGACCTGAAGGAATGGTTTGAGGCTCTTTATGTTCCTGGAGCAAGCAGGTGCCCTTGGGCACTACTTGCATGAGACAGGTCATATGGAGATATTTCTGGTGCCTGCTCAAACAAATGGATGATGAACGGGAAGACAGTGATACAGTGACAGTGATTGCTATTAATATTTTCCCTCATGTCTAAAAGAATCTCTCTTATATAATCTCTCTGATTCAAATACTGTTTCTGAACTCAAATCTACATTTTGGATCAATATTATGTTTCATTTGCTTGAGAACTTTAAACATTTCCTGTCAACTTTTAGAGAAAGTTTCTTGGAAATGAATTTTACACTATTATTTAAGGGAACATGCTTTACATCTCTATTCTTCTTAGAAGATAATTTCACAAGACAAGGAACACTAGGTTGGAATAATTTTAACTCTCTACTTTTCAAGATATGTTAAGCCTCTTTGATTTCATGTATTTTGGTCCTTATATGGCTATATAATTCATGTCTACCATTTGGTTTTAGCGTTATACAGTTCAAATATAAGATGTACCATCATTTTTGTTATCATAGTCTGATCATTCTCTGACATTTATGGATGCATGGTTTGTTGTTTTGTTGTTTTTCATATCTACTATCTAATAATGCATTAGATGTGACCACTTTTAAGTGTTTTGATTTGTAAGCAATTGTATAAATACAGATAACCTACTTATTTAAGTAGTTAATTCTACTAGTCCTACTAAATTTATGAAATTCCTAACAATCTTATTTCTTATCTACCATAATACATATCATAGTCAGGCAAAATTGCCACATATACACTTTGAATATATATCTAGTACCCAAACAATTACTGCAAAACCCATTGCCCTTATATAAATTATGGTCATCTATTAATCATGTAATATTTCTAGTTGGTTTCTCTTAAACAGGTTATATGCACATAACAAGAAATTGATCCTTTAAGAAGTGTGTCAAGTTACAGGACTCTTCTTTCTTCTCACAATGATTTTTTAACTGATGCAGAGTAAAGATGAAATAGAACACAAGTCATTCTATGCTGTAAAAGAAACATTTTCATCACTTCAGATCTGACCCATTTTCATTTTTGAATTCCAACTGTGTAAGCTTCCTTATTACTTAAAAATTATATGCATGGTACTGTTAAAGTCATATTTTACTGAGCTTTATTTTCCTCTCTGTTAAAGAGACCATCTGCTCAGAGGATCCCACATTTCTTCAGGTCTCTGTTACAAGGTGTGGTATCAGAGACCTTTGAATAACTCAATATAGACCATTCCCTGAATTTCCTTCCCATGATTTCTCTTTGGTATTTTTCACTATCTGACTAAATTATTTTCCTTTTTTTTTGTCTCTTCAATTCATTTGTCTTATTCACTTTTGCTCTTCTGTACCTTGAAGTATCTGGTATACTAAATACACCGAGAAATTACATGTTGCAAAAATGGAATCATCTATAACAGAATTGTATAATGTGATTCTAATAGATCTGAAGATATTTACAAGGAAAATCTACACCACAATTCCTCAAAGTATCATCACTAGGAAATAAAAACTTGAGAACAGTATTTTCAGCTGATTTTTTTTTTTTTTTTTGCTTTTTTGGGTCACACCCGGCGATGTTCAGGGGTTACTCCTGGCTCTGCACTCAGGAATTACTCCTGGCGGTGCTCGGGGGACCATATGGGATGCCGGGATCAAACCCGGGCTGGCACAGGCCGGCTGAGTGCAAGGCAAATGCCCTACCCACTGGGCTATCGCTCCAGCCCCTTTCAACTGAAATTTAACTATCTGTATTATTGAATGTGTGTGTGTGTGTGTGTGTGTGTGTGTGTGTGTGGTGTACAATGAAAGACAATGAACTCCGAAGTCAGGATAGAGTTTACTTGTAATCGATGTTATGACTCAAAGAGTGTTTATGCTCACTCTGAACATCTTTGCATTTACAGGTTCTTTTTAAATTTTATTTCATTTTATTTTACTGAGTCACTGTGCGATGCAGTTAGAAACTGCTCTGATCTGACTTCAGTCACAAATGCTCCAACATCCATCCCTCCACCAGTGCATGATTCCCACCACCAATGTGCCCCTTTGCCCTCCTGCCACCCACACCCCTACCCCCCATTCTGTTTAGATGGCAAGCCCTTTCCCTCTTTCACCCTCTCTCTTTCGGGACCCCAACAATATCAGGGTTCATAGAGGTTCCCTTATCATGCTGGGGGACTGATGACTGGTGAACAAAGGCTAAGAGTCCAGTGCAGAATCCAAAGGCGTTTACTTCTCACTGACTGTTAAACACACTCTGCCACCATCATACTGGGTGACCAGCTCCCACAAACCCAGAGCCCTGACCATGTGCTCTCTGATTAAGAAGTCACCCACACATGCACATGTGTGCCTCTTCACCAAGCCCTTTGTATCTCCAGCCCAACAAGCAAAAAGCCTCAGACTTGGGGCTGGGGTGATAGCACAGCAGGTAGAGTTTTTGTCTTGCATCCGGCTGACCAGGGTTCGATCCTCAACATCCCATATGGTCCCCTGAGCACTTCTGAGCTAATTCCTGAGAGAAGAGTAAGACCTGAGCAAAGAGAAGAGCCAGGAGTAACCCCTGAGAATCTCTGGATGTGACCCAAGAAGAAAAAAAAGCATCAGAGTTTCCTCTGGGATAGGGCAGGCAACACCAAATTTCAAAATCACCTTCTAGGTGCAAATTGCAGATGGGCCACACCTCTGCCTCAAGCTAAGAGATGCAAATGTGAGGCCTTGTCCCTTCCTCCCAGACCATTTTCTTATGCAAACACCATAGAGAGGGGGCTAGCATAAAAAACTACACCCAAGCTATAATACACATAGGGTGTATTTTTATGAATTATAATGTCATATAATTCAAACTATGCCCTCCAGGCTAGATGGATATCTCCATCCCCACAAGGTCCTATGTTCAGTCTACTCTGCTCCAGAGCATTTTCTTAGGTCTCTTTTTCTTGTCAAAAGCCTTTTTGATATTGTGAGGCCCCACAGGTTTCTTTAGGTGAGGCAAACCAGTGTGACCTTTCCTATGTAGAGCTAAGTTCCCTGAGGGTGGTCCAATCTCCTAGCCAGGGCGGACTCTTCCTGATATTATCCAGTCCCATTCAGGGAACAGTCTGGGGGGGGGGGGATAAGATGAAATACATCCAATCTGGATTGTACTGGGATTATAGTAGAAAGTATGATGTGATTTACTCCTGGAATATACAGAGTCAACTGACTCTCCTGTACTTGCTGCACACTCCTTTTGTGTTTCCACAAGAAGGAGATCTCTTTGGCATAGAGCTTTGGCCTACAGATAAGCAAATGGCTTATACAGAGGAGAGGAAATCCAACAGTAAAGATCCAAGGCTAAAAAAAATAAAAATAAAGGGTGGGCCATCACCCTACATACCATGTTTGTTCCCTTACTGATTTTGCACTCAGTTTTTATATAGTGATCATTTACCACTATCTTTGTCATAGTGGTTCCTTCCTTATCCCAATGCCTTTTCCCCAAGAGGTTGAAGCAGGCTTCCAACCTTGGACCAAAACTCCTGGTCCTTGTTTCTACTGTCCTTAGATATTGATTTCATATTATGTGCTTTATGCCCCACAAGTGAGTGCAATCAATCTTTGTCTGAACCTCTCCTAACATTCAGCATGATGCTCCCCATGCCCATCCATTTATAAGCAAATTTCATCACTTCATTTCCTGCCCCTCAAGGTGTTGCAGGTGTGGCTGTGGTGCCTGGCTGCATTGGCAGGTGGCAGACAGGAGACAGGCTTGTCTGTACCCAGGACTCTACCCCATGGGCCCGGAAGGATGATGGTCTGGCGTAGAAAAAGATTGGCCACCTGGGATGAACCCAGAGCCACGGCAGAGCCTGGCAAGCTACCCGTGGTGTATTTGATATGCCAAAACCAGTAACAATAATGGCCCTCATGCCCAATGAATGGAGATGTTACTGGCACCGGCTTGAGCAAATTGATAAACAATGGGATGCCAAGTGATACATTCTTTCTAACAGCTGTGTAGTATTCTATTGTGTAGTTGTACCATATTTTCTTTAACTAATCGTCTATTCTTGGGCACTCGGGTTGTGTCCAAACTCTGCCTATGTGAATAGTGCTGCATAGAAGTGCAGATGGTGTTTGTGCTGTAGGCAGGCAGACAGGGGGTCCCCACATGGCAATGATTCTTGCCCTAAGTATGTATGTCTAAAGTCACCTTTTGGAACCAGGAATCAAAACTTGATAAGACCCATTAACCAACAACAAACCCTGAGGGAGCTGGATCAACCTTTCTCTGCCCAGCCCTTAATCCAGCTACATTCCAGACAGAAGATCCAGCAGGGACACAGGTCAAGAAAAGGAGATTTTCAAAGAAGACCACTCCCAAAGTCTACTCCTCTTGACAATGGCCCTAGCAACCTAGGTTGACTCCCCATATGGGAGTATCTTGGGGAGAAATCTGTAAAAGCTTTCCTGAGCAAAGGACAGCACACACATACTGCATGGACACACATACTGCCTGAGCCCATGTGGCTGAGCACATGTGGTGCCTGAGCACATGTGGTGCCCAAACACATGTGGTGCCTGAGCACGTGTGTTGCCCGCATCTCTCATCTTGAGATGTGTACTTCCTTACTTTACCCCCTTCCGTTTCCTAAAACCTCCTTGATAAAACCTGTTTTACTTCACTAATCATCGACTCCTGAAAATTATTATTATTATTTTTATTTTTTGCGAGGAAGACAAGAACCCTAGGGAAACCCTGGGTAAGGCCTAGGACTGACTTTCCTTTCCTGCAAAAAGCAGTTCCTCACACCAGCCTGAGTCCGTGGCTCCCAAGAAATCTTGGGTGGTGGGGATCAACTCCCATGCCTAGAGATCAAGCGGTCATCAGGTGTGGCTTAATGGCCACCTCATGGGGCTGGTGGGGCTCAGGCCCACGCCATGCAGGGGCTCATCGCCAGACTTTATCAGTCCTAAGCCTGCCCAGCATGTCCCGGGTGGCAGAGGCGGCTGGGGAGAAAGCGACCATCTCTCTCCCCTTCCTGCCTCACATAAGCCACCTGTGAGGCCCACCTGCATCATTTCTGATGAGTGTTTTGAGGCCAGGGTATACCCAGGTATTACTGGGTCATATGGGAGGTCAATTTTAACATTTCCACATTATATAGGGTTGTTGAATTATAGTTAGACTTTATTTCAACTTTCTTAGAAAGTTTTGTTGTTGTTGGAAAGGGGAAATGTTTCTGGGGATTCAACCCAGAGTCTCACACAGCAAGATATTGCTCTACTACTCAGTTACTTAGCTAGCATACACCCTTGAAAGTTGAATGCTGAAGCCAAATTATAGTTTTGGTTTTTGGAGGGAAAGAAGCAAAACTGAGGGATGTTTATAAGAACTTTGATAAAAGGTGTGCTGATCTGCTTTGGCATCCATAAAGGAAGATAAACTAGTAGGCTGAAACAACAGAAATTTATTGTCTTACAATTCTGGAGGTTAGAAGTTCAGGATCAAGGTGCCAGCAGGTTTGCTGCTGCTGGTGGCCATGTGTGTCTCCTTTGGTTTTAGATGACTGATGACTGCCTTCTCCCTCTGTTCAAACATAGCCTTTTCTTTGTGTTTCTGCAGAAGGAGAAAACTCTCTCTCTCTCTCTCTCTCTCTCTCTCTCTCTTTTCTCCCTCCTCACTAATCTATCAGAATGAAGCTTCATTCGTATAACCCCATTTTATTTTTATAGCTCTTATTTTCAAATAAAGTCATAGTTGGGTTAGGTGTCAATTAATAAATTGGGGTAGAGGCACACTGTGTTCATATTTGACAAAAAAGATTTTTTGCACAAGACAGTGGGGAGCAGTCCAAGAAAGCAGGGCAACAGCTGGGGACAGCAAAATGGCCTGAGTGAGGGATGTTTGCAGCAGATGGATCTCTTGGTGCTGGGAGCCTTAGGAGAAATTTGGTAAATCTCCTACCACCTGTGCTTGTTTCCCCAGACAGTTCAGACTTCTAAGCAGCTGCTGTTTGTCATCCCTCCCTCATCTCAGCTGGCAAATCTCAACAAGAAGTACAGGCTGTTTACCCTGACAGTGTTCATTAGGGACAATCTTAACTTGCAAAGCTTCTCAAGGTGTAGTTCCCACAGGCTACCAATAATGGAAATGCCTGGGGAGAATTATAAAAATCTGCATCCTAGAGATCCTATTCAAAGGAACTAAATCGGGATTTCTAGGGCTGGGCTCTACATTTAGCAGCCATAACAATTGCATCTGGTGTTATTTAAACACAGAAACTCAAAAACCACCAAAGAGTTTTGGACAACTACTGTTTTGCTGGACGCAGTTTTAGCTGTATCTCACTTTCCTTCCTTTTACCCGCCCTTCCATTTTTCCTTCTTTCCCCCCTTCCTTTGTTCCTTTATTTCTCCCTCTTACCTGAAGCCCTAAACTCAGAGATTAAAATAATGTATGTATTTAATTCTAATAATAATGATCTGATTTTTAACATATACACAGCATATAGTCTGTCAGTATATTTTCAGAGTATAAGGAAGTGAATATACTCTTACACCATAGAGTGATGCTGAAAAAGGGGCAACAAAGAAGGAAAAATATACTTTAAGCCCATATTTTTAAGGTGGGTAGGAAGTTCAGTGGACAGAAAGACATGCTCTGCATATTGGAGCACCAGTTTTGATCCTGGGTCCCATATGGTCCACTGAACACGCCAGGAATAAATTTGAGCTAGGGGTGACCCCAAATGTGTTTTAAGAAGGCTTATAGATCATATGATTTCTCAAAAGAACGAAGTGGGTGGTAAAATGTAGGCTAGAATTTTTAATCGGAAGCTGTTTTATCTTACCAGTTTGTAAAATTTGGCCAGTTCCCCTCATTGGAATGAGGTTAAAAAAATATTTGGAATGGCAGGATAGAACAGGCAAATTTGATGAAGTTCCATTTTTCTGCTTTCATTTTTCACTGCTTGTTTGTGTTTAGAAGTTCATAGGCAGGGGGGACAGACACTCAGTAGAAGAGTCTCCTTTGGGGAGGTGCCCAGAATTCCAGATTGCTGACAAGTGCTCCTAAGACTGAGTGTGGTAGGACAAGTTGCTAAGCAGGAACATTTTTTTTTTTATCAAGTAAAGTTGGTAGTACCAAGCATCACACATGATGTAACATTCTCTATCCAGGAAGAGAAAATTGGGTTTGGAAAGGTGTTCTAATATGTACATTGAGTCACTGTGATTGCTAGAATTCTGAGGCATCCTGTGTGATTCCAAAACAGATCAGCTGTTTGACAGCCCTCACTTTTTAAATTGTTGCTTAAAGGAATCTTGATATATGGATTTTTCAACCCCTTAAGCACAATTTGGAAAATGAGATGAAGCAGGAGCCGAGGCCATATTTTCTGCTCTCTCTCTCTCTCTCTCTCTCTCTCTCTCTCTCTCTCTCTCTCTCTCTCTCTCTCTCTTCTTTCTCTCTCTCTGACCCAGAAAGAATACAATTTAAATTGATTTGGTTATCTAAGGGAGCTTCTCTATGCTGGTCACCTCATTTCATGACCTCAATCCCACTTAATAAGTGTAGCCCTGTCTGCCTGTCAGCTGGATGCTGTCATTTTATAGTTTATCCCGAGAGGTTCATTATAAAGAACCAAGGGTTGTGCATAACTGGTTAAAACTAAACGCCAGGCAAACCATAATTACACAGCTGGGGCCAGGAGAGAATTATGTATAGAGGCACACTGTCCTACTTCTTGCAGCCTTCCTCTCAGTCATTGAGGCAGAGATTGTTTTTGTGACTCTTGAGGTGACCTTAAATCGGTCTGTTTCTCTACTGATTTCTCTCCAACACAATGGGTCCTGTACGTTGTGATTGGAGTAATCTTTCTAAAATTGTTCTGATTAATGAAACTACACTTGCCTAGAAATTACATAACTAATATCTCTGACTGACTGAAAACTGGATCTTGAAAGTGTGGCTCACAGACAAGTACCATTAGATCATATGGATATTTGCTAGGGATGCATATCCTTGGGTCTTTTTAATTATAGTCAATCAGAAGTTCAGGAGATGGATTATAGTAATTTGTTTGAACAGGTTTTCCGATGGTTATAAGATGCTAAAGTTTTAGAAGCACTACTCTAAAATTTTATCCTCTCAAAGTACAAATTTGAATGTTTACTGTTCTCCAAATGACCTTCATGTTTTGCTATTTTTTGTCTATTCAGATCATTTCCTTTAATTGCAATACAAGTTTTCTTTCCATGCATTTCAGATCTTGAAAATACTTTAAAGTCCTGATTAAATGCGATATTTGTTTCCTCTTGATTTCCAAGCTCTTCTCCATTGCTATTTATGTCTCTGGATAAATTTATCTCTGAATACACATTTATTTCTGGATAAATGTTGATAATGGGTGGGGAATCTCTACTGGTTATTTCTTGGCTAAGTCAGTCCATTAAATTGTTTTAATTTGTATATAATTTTACTAAATTTATCAATATTCTTGCTTTGAGAACATGTACCCAGTGGTGCTCAGTGTTTACT
This sequence comes from Cryptotis parvus, assembly GCA_021461705.1. Classification (NCBI taxonomy): domain Eukaryota; kingdom Metazoa; phylum Chordata; class Mammalia; order Eulipotyphla; family Soricidae; genus Cryptotis; species Cryptotis parvus. Next base: position 37,193 of record JAJIBD010023157.1, on the reverse strand, counting down.
CCTGGCTTGCACTCAGGAATCACTCCTTGTGGACTTGTCAGACCATATGTGGTGCCACTGATCAAACCGTGGTTGGCGTGTGCAAAGGCAAGTGCCTTGCCCAGTGCACTATCTCTCCATATCAAAAAAGTTATATTAATTTTAATAATAAAACATTATAAAATGCATGAATGTGTGAGACGTGGACATTTTCTTTTGTGATATTGTTGTATGTCATTTATTCCTTTAATAAAAAATAAATTAGTACTGAGCACTTGGGTGTTTTAGTTTTCATATAATTTAACAAAATTTGCTAATAGTCAGGACTATTCTCATGACTGAGACTAGTCAGGAAGCTTTACTCAGAATTATTTTAGTATGAGACAGAATAGTAGGTAATGAATGATCATAATTTTTTAGAAAAAAAAGTCCAGTCATGTGTGCAAGACGTGGTGTCCTGGACATAGAGCTTTGTGATAGTTCCTTTTACACATTAATTTGGAGGAAGTTTTTGGATATGATTTACCATGAGAGTGGGAAATTTTCAATAAGTCAGTTACCTTCTAATAAATGGGGAATGTGGTTAAGGAAGGAGTCTTAACCAGTTAGTAAAAAATCTAAATAAAACTAAAAGACTGACCTTGAGTAAGTGGCATTCCTCCTTGAGACTTCCTTCACACTGAAACTGTCATTTGCTTACCTGGGTTTTTAGAATGTTGGACTGCAGATCCTGAATATTTCCTTAAACTCTATCTACTTTATCAATCAGTCAATCTGTCTGTCTGTCTGTCTGTCTGTCTGTCTCTATCTATCTATGTATCTATCTATCTATCTATCTATGTATCTATGTATGTATGTATGTATGTATGTATCTATCTATCTATCTATCTATCTATCTATCTATCTATCTATCTATCTATCTATCTATCTATCTATCTTTTTACCTACCTATAGTCAACTAAGGAATGGCACTAGGTAGTTGGTTCTGTTTCTCTGGAGATCCTAATAGAAACATCCAAGGAAAATTAATAGTTGAGCTGGCAAAAAAGCATTAAAGAAAGGGGCTAATATTGATTAAGTCAAAGTTTCTATTGGGAGACTTATGGAAGACATTATAGGTATTCCAAGAAACAAAAGGCTTTTAGAAATCCATACAGTTAATTGACATCAGAGTAGTTTTTAATCAGGTAGGAATGCTTCCAATCCTCTTTCAAGAGAAAAGAAATTGAAAAATAACGTATTGTATTAGAGATTTATCAGGGGGATAATTAGGATCAGGAAACACATGATAGATTGAGGCTGACTTTCAAAGAAAGAGGCAATGAGCAAAAGAAAGTTTTAAAATAGTATGAATCTAATTGTTGGAAATGGTAACACAAGACTATAACTGAACATTGAATGCAGGCAAAGGGATACATAATTCCTAAATGTATGTATGGCAAGACACATTGTGAAAGAGAAGGGAGAAAGAGAAGGAGAGAAAGAGAAAGATGATAGATGATAGAGAGATAGAGAGAGAGAGAGAGAAAAAAGAAGAGTAAAAAGTGCCTGCTATAAAGACAGGTTGGGGAGAGGGGAGGGACTCAGGGGACATGGTGGTGGGAAATGTGCACTGGTGTAGGGATGGGTGCTACAGCATTGTATGACTGAAACCTATTTAGGAACAACTTTGTAAATGACTGTATCCAGGTGTTGTAATAAAAATATAAAAAATTAATAAAGGGTAAAAAATGGAATTAAATAAAATAGTATTATGATTTTATTGTAATCTAGAATGATATATATATGTTGTAATAAATATTAAGCAATAATCCTAGTAGTACTTTTTCAGCATGGACACAGAAAAAAAAAACGAGAATTGAATCTATACATACCTATCTAGTAAATGATAATTTAGCCGAGATGGTTCTAACATTCTTTTAGAGAGATAATAATTGGCTACAAATTTTCAATTGCTCTTTACTGAAAATTTATTTGCAATTTCTAACATCTCAAATAGTGTTATTTTTTAGTGTAATTACCCAGAAATGCAAATTTTATTTGTTCAATGTATTTAACTAAAATTAGCACATTCTAACTATTTAGAGAAGGGAAGTATTATATTTAAAAGGAGGCAGTATGGACATTCTAGTGGTGGGTGTGCTATTGGATCATGCAGACACAAAAGTCTATTATTAGTAGCATTATAAACCATGGCACTTCACATAAATTTTTAAATTTACTTTAAAAAGAACAACCTCTAAGTGTTTCTGAAATGCACTGAATTATTGTTAAATGTATGAATCTCAATTATAAAACTTCATGTTGAATTTAGTTTATAATGATGTGAGATCTTATGTACTTAAGAACCCTTTGCAAATGGGTTCTAGAGAATATCTCTAATCTGTAACAAAAAATCTTTTCCAACTTCAAAGTACATTTTTCTTTGAAATGACTTCAATATAATACCAGTGAACCTCCCTGTTGCATAGGCTGCCACTTTCACTCTGTTTTAGCTATTTTGTTACCTTTTCTTTCAATAGAGTGTTATGACCATCCTTTCCCTGTCATCTTAGAAATGAAGAGAATGGGTTCAGACTGAAAAAGAAAAAAGTCTCTAGAAACATTACAAATGTATTTCTGAGTTCTATTGCTTCAGTGTTCTGAGTAAGTGAGTCTAAATGAGGAGTGTGGATGGTGAAGCATGTTTGAGAATCATTAATGGAAGCAATAGTTCCATTTCCTAATATACAAATAAAGCACAAGAGATAGGGCATTGAAGGTTTTGGTATAAACCTGGTATATAGTGAAAAACTGATTACATTGGGGAAAACAGTATATTTCAGCTGTTAAATTTACTGTTTCTTACCTCCTCCTTTAAGATTTAAACTTCCCTTTCTTCTTTATTATTTTAGTGTCTCCAACAAGTTATAGCTATTTGGAAAGCCTTATATCAGCAGACATAGAACATGCTATCACTGTGATTATTCAATTTGGTGCCAGTATATTTGTAACTAAAGTTAATAAAACAGAGTTTGAATTACTGTGAGAATTCCCAGTTTTCAATAAAATGGCATTTCATATGTTTAACATTTCAACATGATATTTTTCAGGGATTTGTATAATAACGTTACACAATTCTAATATTCTTAGGTAGGAGAGGGGTAAACTTTTCAGAATATACAGTAGAGAGAAAGGAGGAGATTTGTTCTTAAATACTCTGCTCCGAATATGAGTGTAGGAGTTCAACGAGTATACATCATTTCCAAGGAAAACAGGTATCATGCAAAGTCTGAAAGGCAGAAGAAAAAGAAAAATAAAACACAGGAGACAGATGAAAAACAAAAACTTTAAGATAGTTTGTGGGCCTACATATAAATTAATTAATCTGATTAATCTGATGTGTAGTCTATGTCAAATCATTAATACATTGATATTAGAAAGAAGATGGTGGTACCTATAGGTAAAGAAAAAAATATTAATTTTTAAGAACTATAAAAAATGATATGCATTTGAATTTTCTGGTGCTGTTTTAACAATCTTCCCCTTCTACACTGACTTTAGCAACAACTATTATTTTCTTCTTTCTTAAAGATTACTAGCCCCAAACCAAGGTTTCAGTGGAACTAATTATCTGAATCCGCTTTTCTTGGCTTGTAGATTATTTTCTTGGTCTTTTCCTCACTCTGCCTATCTCAATTTTCTCTTCTAAGAATTTCCACCATATTGGATTTGGCCCACCCTAATTACCTCATTTCAATATAAATACCTCTTTGGGGAGGGAAAAAAAGAATATAATTACATCTTTAAAGACAGTTGCCAAATATGGTTACATCCCAAGGTTCTAGGATAAGGACTTTGTCATGTGATTTTGGCAGCCATGGGAGTTGCACAATTAGCTCCTTTTGTCTTACTCAAGGTTGTTTGTTCCAATATTGTCAAAAAAGATTTATCTTGGTTAAAATAGCTTTGAAACCCCTGATAAATTCTGACACTTCTGGTTTGAATATAAAAATGCTTATCATAATTAATCCTCCTGCAGCATTCTCCCAAAGGAGAATTTTGGCATATTTGTAGTTTGGTTCTCACGGAGAGATATCAGAACACAGATAGCATACAAGAGTTAATTAACTGCTGCAGCCAAATATTAGACACCTCAATAATGCTAGCTTAATTTCTTGCCAACAAACTCACAAAGGTGCTATTGTGATGAACTGTCTTACAGAGCACAAACGAAAGTTCATGGTCATGTATAGTGTGCTCTCTAATGTGAGTGGGAGGAGTTTAAAATAAATGAGACTATAAGCCATTTAGTACACTGCAAAGGTTCAATAACCATTTGGATATATTAACCATTGTATCACTTGCCTTCCCATTGTTCATCGATTTGCTCTAGTGGGCACCAGTAACATTTCCAAACTTCCTGTCCTGTGTGCTAGTGTAGCCCAAGGACACCTGCTTGCTCCAGGAACACGAAGAGCCTCAAATGATTCATTCAGGTCATGGAATGTGGTCTATAATTGTTACTGGTTTTTGGCATATCAATTATGACATGGATAGCTTGCCAGGCTCTCCTCTCTGTGTGGGTGGGATACTCTTGGCAGTAGGATCTCAGTTTGTGCATTGACTGATCAACTTTGCAGCCACACGCAATGGGGAGATATTAGCTTTTCTCTTGGATGGAACTCTGATGAGCTGTGGAGTCCAGATGTTGAAAATGTCTGCCCTTGTGCTACGGGGGTTCCTCTGGCTTCTTGCAAGGCTCTGTTGGGATCGTGGGCCAGGGCTAGAAGTCACCTTTTCTCCCAGACACCTCCATATCAGCCAAGCGCAGGGAGAGCTAGTAGCAGCTCTGCCCCATGTATCTGTGTCTCTGATTCAAACATACCTGGACTTGAAATAGGCTTCACTGTAGAATGGGACTCTGACGAGCAGGGCTTGAGATTGGTTTTTTCTCTTGGGTATTGCTCTGAAGAGTTGTGGAGTCTGGATGTTGAAAATGACTGCCCTCAAGCTGTGGGGGTTTCTCTGCCTTCTTGCAAGGCTCTATTGGGATGAAGGGCCAGGGCTAGAAGCTGCCTTCCCTCCTGGACACCTCATCAACAGCTGAGCACAGGGAGAGCTGGTAGCAGCTCTGCCCTGTGTAAGTGTACAATTTAGTATCTGTTGTGTGTGTATTCTGTGATGCAGAACAATATCACTGTCACTGTCACTGTCTTCCCGTTCATCTTCGATTTGCTAGAGCGGGCACCAGTAACATCTCCATATGACCTGTCTCATGCAAGTAGAGCCCAAGGGCACCTGCTTGCTCCAGGAACATAAAGAGTCTCAAACCATTCCATCAGGTCATGGGAATGAGGTCGGTGCTTAATATATGATACCTCCTATAGGTCCTAATTCTTCTCTGTAATCCCACTTTCATTTGCTCCTTTGTAGTTGTCAGACTTACCCAGATCAAAGAAACATGTAACTACTGCTCTGTGCTCCATCACTGATTATTGGCATGGATTTCCTAGAATATTTTTCTTAAGAAATCATTAAGTGTGTACCATTTTTCCTGTGTTCCATGGCTCCTTTAATCCAACATAACTACTTTGAAATAAATACACTGTACTGTTGCAGGATTCCTCTAAGAGCCTCTGCATCTGCCCTGGATTGCCTCCTGCATGTCACTTCATAATAGGGGGTAGTATAAATGTGGCAGTTTATCTGACCATGTATTCTGTACTGGCTGGTATAAATATTCTCTCATGCTACCACAATCATCATGGGATTAGCTAGATTTTACCAGCCTATTTGCCTGGCCACGTTGGATCTCTAAATAATTAGACCAAAGAGAAATGCTGTTTGCCTCCAAGCAAGCAAGCAAGCATGGCTCCCTGATAACTCAAAGACAACTAAAATACAAAACTACCGTGAAGTAGACGAGACTTGTGAAGGCTTGGAGTAATATTTAATTGGCATTAGTATTAGTCTTTGGTACAGAGACATGCCGTCTCAGAAACCCCCTTTCTCTACCCTATAAAGGCATTTTCAGGCAGATCTTGGCTCACAACATTAGCATATAAAAGGGCCTAGGTGAGGTGCTGGGAGAAATTACCTAAGGGCATTTGACCCTTCCTGCTTCCCATAATAGTGGGAGGTCTGAGTTGCAGGGGGTATAAAACCAGCCTGCTTTCCCTCTCTCTCTCTCTCTCTCTCTCTCTCTCTCTCTCTCTCTCTCTCTCTCTCCTTTTGGGCTCTCTTTTTGGGGCTTGTACTCGTCTTGGGAGTCTTGTCTTTGTCTCCTCTTTACAGGGCCTTTACACGTGGTGGCCGCCCTCTTGGCCTACATGTGGCTGGGGTTTTAGCCGGGAATCCTAAACACAGGGATTTTTCTATTGCTGACTTGTAGGCCTGAACCTGTGATAAGTAAAGCCTTTTAAAACTGCATCAGATTCCTGAGTTTTCATTCATTCCTCGCCGGCTTTGGAGGTAGAAGGGAACTTGCTTCCCGGCACTGTTGGGGACCCCGGTGGCGTTCCCTGACACTGTACCGTATATCAGAATTTATTCATTTTTATTGCTATGCCATATTCCATTGTGGCAATACTGATCCTATCACCTGTTGATGGCCATTGATGTCATTTCCAGTTTTAGATTAATAAAGCTATAAATAATGATGCATATGACTTTTAAATAAGTGTTTGTATAGCCATGGTTTAATTTCTCTCAGGAAAATAACTAAAAGTGAAATGGTTAGATCATATGGTATATATATATATATATATATACATATATATATATGCATATATAATTAAATTGATCTCACAATTTTTGATTTAGAATGTTTAAACCACTTATACTTAATTTAGTATTGGAATGGTGAGTTTCAATTGCTTATCATTTTCTATCATTTTATTTGAATACTTTTATTGTTATTTATTTTTATTTGAATGAATTGGGTACTTTTTTTTGAATTGGTTACTTTTTAAAGATAATCGTATCTTTTTCGTCTTCTTAGTACCTGCAGGTATGTAATAACAAGATTTCTGTTTTTTTTTCTCACCTGTCTTCTGTTGAACTAAAGTTCAGTTTTATGAAAACAGTTTTGTAATAAATTTTATCTAATTTTAGTGGGTGCTTAAATATAAGCATATTATTTATAAATAAGTCCTCATTATTCTGTATTGATTGGAAACTTTCACCTGTCACACAGAACTTGAACTTACCTGATTGCAAGTATAAACCAAGTTTCTCATCTCTGCTGCATTTATACTGCTATTGTCAATAGCTACCTAGAGCAAAGGAACTTAACTTTCTTTTTTTATTTTAATTAAATATTTTATTATACCACCATGAGATATACAATTGCAAGGTTGTTCATGTTTAGAGGTTTCGGTCACATAGTGTTCCAGCACCCTGCCCTCCACCAGTGCCCGTTTCCCACCACCAATGTTCAAAATTCCCTCCCCCTCCCATAGCTTGTCTAAATGACAGGTTCTTTATCTCTTTTCTCTCTCCTTCTCTCTTTTCCTTCTATTACACATTGTGGGTTGCGATACATACCCTTAGGGGCCATCATGTGCAATTTTTTTGCCTGTATTTAATGCTCAGTTCTAGGTTGGTGTTAACCCTTTCGACAGGAACTTCACTTTCAACTGCAAGTTTTCTCAGGTTACATTTTTGTGATTTTCTTTCCCCAAAATTGACTTCTGAAATTAATTCCAGTCCTCTAAATAAATGCATATGTCAACACAGAATTCTTTCTCTCCATCTTCTTTACTTAAGATTACCTCTCATTAAATGTTGAATTAATTAAAAGTAAGTGAGAAGTGTTAGTTAAGAATTAATCTAATTTTATGACTTCTTTAAAGTTCCAATGCATATGAACAAATGGTAGAAAGGAAAATAAATTATCTCTTGGGGAGAAGCTCTTCAGAGGTGCTCTGAATTCCCAGGCACCCCAGCAGTGATTGATTGTTGACGAGTTTCATGCTAGGGTGTGAGTATGCAATGCAGCTCTGGGCTGCCTCTATGGTTGTAGGAACCTGCAGAACTGTGACCAGTGATGATTACTTGGACCATGCAGTGAATCTGAGTTATCTGTAGTTGAATCTGAGTTGATACATGTTAGACATGGTACATATATCCACTGTACTATCTTCTAACTGCTAATAAAAGTTTTTATAAAGTAGCTAGTTGTAAAAAAGAAGAAAAAGGAAAGCAAAAATTTCTAAATAAGAAAACTACGTGAGAAATTGATTTTAAAACATTTTATCAAATACTAAATTTATCTATGAAAAATAAGAACTCATGGTGTAAACATTAATATTTGTTAAATTCACACTTGGTTTTAATCTGATAGACTCAAGTTATTTTCAGGTGACATTGCTGTTTTTCAATCGCTGAAGCATGAACAGGGCTCCTTTTTTTCCAGAAGAAAAATACGTTAAAATATTTTTGTTAATTTCCACATATTTTTCTAAGTGCATTAAAAATGGGTAAGTACATTTCCATAGAAACCACAACAACAGGTACATCTGAGCACAGTTTACCATCTGTAGTCACACATGGGTTTTTACATTTCACAGATCTGGAAAGCATTTAAATATAGAATTACCTCTCTAAGGACATCATTCTTATTTAAGGCAACGAAGCAACTACAGATAACCTGGAAATTAGAGCAAGTACTGAGTTTTGTCAGAAGTTGCTAAGGTTTTAGTTTTAAAAATACGTGTCTCCCTCCATTAGAGTAATGAAAACATTTAATTTTAGAAATATAGCATAAGAGTAGAGAAAATGTGCAAATATTTAATTAACCTCAATTTTTAACATATGCAAAGAATCTACGTAAACACAATACATTAAGTAGTGAAAATGTCCTGTAATTAGATATATAAGCACTCAATGAAAATCTCTATGGGTTACTTATTGATTATAATATTAGGTGATCTCTAGGAACATTTGAGTATTTATCGATAAGAGCATGAATTGAATGAAGAGTTATGACAGACTTTGGGAATTCTTAGTCATGACAAAAAGAAGTGAAAAGTATTTTATAAAAAGTCACCCCCTTTTCTCTTCAGTGATAACAGGGCAATGGTAAAATTCTAAGTAACTATGCAGATATTACCTTTGTGTGTTGCAACTACTTTTCCATCCTTTAGTCTGTATATGTGTATGTGTATAATTTAGTGTGTATATGCACATGCATGTACATGCATGCACATATATATACATATATATGCATTTTTCTTTATAAATAGAACAAATGCTTATAGATTTCCATGGAGCTTTAAATCAAGGATTCCAGAAAATGTCTTTTTATCCTGACCTGCTTTATTTATGCCCATGGTAATTTTTTTCTATAATTCTATTACTATTGTTCTTACTAACTTTTTTGTAATACCCTACTCACCCACTTGGATGTTCTTTGATACAGATTTTCTTATCCTTTAAATATGATGGAAACTACAATTATTTAGTGAAGACAGTTCTTGTATTTCAGATTAAAAATAAGTTTTTTTTTCTTGGGATTTCTTACAGACTTAACTTCTGTGTAACCTATTTCTGCACATAGTAGTTATTTCTGTTTTCTATCTTCAACTAGATTGTTACAACATGTATCAAGAATTGAATAATAACACTTGGAAGTGAAACAGATACTTTTAGTCCAGTAAAACTTTATAACTGTCATTGGATAAAAGTCATTAAATTTTTAAGCCCAGTATGCAAAATAATCATTATCTGACCTCTGCTTTACAATTCTCTCTTGATTCTACCTTTTATTTTATTCCTGTTCTTTTATTAAAACTCCCCCCATTTTTTGTTCTCATTTCTGCTTTTCCAGCTCTCACACATTTTTCTAAGATGCAAATAAAACAGCACTTTGACGTCTTGATATGTTAGTAAGTCCAGCAGGCCCTTTGAAGGTGGTAATATTATTTATCTATCACTGTCACTATCTTCCCGTTCATCATCTATTTGCTAGAGCGGGCACCAGTAATATCTCCAAATGTCCTGTCTCATGCTAGTAGAATCCAAAGGCATCCATTTGCTCCAGGAACATAAAGAGCCTCAAACCATTATATTAGGTCATGGGAATGACCTAATATAAATGTTACTTGTATTTGGCATATCAAATACAACACGAGCAGCTTACCAGGCTTGCCGTGCGGGTGGCATACTCTGGTAGTCACCTCGAAATAAAGCAATTATAGATGACCTGCACAGCCGCTAGCGGCTGGGCAAGCCGGGCTGTGATACTCTTGTCTGCTGGGTGGAGTTGTGACAAGAGGGAAGTCTGAATATGAAAAATGGCGGCCCCCATGGAGTAGGGGGGGGGTCGTCTGGCTTCTTGTGAGGCTCTGCTGGGGTGGCAGGCCAGGGCTAGAACCCACCATGCCTCCTGGGTGCCTCATGAGCGGCTGGGCACAGGGAGAGCACGTGAGCAGCTCTGCCCCATATCTGAGAGTCTCTGGTTCAGCATACCTGGACAGGATTGAAAAAAAAAAAACTGCTGCAGGGTGGGTGTCGATGATCCAGGCTGCGATAGTCTGGTCTTCTGGGTGGAGTTGTGATGAGAGGGAAGTCCGGATGTGGAAAATGGCGGCCCCCATGGAGTAGGTGGGGGTCGTCTGGCTTGTTGTGAGGCTCTGCTGGTGTAGCAGGCCAGGGCTAGAACCTGCCATGCCTCCTGGGTCCTCATGAGTGGCTGGGCACAGGGAGAGCACGTAGCAGCTCTGCACCATGTCTGAGAGTCTCTGGTTCAGCAGTAATATAAATTTATCATTTTATAATATTCAGTGGGATACTGTGCTCTTTCTGAAACATTATCTGACTTCCATGACTGTTGCAATACCCCTGCCTGCCTCTGCATCTAGCCTGGAGTTGCCTCTTGCAGGTCACTTTGTAGATAGGAGGACGGTTTGAATGTGGCAGTTTATCTGACCATGTATTCTATACTGGCTGGTATAAATAGTCTCTCATGCTGCCACAATCATCGAGGGACTAGTTAGATTTTACCAGTATATTTGCCTGGCCAGGTTGGATCTCTAAGTAAATAGACCTGAGAGAAATGCTGTTTGCCTCCAAACAAGCAAGCATGGCTCTCTGATAACTCAAAGGCAGATAAAATACAGTACTACCATATAATGACTCACAGACATGGGGGAAGAGCTGCTACTTGCTCTCCCCTGTGCCCAGCCGCTCACGAGGCACCCAGGAGGGATGGCGGGTTCTAGCCCTGGCCTGCCACCCCAGCAGAGTCTTGCAACAAGCCAGATGGCCCCCCACTCCATGAGGGCCTCCATTTTCCACATCTGGACCTCTCTCTCCTCAAAACTCCACCCAGCAGACCAGCCTATCACAGCCCGGCTCATGGAGTTCCACCCTGCAGCAGCCTTTTTTAAATCCGGCTCAGGTATGCTGGTCCAGAGACTCACAGACATGGGGCAGAGCTGCTACCTGCTCTCCCTGTGCCCAGCCGCTCACGAGGCACCCAGGGAGGGATGGCGGGTTCTAGCCCTGGCCCGCCACCCCAGGAGAGCCTTGCAGCAAGCCAGATTACGCCCCCACTCCATGAGGGCCTCCATTTTCCACATCCGGACTTCTCTCTCATCAGAACCCCACCCAGAAGACCAGCCTATCACAGCCCGGCTCGCGGGGGCCACTTGCGGCCGTGTGGTTCATCAATAAACGCTGGACTTAGAGATTACTACAAGAGTATGCTACCTACATGGCAGAGCCTGGCAAGCTACCCGTGTTGTATTTGATATGCCAAATACCAGTAACAATTATAGACCTCATTCCGGAATGGATTGAGGCTCTTTATGTTCCTGGAGCAAGCAGATGCCCTTGGGCTCTACTAGCATGAGACAGGACATATGGAGATGTTACTGGGGCCCATTCGAGCAAATCGATGATGAACGGGAAGACAGTTATACAGTTATATTACCATGAAGTAAAGACAAGACTCTTGTGAAGATTTGCAGAAATATTTAACTGGCTATAGAATATTCTTTGGTATACATGCATGCTTTGTATTCTGAGATACAGTTCATCTCAGAAACTCCTTTCTACCATGCAGAGGCATTTCTAAGGCAGATCTTGGCTAGGTGACATTAGCATCTCAAAGGGTCTTGGTAAGGTCCTGGGAGAAATTACCTGAGGGAATTTGACCCTGATGACTTTCCATTGGACTGGGAGTCTGGGTTGCAGGGTTATAAAACTAGTCTGCTTCCTCTCTGAGGTTCTCTCCTTTTCCCCCTTTCTGCTGGCACTGCTTCGTGATCTCCTCTCTGCAGGGCCTTAACATGTGATGGCAGCCATCTTGGTCTACTCGTGGCTGGGACCCAGCTGGGAACCCTATGTTTGCTGATTTGTATGCCTGAACCTGTGTTAAGTAAAGCATTTTGAAACTTTGCTGGATTCTTGTGTCTTTTTCCATCTAATGGCTACCAATCTCCTGGGACAGGAGGGAATCCCTGACCCTGTTCTCGGATTTTGTGGGGCACCTCAGCATTTCCCCACACATGACAATAATTTTTCCTGTATTTCCTTATACCTCACTAGTTTTCTCTTATTTATTTCTTTTCCAACTCATTTGCTTCATACTTGAAATGGTAAGATCTCAGTACTAAGCTAAATGTTCTGATCTTTTCATCCAATACTTTTTAAAGATAATTTAATCAATTATTTCTTATAGCTAAACTCTCTCATTTATCCTTTAATGACTTCCAAGTTTATGTCCTTAGGACACAATATATTTGGATTTTATTATCCACACTGCAAACATCCCATGCAACATTTGTTCTTAAATTTCTCTCAGGCAAATTAAGTTAGCACATTCAATAGCTAATCTTCATGTTCAAGTCCTCTCTCCTCTTTCTGAAAATGATGAATAGTTTTTGATTATGACCTACTTCCTGAAGTCAACTCTGAGGGGAGAAATACAAACATAATTATCTTTCTAAATCATCAGATAAAACCATGGATGATTGTTGATGGTTTTAAGTTATTCTACTTACTTCAACTGCTTCTGATTACAGAATAATGCTCAGATTACAACATAGTCTTCTGAACAGCATCTCAAATCTACGTGTGTTCAACTATAATATGTTCACTATACTGATGAGTATAGTATCTTTCAGAAATGCAAGCTATTTCATGCCCATGTTCTTTAGTTACATATATATTTTTTCTGGGAATCATTTTCTATAATGGAGGCTGACCTACATGTCAGCTCTTTCTCCTCTGAAGAAGTTCATGTTCTATCTTAAACACATTCCTCTCTATCTCCTTCTTTCCCTCTCTCTGCTTTCTCTTTCTTTCTCTCTCTCTCCCCAAACATTTCTCTAATTAAATTTCTTTAAATTGATTTAACTTTACTGAAACTTTTTTTCTGTATTTTTATAGATGTTGTTAGATTTATGCAACAGTCTTAATACTGTCTAAGGCTTTACCTGGGGGGTGTGGGGGAAAACAAATGAACAAACAAACTGTCATGGAGCACTGGGTGCCCAAACAAAAAATACAGGAGCATGGTCTAGGGATCACCTTCTGCCCCAGGGGAATGGTGGCCAGGGGATGGAGAAAGACTCATGAACCCATCAGAGTTTCAAAAGGCTTCACTCATACTTGTTTGGCTATACAATCCAACAATAGGAAAACCCTAGACTTTTGGTTTGTAGCTGGGCCTGGCTACGTGTAGGTTTAGAATCCCCTGGCCAAGATGGCCACTACCATGTGCTAAGGCCCAACAGGGAAGAGAAAGGAGACAGAAAGCAGAGGGAGAAGTCAAAAAGGCCAAAGGTGAAGGCGTGGAAGAAAGCAGGCTACAGCTTTTATAACTTTTCAGCCCAGACAGGCCCACATTAAGGGAAAGCAGTTAGTCAATTCCCTCAGGAATCTTCTCTCAGGACCTCACCTAGACCCATTGAAATGTTAATATTGCCCCAGCCAAGATCTGCCTTGGAAGTGTCCCTGCCGGCCCCATGTAGAGTAGGGGAAGGGCAAATTTCTGTCCCAATGGATATTCTATAGCCAGGTACATATTTCACCAAGCCTTCACAAGATTCTCATCTTTACTTCACTTCTTCACTTGATCACTTGAATCCCGTTATTCATCGATTTGCTCGAGCGGGCTCCAGTAACATTTCCATTGGACGCTATCACGTGCCAATGTAGCCCAATGGCATCTGGTTGATTCAGGAATACGAAGAGCCTCAAACTGTTCCTTTAGGGTCTTGACAAGGAAGTCTGACCATCTTGTAGGTGGGTGGCCACGTGATCTTTTGACATCCTGTGGGATCCAGTTGGTAATAGCACTAGTGCAACGGTCATCTCCAAATAGCAATACATGTCAAGCCCATCTGATTTTCCATGCCTTGGCAAACGAGACAGCTTCCCTGATTCTGGAATAGCGATGGAGGTCGAAACTCCAGATTACTTCTCTCACTTGAGTGAGGCGTGATATTCCAAGCATAGCTCTTTCGATTCCTCTCTGGGAGACCCGAATAGCATTCTCATCCTGCTTTTCGTAGGGCCCAGATAAAAAAATATCACACCTTCTACAAGATCATAGTGGTGATTTTAATGCCAAGATAGGACCGAGAAGATCAACAGAAGAACTCCACATCGGGACTCATCGCCGAGAATTGAATGAACAGGGTGAGAGACTATCTGAGTTCATCATGTCCACCAAGACCATTCATGGGGACTTACAGTTCCAGAAGGCTGAAGCAAAACGTTGGACATGGGAATCTCCTGGTGGACAGTTCCACAATGAAATTGACCACATCATCTTCAATCGACGGTTTTGTCTGACCGATGTTGCTGTCATCCCCAAATTCCAAACAGGATGGGGCCACCGTCTCCTTCATGCAAAATTCTACTTCCCGCAATGGAGAGAAAAAGCTGCAAAGTTTAAGAAGAGAACTCCCAGAATGACCACCAACTGGGAACTCTTTGGCACCATGGCAGCAACATGGGAAGATACCATCATTGACGGCATTGATGAAGAATACAACCGACATCTTTACTTCATAGTTGTTTTTTATATTAGACTTTAGACTTATTAGAGAGCCACACATGCATTCTTGGAGGCAAACAGCATTTCTCTCTAATTACTTAGAGATCCAACGTGGCCAGCTTAATATACTGGTAAAATCTAGCTAGTCCCAAGATGATTGTGGCAGCATGAGAGAAAATATTTATAAAGCTAACAAAGAATACATGGTAAGACATACTGCCACATTCAAACTGTTTTCTGCTCCTTATCTACAAAATGGCCTGCAGGAGGTAACTCCAGGCAAGATGCAGAGGCTCTGGGCAACAGTGTACCGCAACAAAAAACAAAACTTTATATAAGACATTCAATCTTTGCTTCCTTTCTTCTTTTGCTAATGTGATTTTCACCCTAAAATCACATTTTTTGAAATTAAACACTGTTTTATTAATCTCTACTGAGTAGATACTTTTAGCATAACTATGAAGGACTGGTTGTAGCTTAGTGGTAGAGTTCTTGCCTTACTTGCAAGCAAGTGTTCAGTCTTTGACATAAAAACATATTTGTTTTTGCTCCTCACCTGGCAGTACTCTGGGCTTACTCAGCACCCTGTGCTTAGGTATCACCCTTGGCAAGGCTCAGGAGACCAAATGCAATGCTGGAATCAAACCCAGGTTGGCTACATGCAGGGGAAACATCTTACTCATATCATCATGTATTTTACAGAATTCTTATTTCTCTGTGGTAGTCTCCATATTATCTCCCTTTTCCTTTGAATTAAGAAAACTATGCAAATTTGTTGGAAGCTGTAAATAAGCTACCTGAGTTTGAATAATGACAATGATAAATATGTGAGTGCATGTGTGCTTTTCTGTGGGGAGGTTTTTTTTTAAATCAGAACTGTATTCAGTGCTGTTTGGATGAGTATATAGTACTGGGGATTGAACTGAGGTCAATTGCATGCAAGGCATGCATCTTAATCTCTGCACTATATCTCTGGTCCCATATTTATAGCATTTTAAATATTATTTAAACACTGGGCATTATGCATCTTTCTGCAAGAAGGAACATTTAAAATCTGTGGCTAACAGATATGAAAATACACAATTTGAAATATGTATTTTTCCTGTGACAAAGGATAATGATACATTTCTTTGGTTGACTTTTAAATACATTTAATACATATTTACACACATAATTTTTTGATTACTTTTTCAAGAAGGTTTTAAAGAACTCCAAGAGTAAAATAAACTTCAAGATAATTCTTTATTTTTTGTTGGGGGTGGAGTGGAGTTTGGGATGGTTTAATATCATAACTGGCTAGACTCAGGGCTTATACCTGACTCTTGTTCTCAGGAATCACTCTTGACAGTAGTCAGGGGACTATAAATAATACTAGAGATTGAACCAGGATAAGCTGCATGCAAGGCAAAAACCTTATCCCCTGCACTATCTCTCCCACCCAGTTCATTACTTCTGACATGTCAGAACCATGTATCAGAGGCAAGAATGCTGTGTAGCACAATAATAATAAACACCCCACAATGAATAATGTTTTATTAAAGCTTCCATTCTTTTACAAGAAAGCCTCCTTTTTTAACATATTTTTCACAATTAGTTTTATATAATTTGTCTACTGACTCTGACCAACATTTGTGTATTTTAAACAAAACAAAAACATGATATGAGTTACTTTTTTGTTTGCTTGTTTTGAGACACATCCAGGAGTACTCGGGGGTTACTCCTGGCTCTGTACTCAAGAATCACTCCTAGTGGGACCATATAGGTTTCTAGGAATTGAAGCTGGGTTGACCATGTGCAAGGCTAGTGCCCTACCATGGTACCTCTCCAGCCTAATATCAGTCACTTTTAAGGAATTCTGGCATCATATATGCATTTTTGTTGGATTATTATTGATTTTATAATAATATACATGCACTAAGATTTCGATAAAATTTTAATAAAATCAATTTTATTTTATATATCTTTTTTCTTTTGTGGGCCACACTTGTTTGTGTTTGGAGCTTACTCCTGTCTATGCTCACAGATCACTCCTGGTGAAGTCAGGATACCATCTGTGGTAAAGGGGACCAAATCCATGTAAGCCTTGTGCAAGGCAAGTGACCTCCCTCACTGTATTCTCTTCAGATCCTTAATAGAATAATTTTTTTAAAAAATAGGAAGGAGGTGCATGTATTATAAAAAAAAAGTAGAGCTTGAGAATTAACCCAATTTGTGTCTAATTATTTTTATAACAGAAAGGGAGACCTAGGGCGTAAACTTCATAAACTTGTTAAACAATTTGTGAGGGATAAAACATCACGACTTGTTTCTGCATTTAGAGGCAGAGGGGCAGAAGGACTTGTGAAGGAAGGGGCTATTTCTGGTCACATTTGATTATGCCCATTGGTGTTTGCATGTGTGTGTTTTGGGGTGCTGTTTCTTGTCGGGAAGCTGCCAGGGTCCCCCGACAGTGCCGGAAGCGAGTTTCCTTCTACCTCTGAAGCCGGTGGGGAATGGATGAAGACTCAGGAATCCGATGCAGTTTTAAAAGGCTTTACTTATCACAGTTTCAAGCATACAAATCAACAATAGGAAAAAACCCGGTGCTTAGGATTCCTGGCTAGAACCCTAACCACGTGTAGGCCAAGATGGCGGCCACCATGTGTAAAGGGCCTGTAAAGAGGAGACAAAGACAAGACTCCCAAGAAGAGTGCAAGTCCCAAAAGAGAGCTCAAAATGAGAGAGCTCAAAAGAGAGAGAGAGAGAGAGAGAGAGAGAGAGAGAGAGAGAGAGAGAGAGAGAGAGAGAGAGAGAGAGAGAGAGAGAGGGAAGCAGGCTGGTTTTATAGCCCTGCAACTCAGACCTCCCACTATTATGGGAAGCAGGAAGGGTCAAATGCCCTTAGGTAATTTCTCCCAGCACCTCACCTAGGCCCTTTTATATGCTAATGTTTTGAGCCAAGATCTGCCTGGAAATGCCTTTATAGGGTAGAGAAGGGTTTTCTGAGATGGCATGTCTCTGTACCAAAGACTAATACTAATGCCAGTTTAATATTTCTCCTAGCCTTCACAAGAGTCACGTCTACTTCACGGTAGTTTTGTATTTTAGTTGTCTTTGAGTTATCAGGGAGCCATGCTTGCTTGCTTGGAGGCAAACAGCATTTCTCTCTGGTCTAATTACTTAGAGATCCAACGTGGCCAGGCAAATATGCTGGTAAGATCTAGCTAGTCCCACGGTGATTGTGGTAGCATGAGAGAATATTTATACCAGCCAGTACAGAATACATGGTCAGATAAACTGCCACATTTAGACTACCTCCCTATCTATGCAGTGACCTGTAGGAGGAAATCCAGGGCAGATGCAGAGGCTCTTAGAGGAGTCCTGCAACAGTCTCTGGCGCAGAAGCACAATGCCGGCACTTTAGTTAGCACAACAATTTTTGCTGCCATCTTACCAGTATGAGTTGGGCAATAAATTCTCTTAGAATCTCTTACTTTGTTAATTGATTGCCCTCCACCTCCACCACTCTCTCTTTTGGTTTTTGTACCACACCCAGCTATGCTCAAAGTTGGCTACTGACTTTTCACTCAGGAGTCACTCCTACTCAGGAGACTATGTGAAATGTTAGGGATTGAGCCTGGTTCAACATTGTGAGGGAAGTGCCTTATCGGCTGTAGGCCTCTTATCTCTTATTTTAAATATAACACTTAACTGAATGCTGTATTTTAATTGTAACTATGACAATATCTTTATCTAGAGACCTGTGGCCAAGAAAGGCTGGATTACATATTTATCTTCCAGACTGAATTGGGTATTTTTGTATTGTTGGTTCCAAAATAACTAGTATAGCTGTAGGACTTTGTAATGGTAAATATTCATGGCATAAAAAGCAGCATTATAATCAAAGATAATAGATCTTAATAGTATAATGGATGCTTGGTTGTATAGGTAAATAGGCCCTAAAAGGACCCATCAGACCAGATATAACTGCTTGTAATTGTGTATGACTGTTCTTTTCTCTTTTTTAAATTCCATTTCCTATTATAGATATGTTAACTTATAAAAATAGATGTATTAAAAACCTGAAATAAATAAATACTGCTGACTATATATTTCTAAACATAAGGTATTGAACTAGCTATGTAAATCTATAGGATGACTTGAAGATCAATTACCTTTAAAATTTTTAAATTTTAAGACCATGTTTATGAAGAATGAACTAGTTCCAGAGGCCCTATTCACTCTCAATGGAACAAACATCTCTGAATGCAGCAGTTATGTGTACCTAGGTCGAGAAATCAACATGATGAACGACCTAAAACCTGAGCTGCACAGGAGGAAGAGAGCAGCATGGAATGCCTTCAAAGGCATCGAAGAAATAGCTAAAAGGACAAAGAACTTCTGGCTCTGGGCACATCTCTTTGACTCCACCGTTCTCCCTGCATTAACATACGCCTCAGAGACCTGGGCCCTAGGAAAGCAGGATGAGAATGCTATTCAGGTCCCCAGAGAGGAATTGAAAGAGCTATGCTTGGGCGGAGCGATAGCCCAGCGGGTAGGGCGTTTGCCTTGCACGCGGCCGGCCTGTGCCGGCCTGGGTTAGATCCCCTGCATCCCATATGGTCCCCCGAGCACCGCCAGGAGTAATTCCTGAGTGCAGAGCCAGGAGTAACCCCTGAGCATCTCCGGGTGTGACCCAAAAAGAAAAAAAAAAAAAAAAGAAAAAGAAAAAGAAAGAGCTATGCTTGGAATATCACGCCTCACTCAAGTGAGAGAAGTAATCTGGAGTTCTGATCTTCGTCGCTATTTCAGAATCAGGGATGCTGTCTCATTTGCCAAGGCATCGAAAATCAGATGGGCTGGACATGTAATGCGATTTGGAGACAACCGCTGGATTAGAGCCATTACCGACTGGATCCCACGGATGTCAAAAGATCATGTGGCCACTCACCTACAAGATGGTCAGACTTCCTTGTCAAGACCCTGAAGGAACGGTTTGAGGCTCTTCCTATTCCTGAATCAATCAGATGCCATTGGGCCACATTGGCACATGATAGGGTCCAATGGAAATATTACTGGCGCCCGCTAGAGCAAATCGGTGAATAATGGGATTCAAGTGATCAAGTGTGGTTAATAAGATTTTATTAGGATAATTATTTTAAATGATGTTTCACAATTTCATTGTTATTCCTTAAGCCATAGTTACAAATATGAGCAATATTTAAAGAAACCAGCATAAGATGTGACAGAGAGACTTATTGGTTAAATAATAACTTCCAAATCTACTAAGTAAGGAAAGTATTTTCAAGTATAAATTAAAGGCTACACTTCCCTGACCTCAGTTCCCTCCGGAAGACCTGGTGGGCCTGCCCAGAATTGCTTCCGGTGCTGTTGGGTGCTGTTGTTCATATTCCAGGGACACAGGAGCATGGTAAAGCTGCTGCTAGCTCTTCCCTGGTATACTGATCTACCAGGTATCCTATCACATTTCATAGAACTAAGTATGGGGCATACAATTACAAGTGTGTGGGCATGCTGCATGGTCTGTTGGAACATAAGGATAATTTCCTATACGGTGGGCTCAAATGGCACAAAGGATATTTAAGAATCTCCACTGACTTTTTGTCTAAGAACATATTCATTGACCATATTTAGAGAATTAGCTCCAACAAGCAATATATAATAGATTATTCAGTGTATGCACAGGACAAGCTCAATCAGAGGTTGAGATAAATGTGAAATAAGTGTTGTCTGTAGGTATAGTGGTGGTGGATCTGGGGTTGACAGTAGAAAACCACTGCATTCTAGAAACCCAGAATGTGAATCCAAGAACAGAAATTGGCCAGACTTGCACATAACAACTGAGTAAAAAGTCATGACTTCATCAATATCATTCCCTTTTATGGGCTGTAATGATCAATATAATTAGTGCCAGCTAAGGGAGTAGGCATGGGTTGGGGGTGGGTGGGAAATGGGGGTCGTTGGTGGTGGTGTGGAGCACACTGATGGTGGAATTGGTGTGAATGATAAATCTTTCTAACAACTGTATTGTGAAAAACTTTGCACTTTGTAAATCATGTTCTTTAAATAAAGAAATACAACAACTTAAAGGTTAATAATACTTGATTTCTGTTCTCTTCTATCATGATAGATGAATATTCTCTAACTTAGTACCAATATAAACTTGTTATAATATTTATAGGTATTATTAGATCATTTTGCAAGGAGTACTCTAATCTTTATTCAACTGAAGGATGAAGTTCCCGAGATCCTTTTGATTTTTATAGTAATAAAACTGTATTTTGTCTGTTCTAAAAAACCTTTTCCCTTTTTATTGTAGTTTAGGTGACATAGATTCATAGATGAGTGTTAATGTTCAAAGTTCACCATTACCAACATGCCTAAGGCTCTCCACTAGCTTTATCTTAATTCTCATATTCCCAAAGCCTTTGTCTCGAACACTGCATGTTAATCTCATTTTGTATTCCAAGGCTAGATGTTTGTCATCATTTGATGCTGTCTAACAGTCACTTGTTTGATCTCATTTTATATCCCATATATATGTAACCCATATATTATCTCTTCATAAATCAAATGTTTGTTCTCCCTCTAATTTACTTCCCTTAACTCCATGCCCTCCAGTTCCATACAAATTGCATTGAAATCCAAGATTTCATGTTTTTCAGTAAGTTTCATAGTATCCCACTGTGCATACCACAACTTCCTTATTTACCCATGTTTATACATTTGGCTTATTTCCACATCCTAGTATTGTATTCAGTGCTGCTCTGAACATAGTTTTGTATGTATATATTTGAATATATAATGTTTTTATGTTTAGGGAGTAGATAACAGTGATAATAGAAACAAAAAATAAATGGGACTATATTGATAAAATGAATCTCAAGAGAGAAGAAACAAAGGCTAAATTGATAAAGAAACCCCATTCAATGGGAGAAAATGTTTGTACACCGTACATCAATTAAAGAACTAACATCCAGATATAAAGTACTCAAAGGCTCAACAACAACAAAATAATGACACCATCAAAAAAACAAGGAACAGAAATGAACAGGCACTTCCTTGAAGAGGAAATAGGGATGGACAAAAGGCAGTTGTTAATGTGTACATCTTCTTCATTTTCAGGGAATAGAAATCAAAATGACAATGAGATATCTCCCATTAGTGAGGATGGTGTACATAAAGTGACTAGAATCAACCAATGTTGGCAGGGGTGTGGAAAAAAAAGAAATCTCTTTTTATTGCTAGTAGTACTGTTGCCTGGCTCAGCCTTTATGGAAAACGGTATGGAGATTTCAGAAACAAATCCCTAAATCTAATAAAGCTTCCAAATGAACCAGTGGTTCTATTCTTGGAATCTCTCTACCTCCAAGGTAAAGAGGTATTTTTTTCTTTTCTTGTTTCTTACCTTATACAAAAATTCAAATTTAATGCTTGTCTCAGACATCTATGCTGTTTTTTTTCATACAATGTCGGATTTTGCAGTCCTGATATAATCAGAATAAATCTTGAATGAGCTCAATTGACCTGAATTAGTGTGAAATAGATTGGTTCATTTAAATAGATTTCCTTTGAGACATTTCATTTGCTAAGGGGAGCTTATATGCCATAGCTATTTTATGGTAGCGATGGCATTTTAATGTAGAACCTACTTCACTTATAGGTCTCAGGTGACCCTTATGTTAAGCCTTAGCATGTGAGAAATGTAAATGGATTGGTTAGATGAGTAAAACATGTTCCATTTTTTTCTCCGATTACTTGTCCCCTACTTCTTTAATTTATTTCCCTTTTCTCAAAGTAAACCAGAAGATAAAGTACCTTCTGGAAATCCCCAAAAGTAAAGTCAGTAAGGTCAATAAACTGACTTTATCAGATGGATAAGAGATTATTTTATAGACTAGCTTTTGGACATCATTCAGATGGAGAAGATATACACTGTTGATCTAAAGTGCTTAAAAATGTTCACTTTCAAAAAAGCAACATTCACTTTCAAAGATGCAACCTGAAAATTGATCTTCAAGCCTGTATTCTTTCTTTCAAAAATTTATTTTTATTATACAAATACAAAGATGTTCATGATTGGGTTTCAGTCATATAGTGTCCCAGCACTCATCCCTCCACCAGTGAGGGAAAAAAGAAAGAAATTTGGGGCGGAGCGATAGCCCAGGGTAGGGCATTTGCCATGCACGCGGCTGGCGGGTGCCAGCCCGGGGGGTTCGATCTCCGGCATCCCATATGATCCCCTGAGCACCGCCAGGAGTAATTCCTGAGTGCAGAGCCAGGAGAAACCCCTGATCATCGCCGGTGTGGCCCAAAAAGCAAAAAAAAAAAAAAAAAAAAATTAAAAAAGAAAGAAGGAAAGTAAGAAAGATTAAACATGAAGATACTCCTGTATTTAAGCAATGTAATTTTACAAAGGGAATTGCAAATATTCCACTTCTGCACGTGGAATCATGACATTAGACTAATGTGTGAGTAGGTACATACTAAATGTGAATGTACAAACAGTACTAGGAAGGAGTAGATACTGAGTTCTCCAGTGGTATTGAAGTAAAGGCTTCCGAAGCAGATTCAGCTTGCAGTAAAACTAAAAGACAAGAATTGGAGCGTGGGTCTTCAGATGCACTGTGTGAATATTTGGTTTTATTTTTTTAGGCAGGGAGGTGACTTTGAACAAAGAAATAACATGATCAAAATAGTCAAGTGTTCCATATCTGCGGGCCATCTTAAAGTTTAAAAGCAAATTTTTATCCTGCTGTGAAGTTAGATGCTTTTAATTTAAACAGCTCTGGAAACCTCATGAAAGCTCTTGATAAAGCTGATCATTTCAAATTGATTTTAAATTCAAAAGTACCACCTTGGGATTAATAGCACCCCTTCAGTTTTCATCTCTAGTAAAATTTTAGCAGCCTCATTTTGCTCAAATAAATGTGCAGTTGAGGCGAAAATGAGTGACAGTATATGAGCTCACACTTTACCCAGCAGAAGTTTGGAAAGAGAGAACCGGAGATCAGGGCTAAGGGATGTGATCACTGTCAACCTACTCACAACAAGATAGTGCAGATAAAGCCACAGTATATAGCATAAAAGTATATTAAATAGAAGACAGAGAGTTTTTTTTTTTCAGAAAAGAGAAAAGGAATAGGATGTAATGGCTGCGTGCTCCAGTATGAATAGTTAGGTCAAACAGAAAATTTCAACTTAAAGCATATTAAAATATGAAGCCACGGATAAATTTAAAAGCCATTGTTACATTATATTTTCAAGTCAGAACGTCATTATCCACTCTTTAAAATTCATCAATACCACATTCCATGCTGGACCAACTCTGGGTATCTTTGTGGGAAAGACAAACATTTCACCAACTATGTTTTATTGTCACTGGGAAGAAGACACACACTAGATAAATAAAATTCCAGTGAATGTTCTCATAATATGATTTAGATGGTGCTAGGTCTAATTACAAAAAGACTAAGAAGCACCCACTGTGACATTGCAGAGGCTTAGTTAGCAACTTAAGAGAAAACAAAAAGAACACTAATGCTTAGTGCTAACTAAGTGACAAATAGAGTGAGTAGAAATACCCCAATTTTAAGCTCTGTTGTTCAGTTGTTACTTGACTTAGTCTTTCACTAATGGGGACTGTGCATTGTAATACATAATAGCGACTAAAGTGTAATACCTTTATCTTCTATGACTGCTTAATTTAGACTTTAATTTTTTTAAATATTTTATTACACCTCCATGTGACATACAACTACAAAGATGTTCATGTTTGGGTTTCCGTCATACAGTGTTCCAGCACCCATCCCTCCACCAGTGCCCATCTCCCACCACCAATGTCCCCACTTCCCTCCCCCTCCCCCCAGCCTGCCTCTATGGCAAGCTCTTTATCTCTTCTCTTAATGGGCTATTGGAAAATGTCTCATCTCCTATGGGAAACTTTGTCTTTCCCTGGTTTGCTTCACAGTTTTTCTAAGATTCTGTAATTGTCCCAGGCTCTTGATCATAAATTTATATAAAGTGTTATTTAGTGTCTGTTGGTCAGTCCATGCTACTGTTTCTGTCCACCTATTTCTTGAAGGCAAGAGATTTGGGCTACATCCTTCCAGAGGAGAGAATAAATGCATACAGACTAAGTGTATAACTTGTGTGAATAACCTACAAGAGGACAATTAAGCCTTGCTGATAAACTTCAAGAAAGTTAAGGGAGCTAGTCCATAGATAGTGAGGAATGAGAGCAGAATTAATGATAGATCTGTTGAGTTCTTTGCTTACCTACTTGCTAATTTTGACTGTTAGTCACATTACTAGGACACAGGACATGACCCAGAGTTTCAGAAACAACTCAGGAAAATTTGCTTCCTATGAATGATGGTGAAATTAAGCTTGTACATACCCCTTGCTTCTCCAAGACACATTCTATATTTAACCCAGTTTCTATTTGCTTATTTCACAATTCCCTTAAAAAAGATCTAGATGTGATCATCACAAACCCTCTGAGTCATCATAATAGAGTTCTAATTGACTGGCTGGAAGAGAAAGAACAAATGTATCACTTCACTTGTATCACTTGTCTTCCCCTTCATCATCGATTTGCTCGAGGGGGACCCAGTAACATCTCCATATGTCCTGTCTCATACTAGTAGAGACCAAGGGCATCTGCTTGCTCATAAAAATGTTTATATTAAGAAAGAAATATAAAGACAAAATACATCTACAAATATGGCCACTCACCATTCATCTGCTATGTTCCTGGTACAGGGCACAGGGCATTTATCATGTGAGATATTATCAATCATAATTTATGTGTCTCATGGTTTTGTGTGTAAATATCAAATTTAGATGTTATACTCTGAGTACTTTTTATTATTGAGTCTTGAATTTTAGAACCAAATATTTCAAACTGCTCAGAGTTCATTTTAATGAATCATGAATTCCATATATGTTTAAATCTAAAAGGCCACTCGATTTACTCCTTCGATGCTATCTAGCTGACAGCATTACCCACAAATGGTCAGCAAATCATTGTTTGATGATTTTTAGTTTGGGAAAATTCCATTACATTTTTCAATGATTGTACCCCTTTTAATTGTTTTTTAATATAAAACAATATATTATTTATCATTCCACTCTATGGCACTTACTCTGCCCATTAGAGCCAAGCAAAACGAGTCTAATTATTACTTTTCTTCTTTTTAACAAGTCTGATTATTTCAACCTATGGAAGTCATAACTAATTTTGTAGCTATGTTTGATATTAATGCACATCTCAAGCATTGGATGCTTGACTAGATTGCCTCTAAGCACAGAGATTTATCATGATAAGCTGCCTGTAATGTCTCATGATTAATATTTAGTAATAGTATGCAGTTTATTATTTTTGCAAGTACTACACCATCATAAAGGGCATTATGATAGATGTTTTGAATAATATGAACATTCACATGCAATAGAGCAGTTTTGCTTGCAGTCATAGATTCACGATCATTATTCAATAGCATTAATGATTCATCAATATGATTAATATCATTAATCAATAAGCATTATTGCATTTATGCTTTGCAAAACCACATATAACTTGCCTAAGAATATATGGAATTATAAATGGTTGAGCCTATCAATATACATTTCATATAAATTTTATTGGTTTTTATTTCAAAGAGGAAACTTTGTAATTCACTTTATTTATTACATATTTTTATATGCATTCTGTAAATTCTACCAGGAAACAACTGTAATTAACAAAACCTAGATGGTCACAGGGAAGCTTATGTAATGGGTTAGATTGTATTTTCTCTTCAAAAAAATCATCAGAGAGTGGATTCACAGCAACAACAGTGAGAGCAGATAATTTGCTTTGCGCATGACCTACATGGAATTGATCCTCAGCATGCCATATGATCCCCTAGTCATCACCAAGAGTAAACCTGGCACAAAGCCAAGTGTGAGTCCTGAGCACAGGTCAGGTGTAGCCACCAAATAGTCATCACTTGATCACTTGACATGCCGTTATTCATCGATTTGCTCGAGCGGGCACCAGTAACATTTCCATTTGACCCTATCACGTGCCAGCGTAGCCCAATTTCATCTGGTTGCTTCCAGGAATACAAAGAGCCTCAAACCGCTCATTCAGGGTCTTGACGAAGAAGTCTGACCATCTTGTAGGTGGGCGGCCACGTGATCTTTTTGACATCCCATGGGATCCAGTCGGTAACAGCTCTAGTTCAGCGGTCATCTCCAAATCGCATTACATGTCCAGCCCATCTGATTTTCCATGCCTTGGCAAACGGGACAGCGTCCCTGACTCTGGAACAGCGACGGAGGTTGGAGCTCCGATTCCTTCTCTCACTTGAGTGAGGCGTGATATTCCAAGCATAGCTTGGTCATGCGGGAAGCCCCGGCACGGCTGTGGCCAGCGGCGACAGTGAGGTCGGGGCGGCTTGCGGCCCTGTTCCAGGGCTCTCTGGCGGGGCCTCAGACCCGGCCTACAGGGCGACACGATTATGGACACCTGGAGGTCACATTTCTTTACTATCTTTATCGCCGCCATGTTCGCTACGCTTATCAAGGACCGTCCAGTGGGATGATGGGGCAACCGCCAGTGGGATGATGGGGCACAGGCCAAGTGTCCTCCAGCTACGTGGAGCAGCTGAAGGGTATGACCTGCTTGTCAGGGATGAGAGCAACATCACACTCAGTGATGCTCAGGGGTTCTGAGCATCGTTCTGCACTCAGGAATTACTCCTGGAAGTGCTTAGCCCAGCAAACTACTAAGAGTATACCGCCCGCATGGCAGAGCCTGGAAAGCTGCCTGATGCATATTCAATATGCTAAAACCAGTAATAAAAACCAAATAGTCATCAGAATGATTAAATTATTTATTATTTATTTTGAGAATTACATAACTAATGAACTAGTCAGCATCTTAAAAGCTACATATGGGGCCGGAGAGATAGTCCAGTGGGTAGGGCGTTTGCCTTGCATGCGGCCACCCCGGTTTGATCCTCGGCATCCCATATGGTCCCCTGAGCACTGCCAGGAGTAATTCCTGAGTTCAGAGCCAGGAGTAACCCCCCAAGCATTGCCAGGTGTGACCCAAAAAAGCAAAAAAAAAAAAAAAAAAAAAAGAAGTAGAAGAAGCTACATTCTTAGGGTTAACAACTATTTCAATCTGTATTATTCCCTTTCATCTGCACACCACTGTCATTTAGTAATTTAAACCTTTAGACTCAAATAGTGGCTCTGGACATGTAGGAACTATTCATGTCCACATTGATGTCACCTGGGAACTGAATTGAAATGCAGCACTTTGGTGCTTTCCATTGTACTAAATCAAACCAATTTAGTTTCATTATTTGGACATAATAAATGCTTTTACTTATTATAGAGTACTCAAGCCTGTTTATCATAACGGTGGAAATTTTTTCAAGTTATCTATCCATATGTGTAGGACATTTGTTATCTTTGTTTAACAGCATTCATTCGCCACCTTCTGTCTTTAATTGCCTTCACAGAGATAGCAAACCGTGCTTTGCATGCACTACATTTCATGACATTCTGGCTCATTGCCCTAGGGGTTAACATTTGTTAGTCTATGCTAAATAGAGCAGGTATTTCCCCTAACACAGTGATTGGTACATGGACAGTGCATAATGACTAAATAAAAATCAATCATAATGCTGTTTATTGAGGAGATGGAGAGATTATGTTTAAGATAAGGCATTGGATTGCACACAGCAGACCCAGATTTGATCCCTGACACCATATATGATCCCGTAAGACCACTGGGAGTGATCCATGAGTGTAGATACAGAAGTAATCCCTGAAAATCAAAGGGTCTAGGCCCAAATAAAAAAAAAATACTGAATGGTGCTCCTAAATACATATACTAAGAGGACATTTTTACAAATTCACAAAGGTCTATGTATGAATAAGTTTATTTTTCATTCATGTCTCCCATATTCCTTATTAGGTTCCATTATGTTTGTGGATATATAAATTATGTCAAAGAGAATTTGTGGTGTCCTCAATGTCTTTCACAGGGAGCAATAAAGAAGCTATGATAAATGTGCACAGTGCGATGTGACGTGACAAATTGAAACAATGGATTGGATGTGTAGTTTTAACAATTAGAAGTTGAAACATCACCCTAAAAGTCCAGTTTTTTATAGTTGTGTTAATAATATGTACCTCGATATATATTAAGAAATTCAAAGTTAAACAATTATATTATATCATATATTTGGCAGTTGTATGAGGCTATGTGTATTTTGTATTGTGTGCATGTGAGATGTCTTAGATTTCTTAAATAATTAGGTTTTAGTGGATAAAAAGGAAAATAATCATCTATAATGCCCAGTGTAAAAATACAATGCATAAAACACATTGAGGTAACAATAACAGAAAAAAATACTTAAAAAATCACAATAAAATAAATAGGCATACACTAAACAAATGTAAAGGGATTTGAATTTTAAAAGGCAAACAAGAAAGATTTTGGAACACAGTGAAATAATATATATACACATTTTTAAATATATATATATTTTACACATATGTGTGTAAATATATATACATACATTTTACACACATATTTTACACATATATTTCCTTCCTTTAAGGGAAGTTCTGTTCAAATAATTTTTTTCTATTATGGTTTAGGTAACATGGTTACAATTATGTTGATGTTTTTGGTATTGATATATAAAGTTATCAATCCACCACTCTCTGAGTAGACGAAAAATACCGTCACTACAGAGCCCAACTATCAAACACCAAAAAGATTGATAGAACTTAGAACACTAGGTATATTACAATTGCTAGAAATCAGAAAGGATTTTTTTTCTTTCTTTTTCTGCCATTTGGTAGACTATAAACCCGAGAGACAAGGAAAGAGGAAAAACCTGGACCTGATGACATCACTGCAAATCCCTGTATTTTACCTTGGCCAAATGTGTGTAACGGCATGCTTGTTCAATTACCACTCCTCACATCCCAACCCCAAAGTCCCTTTTGTTGCTGTCACTTAAAAGCCGTATGAGTTCATATTTGTTTTTCACTTGTAATCAAGAAAATTCTGACTGACAAAATGAGGACCGTTTTGCTGCTTCTATCCAATTTTGCAAAAAAAGAAAGCAAAAACCACTGTTTCCTGCGTGTTGACCACAAACACTTTGGAGGTGACCAAAGCATCTGACATCAATTCTCACACTTCCCTGCTGAAACTGCTTTTATGGTACCTCGAATCCCCTAATTTACACATGTACTTGACACCTTTTGTTCATAAATATTTTCCTCCTATCGTTTCACTGCTCATCATCAAACTGCATGGTAGTGTTCTTCATTATAATGACATTTAAACCACTCTGGCTAAGGGATTAATATTGAACTAGCTGTGGTCTCAGACTCCATGAATCTGAACTGATGCAAATGATGACAGCTCTGGACCTGTCATCAGCAGACGTCAGTTTGTGGAGAGCCATTTTTATGATTACTGGCATTTTTTTTATCTCCAAATTGCTTTGGTACCTCTACGTAATTTCAATTTTCTTCTTCAACTGACTAGATATCATGTTAAAGCAGAGGAATTCAAAATATGTATAGCCAATTCCTCCCATGCTTCACACCTGAATTTTCTGCTAATGTAAAGATGACAATCAATACTATTTCTTAGGATCCACTACAAAAATCTCTCCAATTGTTGCTTTTCTGTGAATATCATAACCAAGGGCTCAGTTTAAAATGTCATAAGTAGGGCGGGCGATAGCCCAGCGGGTAAGGCGTTTGCCTTGCACGCGGCCTAAGTGGCCGGGTTCGATCCCCGGCATCCCATATGGCCCCCGAGCACCACCCGAGTAATTCCTGAGTGCAGAGCCAGGAGAAACCCCTGAGCATCGCCGGGTGTGACCAAAAAAGCAAAAAAAGAAAAAAGGTCATAAGTAATAATCAATTATTATTCTTATATTTTCTCCAACCTTCTGTGTTTCTGCCACCTAAGTAAATACAACAGTAACCAAATATTGCACATTCTACATTATTTATTTGTTTTTTGGGGGCACACATGGAAGTGCTTAGAAGCCACCCAGCAGCATAAATCTGACTCAGGATATTGGTGGGTTGAGGATGACATGCCAGGTATATGGATGTGCTGTCACCTTGACCCAGAGGCATTCGATTTTGTATGAGAATGTTCTATTGTGCATATTAACTGTTATTATAGTATCAGAATTTTGTCTAAAATTATTGTATTAGCAACGCCACCATTTATTTCTCTCTGATTTTTCTTTATATTTTTTCTCTGCATTGTTATTAAATTCATTTTTCACAAATTTCTATTTGAATCACATAACTTGAAGCTGGACTAATACATTATGTGATTTGGAGATGACCGCTGGACTAGAGTCATTACTGACTGGATCCCACGGATGTCAAAAGATCATGCAGCCGCCCACCTACAAGATGGTCAGATACACATGATAACCTCTAAATATATGTATTGCAATCCACAGTGTGTAAGAGAAGGAAGAGATAAGGAGAGAGAAAGAGAAAAGAGATAAAGAACCCTCTATAGAGGCAGGCTAGGGAGAGGGGATGGAATGGGGGATATTGGCTGAAAACAGTGTATGACCGAAACCTGGACATGAACATCTTTGTAATTGTATGTCTCATGGCAGTATAATAAAAAAATTTTTTTAAAAAAGCCTCTTTGGGGGGAAAAAAAGACCCTGAACAAACAGTTTGAGGCTCTTGGTATTCCTGGAGCAAGCAGAAGCCATTAGGCTACCCAAATACCTCACACTGTTAACTTCCTTTTTAAAAAATTAGAAAACTCTTGAAACATTATAACTCTTGAAAACATTATAAAAGTCTTAAATACATTCATGTAGTAGTTAATTGCAAGATATGATCTTTCCTAGTTTTCAAAGATTTCCAAATTTTCCAGATCTCATCTTTCATAAAACCAAGTAGTATTCCATTATTTGTCAGTTTTTCTAACTCTATATTTTATAACATAATGAGTTCAGTATTCATATAGTTATTCTAAAATGCTCTTTTTTTCTCCTTGTTCTCTAGTGACCTGATCATTGAACTTCTTAATTCTCTTATTTTTATTGTAATTTATTATTATCATTTGAGTTTTTGGTCACATGCAGTACTGTGAGTTTATTCCTATAAGCCTATGTAGTTCTTCATGGGACTATATGTAGTGCTGGAGGTTGAACTGGGTTCAGCTGTATGTAATGCAGCTCTATAACTCCTTATGTCTCCAGCCCCTATTATTAATATGTTCTTGCTGTCTCTGCAATTTTGGCTCATTAGACCATATTCAGATGTGAGCCACTGATGTGACATCAATATCTTATGGTCATACACACTCTTGATTCAATACCCAAATCTATTCTTTATTTCAAATACCTCACACTGTTAACTACCTTCTGTATCTCTAGCACATGTCTCACTTATCCCTTTAGAACGTTGAATGACTAGGATATAAATGTAATGATTTTATCAATTAATTATTACTATTGCCTGGTTCATCTTTTGGAGCATACTCTGATTTATGAATTCAACTGTCTTGAGTCTCTATATGATTGTAACATTCACTGGAAATGTAATGACCTACTGAAGCCCAGCTCTTTTCATACTTCATCTGTCACCAGAGCAATAACGTTGGTTAAGGTAAGTCTCATAACTCACGCCAATTATTCCCAATAAGTTAATAACTAATAATCTCAATTATACTTTTCAAACTGCTCTGAAATTCTGCATTTCAATATTCTATTCACTTTTTCCCAACCCTAAAAAGGATATTAAATATAATTTTTTTCTCAGACTGCAAAAAGCAGCACCAACAATGCCCTCTTCCAACGTCATCTTTTTTTTTCTTTTTATTAATATTTTATTATACCACCGTGAGATATACAATTACAGAGATATGCATAAGATGTTCATATTTCGATTTAGGTCATACAGTTTATATTTGGATTTGCATCATTCCAGCACCCAGCCCTCCACCAGTCCCAATATCCACCACCAATGTCCTCCATTCACTCCCCACCTCCCCTAGTCTGACTATGGCAGGTTCTTTCTCTCTCTCTCTCTCTCTCTCTGTCTTTTCTCTTCCTTCCCTTACACATTGTGGATTACAAAACATGCATTTAGAGGTTATCATGTGTATCTTTTTTGCCTGTATTTACTGCTAGTTATAGATTGTTATTAGTACTTTTAAAAAAATTTTTTTATTTTTACAATTACAAAGATATACAATTAAAAAGTTCATATTTGGGTTTTGGTCATACAGTGTTCCAGCACCCATCTCTCCACCAGTGGCCATCTCCCACCACCTAACGCTCCCCGGTTCCTTCCCCCTCCCCCAGCCCTCCTCCATGGCAGGTTCTTTATTTCTTTCCATTTCTCTC
Organism: Cryptotis parvus; assembly: GCA_021461705.1. NCBI lineage: Eukaryota > Metazoa > Chordata > Mammalia > Eulipotyphla > Soricidae > Cryptotis > Cryptotis parvus. The sequence continues at coordinate 3,800 of JAJIBD010023157.1, read as the reverse complement.
TCTCTTCTCTTTCCTTTCCCTCCAGACTATGGATTACAGAACATGCATTAAAGGGTTGTCGTGGTCCAACTTCATCTCTTAATTTACTGAGAAAACAGTAGTAATCAAAAATGGTTTTCCAAATACTACACCATATATTCTTCTTGTCTCCATTAAGACACAGGTACACCCGGCAGAGCAGAAACCAGCTTTCCCCGTTGAACCCCCCTGCACTCCATGGACCACGAGAGCAACTCGACCTGAGTCCACCATCCCGATGGAGCCTCGGAGGAGGCCAGAGAAACTCCCACACCTTGCTGGCAGCGATCTGTGTCACAATCCACACTCTGCAGCTGGTAAGATCTCCCCAGCATATTAATCCACTCTCCAGCCCACAGATTAATCCAGTCTCCAGCCCAGCTTGTCAGAAACCCAGCCTACAAGGGACCCGCCCCTGCAGAGACCCGCCTTCAGAGGAGAGTATTTCAAACCCAGGAATGCTTGAGCCTCAGACACAGGTACACCCGGCAGAGCAGAAACCAGTTTTCGCGCTTGCGTGGCCGCGATTTACCTCCCAAACTACCACAAATATTCTACCCACCCCCTCTGAGAGAGCCCCACAAAGCAATGAGAATATAGTGCCCGCATGGCAGAGCCTGGCAAGCTGTCCGATGCGTGTTCGATATGCCAAACCCAGTAACAAAAATGTTTATTTTCCTGACCCCGAAAGAGCCCTTAATACGGCAGCAGTAAGAAAGGCAAACAAGCAGTGCCTGATAAAATTTCACGGCTGTCCTAGGCTGCCAAAACGAAGAAGGACTAAAATGACTGTCTGTACTTTCAATGCACGACACTGGCAACGGAAGCATATATTGAGGATCTGATGCTGCAAGCAAGAAAGATCAAGTACGACATCATTGGTCTGACTGAGACGAGGGAGGCGCCAGTCGCATCATGCTGTATTTGACACCGGAGAAGAATTGTTCCTTGGAACATGTGATGAAAGAGGCGTCGGTGGCATTGGTGTCCTTGTCAACACGAACATGGCTGTCAACATTGATTCATTTGAATGCCTAACAAACCGAATAGGACGATTACACTTGAGGAGATGTGGCCCACTGCCAGCAATTTCTATCTTCATTGTCTATGCACCAACATCCACATACAAAGAAGATGAAATTGAGAAATTCTACATGGAATTGGAGGAGTTCTATAAAAAAGATCACACCTTCTACAAGATCATAGTCGGTGATTTTAATGCCAAGATAGGGACCGAGAAGATCGGGCTGAAGAACTCCACATCGGGACCCATGGCCTAGAATGGAACGAACAGGGTGAGAGACTATCTGAGTTCATCATGTCCACCAAGACTATTCATGGGAACTCACAGTTTCAGAAGGCTGAAGCGAAACGTTGGACATGGGGAATCTCCTGGTGGACAGTTCCACAATGAAATCGACCACATCATCTTCAATCGACGGTTTTGTCTGACCGATGTTGCTGTCGCCCCCAAATTCCAGACAGGATCGGACCACCGCCTCCTTCACGTAAAATTCTACTTCCCGCAACGGGAGAAAAGGCTGCAAAGTTTAAGAAGAGAACTCCCAGAACGACCACCAACTGGGAACTCTTTGGCACCATTGCGGCAACATGGGAAGATACCATCATTGATGACATCGATGAAGAATACAACCGACTGGTTCAGCACCTCCATGATTGTGCGAAGAATGCCGAGAGAGAGAAAAAACACAAAAGGACGCTTGTCTTCAGAAACTCTCGAGCTCATTCGCCAACGTGGCAAGGCGCCGAGCCTCAGGAGACCAAATGCTAACGTCCAAGCTTGCTAAACAGTGCAGAGAAGCGATAAAAGCAGACCTCAAAGACAGAAGAGCAGAAATACTGGAAGATGCAGCAGAAGCCGGGAAAAGTATTCGCGACTGCCCGCCTGTCCTTCGCCAACTATAAGACCAAGATGACTGCCCTCCGACGCCCTGATGGATCTATCACATCTTCCAGAAAGGCAATGGAGAAGATTATCCAGGACTTCTACTCAAATCTTTTGATAGCCACATCCACCTGCCCACATACCAAATTCCACAGGATGGATATGTCATTCCCAACGTTCTCCCTTCTGAAATCCGACATGCCATCTCATCGGTAAAGAAGGGAACAGCACCAGGCCCAGACAAAAGTCAGACCCGAACATCTGAAGAATCTGCCATCGGTGCTCATCAATACACTAGCTCGGCTCTTCACACGCTACCTGTCCGAATGCAAGGTGCCCTCCCAATGGAAAACCAGCAGGACAGTTCTACTGTTCAAGAAGGGAGACATTCACGACATCGGCAACTATCGCCCCATCTGCCTGTTGTCTGTCATCTACAAGCTGTTTACACGAGTCATCCTGAACAGGATTAGCAGAACACTAGATGAAGGTCAACCATGCGAGCAAGCAGGTTTCCGGAAAGGATTCAGCACAATCGACCATATCCACACAGTAACCAAGCTCATTGAGGTTTGTAGGGAGTACAAGATGCCGCCTGTCTCACGCTCATTGATTTACAGAAAGCCTTTGATTCTGTGGAGACTGAAGCAGTCATCGAAGCCCTAGTCAAACAGGGTGTTCAAACTCCAATACATCAAGATCCTTCGTGAGCTGTATTACGGATTCACCACCAGGATCTCACCATTCTACAAAGAAGTGATCATTGATGTCAAAAGAGGGGTTCGACAGGGTGATACCATCTCACCAAAACTCTTCAGTGCCACCCTCGAGAACATCATGAGACAATTAGAATGGGAAGGAATGGGAGTGAAGATAGATGGTCGGCACCATACACACACCTCCGCTTGCGCTGATGACATCGTTCTCTAATAACACCAAACATTAGCCAAGCGGCACAAATGCTGGCTGACTTTTGACCGAGAATGTGGAAAGGTAGGTCTACAGCTGAATCTGAAGAAAACTATGTTCATGAGAAATGAACTAGTTCCAGAGGCCCCATTCACTCTCAATGGAACAAACATCTCTGAATGCAGCAGTTATGTGTACCTAGGTCGAGAAGTCAACATGATGAACGACCTAAAACCTGAGCTGCGCAGGAGGAAGAGAGCGGCATGGAATGCCTTCAAAGGCATCGAAGAAATAGCTAAAAGGACAAAGAACCTCCGGCTCCGGGCACATCTCTTTGACTCCACCGCTTCTCCCTGCATTAACATACGCCTCAGAGACCTGGGCCCTACGAAAGCAGGATGAGAATGCTATTCGGGTCTCCCCAGAGAGGAATCGAAAGAGCTATGCTTTGAATATCACGCCTCACTCAAGTGAGAGAAGGAATCCGGAGTTCTGACCTCCGCCGCTATTCCAGAATCAGGGACGCTGTCTCGCTTTGCCAAGGCATCGAAAAATCAGATGGGCTGGACATGTAATGCGATTTGGAGACAACCGCTGGACTAGAGCCGTTACCGACTGGATCCCACGGGATGTCAAAAGATCACGTGGGCCGCCCACCTACAAGATGGTCAGACTTCCTTGTTAAGACCCTGAAGGAACGGTTTGAGGCTCTTCATATTCCTGAATCAACCAGATGCCATTGGGCTACATTGGCACGTGATAGGGTCCAATGGAAATGTTACTGGCGCCCGCCCGAGCAAATCGATGAGTAACGGGATTCAAGTGATCAAGTGATCAAGTGATCCATTAAGCTAGCACATTCACTTTCTATGAACTTTTGACTGCTTAATGATACCTTTACATTCTTCTATTTCTGTCATCAGTCATATTTTTACTACACTGAACTACATGATAGCATAATGCAAAA
>JAJIBD010023156.1:0-198336 GCA_021461705.1 Cryptotis parvus | reverse complement strand
GCTCCCTCTCACCTCTTTTATTCAATATAGTACTGGAAGTAATTTTGCCATAGCAATCAGAGAAGAAAAGGACATCAAGGGCATCCAGATAGGCAAGGAAGAAGTCAAGCTATCTTATTTGCAGATGACATGATATTATACCTAGAGGAACCCTAAACTCTCTACCAAAAAACTCCTAGGAAACAATAGACGCATATAGTAGAGTGGCAGGATACAAAATCAAACACCCAAAAGTCAGTGGCTTTCCTATATAGCAAATAACGAAAAGAGAAGAAAGGGATATTAAGGAAACAATTCCATTCACAATTGTGCCACAGAAAATCAAATACCTAGGAATCAACTTACCCAAGTATGTAAAGGACCTGTACAAAGAAAAACTACAAGACACTGCTCCAAGAGATAAAAGAGGACACAAGGAAATGGAAACACATTCCCTGTTCATGGATGGGGAGAATCAACATTGTCAAAATGGTAATACTCCCTAGAGCTCTGTACAGATTCAATGCAGTCCCTATAAGGATACCGATGACATTCTTCAAAGAAATTGACCAAACGCCTCCTGAAATTTGTATGGAACAATAAACCCCCCAAGGATAGCTAAAGCAATCCTCGGGAAAAAAGAAGATGGGAGGCATCACCTTCCCAACTTCAAACTGTACTACAAGGCAGTAGTAATTAAAACAGCATGGTATTGGAATAAAAACAGACCTGTGGACCTATGGAATAGAATTGAGTATCCTGACACCCAACCTCAAACACATGATCATTTAATCTTTGATAAAGGTGCAATGAGTCTAAAATGGAGTAAGGAAAGCCTCTTCAACAAGTGGTGTTGGAAAACTGGGCAGCAACATGTAAAAAAATGAATTTGGACCTGTGTCTAACACCATGCACAAAAATCAGATCAAAATGGACTAAAGATCTCAATATCAGACTTGAATCCATAAAGTACATTGAAGAAAATATAGGAAAAACCCTCCACGACATTGAAGCTAAAGGCATCTTCAAAGGTGAAACATCACTAACAAAGCAACTAGAGAAAAAAGATAAACATATGGGACTACATGAAACTGAAAAGCTTCTGCACCTCAAAAGAAACAGTGACTAAGATACAAAAGCAGTCCACAGAATGGGAAAGAATATTCACCCAATACCCATCTGATAAGGGGTTAATATCCAGGATATATCAGGCACTGGTAGAACTTTTACAAGAAGAAAACAAACAACCCCATCAAAAAATGGGGAGAAGAAATGAACAGAAACTTCAGCAAGGGAAGAAATTCGAATGGCCAAAAAAACATATGAAAAAATGCTCATCATCACTAATCATCAGAGAGATGCAAATCAAAACAACAATGAGATACCACTTTACACCACAGAGACTGGCACATATTCAAAAGAGCAAGAACAACAAGTGCTGGCGTGGATGTGGGGAAAAAGGGGACACTCATCCATTGTTGGTGGGAATGCCGGCTGGTACAGCCTTTCTGGAAAACAATATGGACTTTCCTCCAAAGACTAGAAATTGAACTCCCATTTGACCCAGCCATACCACTCCTGGGAATCTACTCTGGGAAACCAAAAATACGCAGCGGAAACACCATCCCTACTTTTATGTTCATAGCAGCATTATTCACAATAGCCAGAATCTGGAAGCAACCAGAGTGCCCGAAAAATCGATGACTGGATAAAGAAGCTTTGGTACATCTACACAATGGAATACTATGCAGCTGTTAGGAAAAATGAAGTTATAAAATTTGCCTATAAATGGATGGACATGGAGAAGATTATGTTGAGAGCGAAATTAGCCAGAAGGAGAGAGACAGATACAGAATGACTGCATTTATTTGCATGGCATAAATATATATGTACATATTATGATACCAATATCCAAGGTCAAGTGAAACATATATCAGGAGGTCTTGTCAAAGGTGGAGATTATCACAAACGTGTGGGAGTCAGAGTTTAGGTAAGACAGAAAAATGGAACAGGGTGCTAATAATAGTCGAGGGTACTAATGCCAACCTAGAACTGAGCATTAAATAGAGGCAAAAGGATACACATGACAACCTTTTAATGTATGTTCTGTAATCCATAGTCTGGAAGGGAAGGAAAAGAGAAAGAGAGAGAAAGGGAAAGAAATAAAGAACCTGCCATGGAGCAGGGCTGGGGGAAGGGGGGAGGGAACCGGGGATGTTGGTGGTGGGAGATGGGCACTGGTGGAGGGACGGGTGCTGAAACACTGTATGACCAAAACCCAAACATGAACTTTTTAATTGTATATCTTTTATTTGTATATCTCACGGTGGTATAATAAAATACTTAAAAAAAAAAAAAAAAAAAGTCCCTAACCCTGAATAGTACTACAATTAAACAATCAACGTAATTTGGAATAGTAACTCAAAGATCTGTGTTGAAAAGTCCCTCTGCTGTGTCTGCTAGAGACAGAATCTTTTGCTCATTTTATTATTAAATGTAACTATAATTTGATCTGTGAACAAGCATGAAGAGTCTTACCTGCTCCGTGGCCAATGTTCTCTTAAAATAATCACCACTGAATTTTCACTACCTAGGCCACATATCCTAATTTGAAGATGCAATCTTGACATGGAAACAAGGCATCAGACTGCCAGGCAGAATATTTTCCATCCTGTCTGCAAATTCCAGTAAGAAATTGATTAGATAGGGTATTTATAGGATATTGAATATGGGAACTTTTAAAGGTAGAGCTGCATTTATTTAGGACTTGGAGCCACACCTGAAGGTGCTCAGGGATCACCCTAGCTCTGTGCTCAGGCATTACTCCTGGGGCTTGGGAACCAGTGGGGCGCTGGGGATGGAACCAGTGTCCACCACACAAGGCAAGTGCCTTACCCTCGTGCTCACTCTAGCCTTGGTAGCACCACAGTTAAAGAGATTGTACTACATAGCAAAACTAATTTTTTCTTAGCTCTTTTGATACATGTGTTTTGTTTTCCAGAAGACTGATTAGATTGAGAAAGTGACTAAATGATATAATTAAACTAACTGGAATCTATGACCTCATCATCATTCAGGAAATTCTATGCCATTTAAAAGAGAATGTGAAACAAAACTAAAATATTTACACTGAATTGCCTTAAGTGGCACTAGCAGGCCATATCTGGGACAATCTCAGAACACAGCATTATTTTAGGAAGCTACCATAATAGTAGCTCCTCCCTCCAGCCAGAGAACCAAGGTTAGTCCCTTATTTTAGCAGATAAGCAGTACTAAACTGCAATAAATTATAGTATTTTTATTATGATTGTACTTAACTTTTACTTTATTTATTTATTTATTTATTTGTTTGTTTATTTATTTGTCTATTTATTTATTTTTTGCTTTTGGTCACGCACCGGCAATCAGGGTTTACTCCTGGCTCTGCACTCAGGAATTACACCTGGCGGTGCTTTGGGGAGCATATGGGATGCGGGGATCGAACCTTGGCTGGCAGAGCCAGCCACGTGCAAGGCAAATGCCCTACTCGCTGGACTATTGCTCCGCCCCCAAATTTTTAAATAAATTCAGAGAAAACTGACATTATAAAAGCATTTCTATAGAAAAGTAGTTTTGTTCTATTATCTTGAGTCTTTCGCATCCTTCTGGAAAGTTTAAAAGTTTTCTTCATACTGGTCTTGTAAATTTCTTGATTTAGTTTGCTTTTATCTGTAGCCTGCTTTTTGCATAACGCATGCCCTTTGGCTACATATGGGTACAAAGATCTTGTGAAAAAATTCTTTCCCCTGAGAATTCCATAGAAAGAGCTATGTCGCTGATTAACGCAGAGGGTGACAAGGGACGACAAAGCCCTGACAGTGAAGCAGCAAGCAAGAAACAGGTCCCGGATATCTGGGACTGCCAGGGAGAGGCAGGGCCACCGATGGGTGGGTAAAGATGGATTGTTTTTATAAAAAAAGCGTTTGGAAAACCAAGATAGAAATCACAACATGCATCAGGATAAATTCTAAGAAGACAAATGTTAAATTATCAAGATATTAACATCATAAATGTACTAAAGGTAAAATAAAGGTGCTCCTTTTTTGTAAATTGAAAACTAGGAAGCCAAAAGAAATGACTGATGTCTGACACTTGAAAATAGAATTGTATCTTCAGAGGGCTGCACTGCCTTGCACCTGGTGAATACCAGTTTGATCCTATGCCGCACCAGGACTGATCCATGAGCACAGGCCTAGAAGTAAGCCCTAAGCATTGCCAAGTATGTCCCAAAACAAAACCAACAACAAGTAGTACATTCTTCATGCCATAAAATGTAGCAAGCAAAGTTCAGAGACTGAAAATACAGTGGGGGAAAATATTGATAAGTTATTAGAAATGATATGCTAATTTCCAAAAGTCTATTTTTAAAAAAGCTATAAATCAATAAAGAGACTAAAGAAAAATATTTGGCTCTGCTAGAGAGAGAAAAGATGCCAGGCTCAACTGTAACCAGAGAATGCGATTATAAAACACTCTAGTTCACATCTCTTAATATAGTAGACTGGCATGAATTCAAGTTTAATACAAAACCCTATTGAAAAAGATTTAAAAAAAAAGAGGAAAATATTTTAAAAACCCCTACTGGAAAAGAAAAACACACTGGGTCTTAAGACTTATGGAGGAATTTAAAACTTGTTGCTTCTAATATACTTAAATTTAAGTGCTTTAATGAATGTTCCTATCACGTAAAACACTTAATATGAATGTACTGCTCAAATTAGTTAATAAAAATGCCTATAATGCCATTCTGAGATAGAAAACAATATTTTGACTAATATCACAAATTAGCCATAAGTACACTCTAACAAACAAAATGTCCAGCTACATATATTTCTCCCCAAGTTTGTAGTTGCTTTCTTTCATTAAACAGGACTTCTACAGTGTCAGCAGAAAGAGAAAAAGTGTAGAACTTTCTCACCATTAGATTCAGTATTACTGTTTGTCTAAATTTCACCTCAAATACGCTGTCATACTTTCAATAGTATATTTGCCCATTTTCTATTATCTTAGAGATGAGAATTACAGCAAAAGGAAGACAGGAATGGCTGCTCAGTGAACGCCATGTGGGATTCAGGGGCGGAAGAAGGATCATAATGAAGTTTTAGGAACAGCATCAGTAAGAGAAATGGGAAAGACAAAGGAGAACAAATTCAGCAAGGCGAATCTCTAGGGAGAGATGTTCGGAAGCAGGGGCCAAGGGAGGTCCAATGGAATGAAGGACAGGAAGAATCACCAGAGAACACGAAAATCAAGTACTGAATTAACAAACGGTACCTACCAGCCATTTTCATATTGATCTACAGCTTGTTTATCTTTATCTTTTTCTCAGCTTTTTTCAGTTCTTCCTTTCTTCTCTCATTTATTTTTTCTTTTTCCTTTTCCTTGAAAAAGCTTCCTTTTTTTCAGTCCTATGTAGTAAAGAACATTGAAAAGTTAGAGGAGACTACTATACGACCACGGTTGCCTAGATCTCACAGCAATAAGACTGAGATGTACCCTTGATACGTTTCAAGTAAATCAAAGGTCGGCAAACTTAGTCTGATACCCAAAGCTATCCGCTACTCAGCACTTCCGTGACACCCAGAGCTATCCTGCTTACTCATCATTTCAGTGACACTCCAAAGCTATCCACTACTCATCACTTCCATTGACACCCAAAGCTATCTGCTTACTCATCATTTCATGACACCCAGAGCTATTCGCTACTCATCACTTCCGTGACACCCAGAGCTATCTGTTACTCATCACTTCCGTGACACTCAAAGCTATCCTCTACTCATCACTTCCGTGACATCCAGAGCTATCCTCTACTCATCACTTCAGTGATACCCAAAGCTATCCTCTACTCATCACTCCGTGACACCCAGAGCTATCCGCTACTCATCACTTCCGTGACACCCAGAGCTATCCGCTACTCATCACTTCCGTGACACCCAGAGCTATCTGCTACTCATCACTTCCGTGACACCCAGAGCTATCCGCTACTCATCACTTCCGTGACACCCAGAGCTATCCGCTACTCATCACTTCCGTGACCCCAGAGCTATCCGCTACTCATCACTTCAGATTACCATTTCTCAAAAGCAGTTAAGTTGTCTTTCCTCTTCTCAGCAACAACTTCCTGCTCTTTCAGTTTCTTTGCTCTTTCAAATTCTTTCTCCTTCTTATTCTTCTCCTTGAGATATTCCATCTTTTTCTCTTTCCATTTCTCAAAAAGCCTGAGAAAGTTCAGAAGAGTGGTTAGATTGTCCCAACACCTCCCGAGGAAGCTAGTCACTGCCTTTGCTCTCCCCACTGAAAGCATGCAGACCTGAGAGCTTCTCCTTTCCTCACTGCATTCTCTTCTTCAGTCTTCTTTTGTTTTTCTCCTCAAGCCTTTTTGGGCTGCTAATTTCTTTGCTTCCTTTTCTTTCATGGCTTTCCAAGCTTCAAAGGATGCCAATGCTTCCTCTCTCTTAGCGGTCTTTTCTGTTAGGGAAAACAGTTGTTGAACTGTGTTTGTATAAATGTGTATACATAGATGACTTGTATTTATTTTGAACTCACTTGAAAGTCAGCATATAGATTTTAAACTTCAATGCTAATATATTTGAAATACTGCAATCCAGAAGTGCCCAAATTTATTTCACCTGCATCTCCTTTACAGAAAAAATGAATTACTTAGCACAGCCGGTCTCCATCAAATCTACCCTTTTATTTATTTACTTTTGTTTTTGCTTTTTTGGGTCACATCCGGCAATACTCAGGGGTTACTCCTAGCTCTACACTAGGGATTTACTCCCAGCGGCTCGGGGGACCATATGGAATGCTGGGAATCAAACACAGGTCGGCCACATGCAAGGTGAATGCCCTACCCACTGTGCGCAAGCTCAGCTCCCCAAATCTACCCTTTTAAGTAAGAAGAAAACACCACCTAACTGTACCCATGGCTACTGCCACTTTCTGTATCATTCCAGTGCTCCCCAAGAGACATTATCACCCATATACTCTGGGTTTAGAAAAAAAAAATTTTTTGAGTCACACCTGGCGATGCTCAGGGGTTACTCCTGGCTCTTCGCTCAGGAATTACTCCTGGTGGTGCTCGGGGTACCATATGGGATGCGGGGATCATATGGGATGCTGGCCATGTCGGCCATGTGTAAGGCAAATGCCCTACACTCTGTGCTATCGCTCCAGCCCCTGGTTTAGAAAAATTTATAAAAACTCGTGAATAATTAATTCCATTTGAAAATGTCTGTTTCTAAAAGCATTTTTGTATTAGATACTGATTTACTATTCTACTTGGGAAGACACCAACTTGGGGGAAGGCAGTGCAGAACAATGCTATCAAAGTTGACTAAGAGGCTGAGTATACTTTTAAATGAATGTTCATCTAAATATTTCAGTAAAAAAGAAAAAAATAGGATAGTTAATTGGCTTATAGTGGCAGAATAAGATAAACTGTCCAAATCACGGAGCAAGTTACAGATCTTTGCTTTTAAGGTGAGTTTTGCCTGATATCACAGCCCAGTACTATTAGTTCATAAACACATCCACAATACTGAGGGGATGGAAAGGATGTGTGCCGGTCTGGAAAACACGTGAGGATACAGGGAGTGTGCGTAAGCATAGAGATGCAGGAAGTAAGCTCCTCCTCACGGAGACAGCAGCTTAGAAGCATGGCCCACGCCCTCCCCGTATGGTAAATAGCACATGAGAAGGGGCTGGCACTGCCCTAACAGTGAAATTCCACAGATGAGGCATATGCAGGCACAGAGACAGCCAAGCATGGGAGGCCATATCACACTGGGCATCTCGGAGTGAGTTTCTTTCTAAAGCTAAGCTTGTGCACAGTATTGAATAGCACAACGAGGCCCTGACTCCTCGGGTCATTTGTTTTAGATAAGGGGGGAAGAAACAAGCAGGAGACAGAGGACAGAGGAAGTGAAAGGGAGAGCCCAGCTTCAGGAAGCGTGAGGGGCATGGACGTCAGGTGCACGGGGTGGGCTGCCACTGAGAGGCATAGAAAGTTGGTGACCGACAGCAGTAAAGTCAAAGTTAATGGCGTATGATCCTTATATTCTGTCGTGTACAGCTGCAGTCCTTGGGGTCAGAGTCTTAACGTGACAATATTGGGAGGGGGTGGTGTTTTATTGTGGTTGAGATTAAAACCCAGGACGTACAAGCAACAGAAGCTAACTACTAACCAGTAGCAACAAACCTATCCCATTATTAAAGAACAAGCAAGGTGAGCCTGTGTACATGTAGCATGGCTACATTTTATACCTAACTTGAAAATGTCCAAAGTACCAGAGAAATAAAGAAGTTAAATCTTTCATATAGTTATTTTGTAACTAAGGAAACCAGGAAGGGACGTCAAGTATTTGAAGGTATTTTACTGACATAAAAATCTCAAATAGGACTGGGAAGAAGGATCAAATGGCTGGAGCACATGCTTCACCTACAGGAGTCTAGTTTCAAACCCTGCTACCATATGGCCGCAGGCAACCATAACAACCTGAGAGAGTAGTCACCCAGCTCCGCTAGGTATGGTGATCACCCAGCTCCACTAGGTATGACAACCTCCAAGCTCCAAGCTCCTATACCACCTCCATCCCCCCAGAAAAAGTGTAAAATATATTTCACTTTTTAGTTTCAGAGTACCTGTTCATTTTGATCCTTAAGTTTTCACTTTCAATCCTCTTAATTCTGTGCATCTCATGTAAATACACATTTTTCTTTTCCAGCCACTCCTGTGAAAGTAAAAAGTCAATGAGACTTGAGGTTTCCAAAAAAATTACGATTGTTATCTATTCCTGAAAAATTTTTCTAAACATAAAAAATAAAAAAAAAAAAAAAATTTATAGGGACCAAGTAATAGCCCAGAGGGTAGGGCATTTGGCTTTTGCCAGGTTCTATCCCGGCATCCCATACGATCCCCCAGAGCTGCCAGGAGTAATTCCTGAGTGCAGAGTCAGAATATTCTCTGAAACATCGCTGGCTGTGACCCAAAAGACAAAAATAAATAAATAAATAAAAATAAACTCCATTAGTTGAGTATCCTGACACCCACCCTCAAAGACATGATCAGTTAATCTTTGATAAAGGTGCAGAGTCCAAACTGGAGTAAGGAAAGCCTCTTCAACAAGTGGTGCTGGGAAAACTGGACAGCTACATGTAAAAAATGAACTTGGACCTGTGTCTAACACCTTGCACAAAATCAGATCAAAATGAATTAAAGATCTCAATATCAGACCTGATTTCATAAAGTACATTGAAGAAAATAAAGGAAAAACCCTCTACGACACTGAAGCTAAAGACATCTTCAAAGGTGAAACAACATTAACAAAGCAACTAGAAGAAAATATAAACATATGGGACTACATGAAACTGAAGAGCTTCTGCACCTCAAAGAAACAGTGACCAAGATAGAAAGACAGTCCACAGAATGGGAAAGAATATTCACCCAATACCCATATGATAAGGGGTTAATCTCCAGGATATATCAGGCACTGGTAGCAGCTATATAAGAAAAAAACAGCCAACCCCATTAGAAAATGGGGAGAAGAAATGAACAGAAACTTTGACAAGGAAGAAATTTGAATGGCCAAAAGGCATATGAAAAAATGCTCATCATCACTAATCATCAGAGAGATGCAAATCAAAACAACAATGAGATATCACCTCACACCACAGAGACTGGCCCATATCCAAAAGGGTAAAAGCAACAAGTGCTGGCGTGGATGTGGGGAAGAGGGGGACTCTCATACATTGTTGGTGGGAATGTCGACTTGTACAACCTTTCTGGAAAACAATATGGACATTCCTCCAAAGACTGAAATTGAGCTCCCTTTTTGACCCAGCCACACCACTCCTGGGAATATACCCTGGGAAGCCAAAAACACACAACGGAAAACAATATGCACTTTTATTTTCATAGCAGCACTATTCACAATAGCCAGAACCTGAAACAACCAGTATGCCCGAGAACTGATGACTGGATAAAGAAACTGTGGTACATCTACACAATGCAATACTATGCAGCTGTTAGGAAAAATGAAGTTAGTGAAATTTGCCTATAAATGGATGGACATGGAAAGGATCATGTTGAGTGAAATTAGTCAGAAGGAAAGAGACAGACATAGAATGACTGCATTTATTTGCATGACATAAATATATCAGGTGGTTTTACCAAAAGTGGAAATTACAGCAAACATGAGGGGAGTCAGAGGTTAGGTAAGACAGAGAAGGGAACATGTTTGAATAAATGTCGTAAGAGCTGATACCAACATAGAACTGAGCATTAAATACAGGCAAAACAAATGCACATGATAGCCTCTAAGTGTATGTAGTGCAACCCACAATGTGTAAGAGAAGGAAAAGAGAGAGAGGGGGAGAGAAAAGAGATAAAGAACCTGCCATTTAGGCAGGCTATGGGGTGGGGGAAGGAATTGGGGACATTGGTGGTGGGAAATGGGCACTGGTGGAGGGAGGGGTGCTGGAACACTATGTGACCAAAAACCTCCAAACATGAACAATGTTTTAATTGTATATCTCACGGTGGTATAATAAAATGTTTAATTAAAAAATAAAATATAAAAGATGATAGAATTTCATAGTAAAAAAATAAACTCTACTAACAAGTATCATTTTTATTTTCTTGGTACTATTCTGATCTACAAATGAGAAAAAGAAACATGTTATTTAATATTAATAACTTACTTAAACTGGATTTAGTAGATATGGACATTAACATTTTTCCTTGAAACACTGGTAGAACTTTACAAGAAGAAAACAAACAACCCCATCAAAAAAGGGGAGAAGAAATGCACAGAAACTTCAACAAGGAAGAAATTCGAATGGCCAAAAAACATATGAAAAAATGCTCATCATCACTAATCATCAGAGAGATGCAAATCAAAACAACAATGAGATATCACCTCACACCACAGAGACTGGCCCATATCCAAAAGGGTAAAAGCAACAAGTGCTGGTGTGGATGTGGGGAAAAGGGGACACTCATCCATTGTTGGTGGGAATGCCGGCTGGTACAGCCTTTCTGGAAAAACAATACGGACATTCCTCCAAAGACTAGAAATTGAACTCCCATTTGACCCAGCCATACCACTCCTGGGAATATACTCTAGGAAGCCAAAAACACGAGCGGAAACACCATCCCTACTTTTATGTTCATAACAGCATTATTCACAATAGCCAGAATCTGGAAACAACCAGAGTGCCCTAGAATCAATGACTGGATAAAGAAGCTTTGGTACATCTACACAATGGAATACTATGCAGCTGTTAGGAAAAATGAAGTTATAAAATTTTTCCTATAAATGGATGGACATGGAGATTATGTTGAGTGAAATTAGCCAGAAGGAGAGAGACAGATACAGTATGACTGCATTTATTTGCATGACATAGATATATATGTGCATATTGTGATGCCAATATCCAAGGTCAAGTGAAACATGACCTTGTATCAGGAGGTCTTGTCAAGGGTGGAAATTGTCGCAAATGTGTGGGAGTCAGAGGCTGGGTAGGACAGAGAATGGAACAGTGTGCTGACAATTGTCGAGGGTACTAGTGCCAACCTAGAACTGAGCATTAAATAGAGGCAAAATGATACACATGACAACCCTTTAATGTATGTTCTGTAATCCATAGTATAGAGGGAAGGAAGGGAGAGAGAGAGAGAGAGGAAAAGAAATGGGGAACCTGCCATGGAGGCGGGCTGGGGGAGTGGGGAGGGAACTGGTAATTGGTGGTGGGAGATGGGCACTGGTGGAGGGATGGGTGCTGGAACATTGTATGACCAAAACCCAGGTATGAACTTTTTAAATTGTGTATCTTTGTGATGTGTATCTCACGGTGGTATAATAAAATACTTAAAATTTTTTTTTCCTTGAAACTCTACTGTTATTTTTAAATGTTTAATTCTATGATACTTCTAATATGAAAAAGACCTTTATTAAAACTGTAAAAAATTGGGGGCCAGAGCAATAGTCTAGCGGGTAGGGCGTTTGCCTTGCACGCAGCTGACCCAGGTTTGATCCCCGGCATCCCATATGGTCCCCCGAGCACCGCCAGGAGTAATTCCTGAGCACAGAGCCAGGGGAGTAACCCCTGAGCATCGCTGGTGTGACCTTAAAAGGAAAAATAAAATGTAAAAAAACTTAGCGAAATTATTTTCTCTTTAAGCCCAATTTAAACAAAAATTAAAAAGTCAAAATTAAATTTTTTCATAATAATATTAAAGTTAAGGAGAAAAGGTATAAAAGATAACACTTATCTATTTTATATATATATAAAATAGCAGTTTTATATATATATAAAACTTGTGATGACATCTTTTTTAAAAAAAACTATAATCAATAAGAGCTTGAAAAAAATGATTTATCAAAAATGTTAGAACTACTTAAACATTCTGAACATTCTGAAGGATAATCTCAATCAATTAAAAGATTATATCATCATTTCTTTTTTTTTTTTTTTAGGGTCACACCCGGCGATGCTCAGGGGTTACACCTGGCTCTTTGTTCAGTTACCCCTGAATCTTTGCTCAGGAATTACTCCTGGCAGTGCTCGGGGACCATATGGGATGCCAGGGATTGAACCCAGGTCAGCTGCATGCAAGGCAAACGCCCTACCTGCTGGACTATCGCTCCGCCCAATACATGGTCATTTCTGAAAGGAAATTCTACTCCTTGATAAAGAAATAACATGAGAGACATGAATAATTCTAATTGAACATATACCTTGCTTACCTGATAAACAGCTGCTCTTATACTATCCGCTTTGTCAGGTTCTATGTTCTGTTTATGTGAGGGCTTTTGGTCCAAGACTTTCAAAGTGCCCAGATACTGAGAAGAGGTAGCTGCCGATGGAGTTCTCCTTACTGCACTAGGTTTCTTTGAAAACTCAGAGGTCATTAATCTGAAAATATAATCAATAATCCAAAATAAAATATTATAGTCGTCTTTGGCAGAGGAAAGGGTCACTAAGATTTGCAACTCTTTTATTTAAAACTACATTAAACTTAATAAATTGCAAATACTTTGAAAATGACCAGCTGTCTTTTCTTAGTATTCCAATAACTGTCTAACCTAATTTAATACCTTTAAAGCAACTGCTCTTTTTGCAACTGCAACATTTTAAAGAAATGTGAATAGCACGTCAAGTTCCAAATACATTTATTCTCAATAAAGTGTACTTTAATACTTTTCATATCACTCGCTATATCTACCATTCTAAGTCAAAAGGCAATCCAAAAATTGCCCTTTATTCCAAGGGATAATGGGAAAATTGGACCCATCATCTGACTTGGTAAGTGAAAGTGACACCCTACAACCTTCAAGCAGGAGCTAGGTAGCCTGCAAGACTAACATATGTTCGAACTTGCAATTTAGGAGTTTTCTGCTAATAGTCCTGGCTCTGCACTCCAGAATTATTCCTGGCAGTGCTCAGGGGACCATATGGAATGCCGGTGATTGAGCCCACGTTGGCCATGTGCAAGGCAATAGCCCTCCCCACTGTACTATTGCTCTGGGCCCCGCAGATAATTTTTAATGATAATTTAAAAGAGTCAGAAGATTTCAATTGTATCGATTAGTGTGGATGTAAGATACTAATATCATTTCAATCAACTCAGTCCAAAGATCATCAAACCTCGTATGAGCACTTTTTGTCTTGTATTAGACACTGGAGAACTGAAGGTTCGACTTCAGCGTTATTGCTACTTCCTTTCTCTCCTCTGTCTCTACAAAAGGAAAAAGATGCTCTAGCCTAGAAGCAAGGTAGGGAAACAGAGACTCCCAATTACTTTTTATGAAAGAAAGTAATCAACTGGGCAGGTTCATCATAAAGCAACAACTCCACTGCGTCTAGAGAGAAACTCAACAGAAAATAAAGTAACACTGAGCCGTGTCCTTTACCAGGTAATGTCAATCAGCTACGGAGGAGTGTTGGTGACTATTACCTGGCCGTTGCACTGGATGCTCTATTATTAGTTGACTTTTTAGTCTTCAGATTTCTATCTTCAATCTTTTCCTATTGAAATAGAAGAGAGGCAAGATATTACTCCCTGGAATTCCTCATTGAGGCTTAGGAGCTAAGCTGTCAATCAAATCAATCTTTTTCAAACAGTCATTACGTGACGAACAGTAATCACTGAGAACTGATGAATAAATAAAATACTGCCAAGGTCACGAGTTTTAATTTTCTGTTAGTATAACTATTTTGGTTTAGGGGCTGCACTGAGTTCAAGTTTCATGCTTGGTGGTGCTTGGGGACCACGTGTGGTCCTAGGGATCCATCCCGGGTTAGCTGTACGCAAGGCAAGTACCTTATTCCAATACCTTCTCTTGGGCCCACCCAGAGAGAGAAAGATGGAGGCAAGGACCACCAATGGTGACCCAGTAAGGACTAAGGAGCATGAGCAGCACTATGTGCTTGGTCCCTTGCACTGAATCTCTGTCCTGGTTGGGGAGAATCAGAGGGAGTGGCCCCAGTCCACTGAATCCTGCCATGGAGGCCCTCCGCCCCAAAAAGCAAATTTACAAGAACACTAAAAATACTCCACTATAAATGTTTATAGTATAGTAGTACTATAATATATAGTAGTACTATATAGTAGTACTAAGGTTTAATTTAGGAACAATTAGTCCTACATACCACAAATGGGATTCTGAAGGTTATAATGTTACTGATAACATTTTTTGTACATCCAATTAAACAAACATGGAAATTAACAATATTTCTTGAAAGATTCTCATGGTAATTTTTAAATGTTCAAAAACCATACCCAAATGAATAATTGATTTGGAATCTCAAAAACTACTTAGATAGCTGCATTTTTTATCTCATGAAAATGTACAGAAATTTACACTTAGGGTAAGTACTTTAGTGACCTTTAAAGTATATAATAAACGTATACCTCGGAAAACTTTAAAGAAACACTAGGTTTTATGATATTCACCCAAAACCTTCTCTGAAGCTAAACTTCGTGAAGTATAAAACATTTGCAGCATAATGCCACTATTAAGAGCTTTCCAGTACATTCAGAAGTACATATCATAGAAAATATCAAATACTTAAAAAGATCAACACAGCTTAATAATGTAGAATAAAAGGTATAATTTATATAGTTACTTTTGCAGATTCTGATGCATTGGTCGACAGCGATGTACTCTGCGATTTCGACAGTGGTGTATCAACTGTTACGTCTTCAGTCATAATCAGTTCAGTTTTCTCCTTTTCTTCTTCAAGGTCATCAGAAGTCACTTGACTTCCATTAGATTTCTCCAGGGCAACAGTGTCATCTTCTATCAAAAATGAATTCTCTTCATTTTCATTTGATTTCACGGAATGATTTTCAGGGTATTCTTCACAGTGGTCTGTTTTGAGACAGAGCAACAATACTAAAAGTCCCTTCTGAATTAAGAAGGCAGACAACAGATTCATTTGCTATTTGCTACCCACTAAACAATGACTACCTATAGTAGTCAAACAATGACTACCTATATACCTATAATTATTTTATATTACAAAATAAATATGAAGGAAACATCATATCAGCTTCAATAAACTTACTACCTGCAGGGTCGGGAACAATAGCTCAGTGGTAAGGTACTAGCCTTGCACGTAGCTGACTTGGGTTCAAACTCAGGCACCTCATTTTGGTCCCTTTAGCCCTGCCAGAATGGATCCCTGAGCACCACAGGGTGTGGTCCAAAAAACCAAAAACTGAAAAGAAACAAAATAAACTTACCACCAAAGTGATATATCAAAGAATATCCAGGAATAGATCCATTAAAACATTTGACATAGCTAATATTTAGATCAAAAAACAGCAAAATAGAATGGAAAAACCACCTAAAGCAGTTGTATGCTAACTAAATAGACCAGGTGAAAAGCCAATGTTTATTCTATTTTAAAGCTTATCCTTATTAACTGGAATAGGCTGTGGAACTAGGAGGCAAACATCTCTATGTCGCTATAGTTACTAGTTGCAACTATTATAAGACAGTACAGATGAAGGGAGACCAAGAATCCAGGCAATTTTAGAAGTGTTGACTGCACACAGCAAAGTCAGCCTCTAGTCAACTACTTCAACTCAGATCAGCGTGGCCTGACTCAAAGGAGCTCTACAGACAAGTCTATTACTTGTCCCATGGCTCTAAGGGACAGTTCAAGCTCTAGGATGAGAAGATTAGATTTTGTTTTCTGAAAATTGCTTCTATTCCTATTCTAGGACCCTTGAAAGCTCTCAAGAGAATGATATCTGTGCTTTCTGTGTTTTTCACCAACGTGAAATCCTACCAGGATCCACTTCCTGGCCAATCTGTAATTTCATTGTTTCAGATTTATTCTGCTACTTAAAGCCTTGGGGGTGGTAGTGGGTAGGGGGAGGTAAATTTTGAGGAAAACAAGACTGAAAATTATAATTTAGGTTCACATTCAAAAATAGAGCATACTCAGGATGCAAGATACTACTACTGAATTCTTCAGAACTGCTAATCAAGGTATTAAAAGTATTTATTATTCTCTCACTAACAGTATTCTTAACTACAGAGTTTAGAGGTAAAACAGGAAAGGATAACGAGACAAGATTACCTTTTATGGATACCTTTTCTTCAGATCCTGGTAGAAAGGAATCTTCAAGAATCTCTTTAAGAGATGATGATGATGGACTTGTTAACCATGAGTCCTGTTTTGAAAAAGTCACATTTATCATGTAAGTCTAGTTCTCCACATTTATGGGGGCTAAAAGCATTATTAAGACTAATTTATCTCTCTGAAATCTGTACTGCTCCTGAGATCACAAAGGCTTTCATTCAGGAGAGGCTTAGCCTCTGCTTTCAAGCCTGGATATCTCAATCCCGGAGAGGCCTACTGCAAAAGCACTCCTCTTTAATTGCTGTCTCTCTACTTGGGAGCGAACTTCAAAACTATCACTTCCCTGAAACAAAATTTCGAAAGCTTAAGGCAGAGATTTTGTTTCTCTTCCCTTCTAAAAAAATTATCACGACAACAAGTAAAAAACTTTTGTCTAAAGCCAGTATTAGAAGCTAGTCAAATGAACGCAATATGTAAAGCCAACTCAAACAACTATTTGTGTTTATTTTAGGCAGGAAAGTACAGATTCCATTCTCGTGAGATTTCCCCCAAATCCTGAAAATTATTTGACAAGAAATAATTCTGTATAAAATAAACATCTCTTTATAGAAAGTACTTGCCTAAAAGTGATGATATAATATAAAAAGTTATTGTTTTAAATAACACATTTCTTTTTTTAAACAATATTTTATAGGTAAAAGTACATGTCAAAAGCAACAGATAAAAAAATATTAAAACCCGAAAGCCTGGAACACTGGATTTCATTTGACAGAAAGCATCATTTGACAATTTTCAAGTGACCACTATTTGCCTGAGGACATTCCTTCCAGAGAATTCAGTGGGAGTGGAGAGAGAATGGAGGATTAAGGATCAGCAAATTTGGGGTGGAGCCGCAGCCAGAGGGCATGAACCTCAGATCTGCAAGGGAAAATTTCACCAAAATTCTCGCTCGTGCATGCGTGGGATGGAGAGCCAGAGGCCCTGTGCACCCACAGCTGCTCAAAAACGCAAACACCAGGCAGAGACTTCAGGGGATCCGCATGGCAGGGGAGAAGGCATCAGGAATGTGAGTCTAGGATAACTTCAGGACGCTAGAATACATGTTCCGAGGAGCAGGACAGAAGCAGAAGTCACCAGGAACGTGAAGGAACAGCAAGCGGGCACCATCTCTTGAAAGCAAAATAAAAGCCATCAACAGCAGCCACCGAAAGTTCACCAGATCCGAGATGAGCAGACACCAATGTCTGTGCCACATGTGATGGCAGTACAGTTCCAAGCAGATGGTGGCAACTGACAGATGCATCTTGTGATTCACAGATCACAAAGAACACGGCGCCAACAGTAGGGGCAGTGGCAAAGAGCAGAGGAGTCCCAGCAACAAACTGAAGTGTGATAAACTTACAGAGCAGGGGGACAGAAAAGGAATTGCAGAAGTAAACACGTTTTTTTTTGCAGTTTTGAGGATTCAACGTGGGCCCCACACACGAGGGCGAGCACTCTCCACTGAGCCACACCCTGTCCTAAGACCAATTTTTTAAAAAGACTAAATAAATAACTCAAACAGCAAATTGGATGTAAATGTCCTTACACTATAAAATGGACTACGCACTGGTTTTTAATGGAGTAGAAAACACTCATAAGTGCACAATTAAAAAGCAAACTGTCAGATAAGTGATGACGAGCTGTAATTACAGAGGATTACTCAAAAAGACACAAAATTTGAGGAAATGATATTAAAAAATGTATTTAAACAAATTGTAATGAAAGTAAAAGACATCAAAAATTTGGAGGTTGCAGAAAGGAAATTAAAGTTTCAATAATTTTATTAGAAAAGTAAAAAAAAATTAATATATTGGCCACATTTTCTAACAAAAAAATACGCAAATTAAATCAATATAAACTAAACAAAATCAGTGAAATAAAAATAAGGGAAAAATTAACCGAGTTAAATACCAGTTCTCTGAAAAGCTTAATAAAGTGAGCAATGTCTCATTACTAGATTTCACAACACAGAACACAAATCATACATTAAAAATAAGAGATGGAATCCATGGCAGTCTTGCTGTGCCCAAAGTGTAAGGGCATATTTATGATTATAAATTCAATATTTTGAATGAAACAGACAGATTTGGTAACAGATACAAATGATCAAAATGTGAAATAGCAAATCTGAGTACAAAAATATCTATCAAAAAAATCAAATGTAGCATGAAAAGACTTCTCCACAAACAAAAGTTCAGATTCAAAGAATTTCATGAATAGATTCTGTCAATTCTGGACAAAACTGATGTCAAACTTTTTTGGATTCATACCAAATATGCTATTAGAAAATGAAGGAAGAAAGACACCCCAATTCAAATAATTGCCTAAGTTAATAACATACTATGGGGGAAAATTACACAGGAATAGTCTCTATAAGTATAGATGTAGAAGTAAAAAAAAATAGCAACAAATCAAACCCTACAATATCATACTACATCACTATCAGACAGATTTTATCCCAGAATGCTCCTCCCTAGAGCTGAAAGGTGAGCACAGGTCGCCCACACTGAACTTTGGCCCCAGAATGAAGAAATCCAGTCAGTCATTTTGATGTGTCACTTTGAATCACAAATCTTTCTGATTTGTGGCAACCTGAAACTATACTGACTGAATACAATAGTTTTATAAAATAGAAAATAACTGAATTTTTAAAAAATCCTCTTTTCTTTTCAGTTTCAGTACAAATTGGCAAACCCACAGAGAAACAGGCAGAAACACATTCCGTGGGCTGTTTACTTGTAAAGTTACAGACAGAAGTTGTGACTCTGTGGTCTAGTGAACTTAGAAGTCAACTCTGAATTGAGGGAGTCAGGCTCGAAATCAGAATCCAGAGAGGCTCCACCCGGCCATCTATGCACCTCGGCAAGGGAACCAATCCCTGGCTGCAGGCAATGGGTAAGAAAAATAAACGCCCGCACCCAGGTACCAGGAAGTTCCTTTTCCCCTCTGCTGAAGCCCTTACATAGAAGGAATAATCTTCCTACCCTTTCCTCTGCTGAAAGGTAAGACGGACGTTCACTGACCACTGTGAAACATAAAGAGGCAGGACAGCTGCTCTCCCTAACCAAAGAGAGCATACCCCCTATCATTCAGCATACACCAAAGAATATAAAGCAGAGCCAGGGATGTTGATATACTTCTGCTAGGGGAAATAAAATGCAACCAATAGGACAACGACACTGTCCAGAGGTGCAAATTACATCATTTAAACACACACGCATGAAACGAGAAAATCTTAGTTAGAGAAGCACAGTATTGCAGAAATTAAAAAAGAACACTGTTTTGCACATCTTTCTCTGAAGCAAATGCATTTTTTTTTGGGGGGGTCACACCCAGCGACGCTTAGGGGTTACTCCTGGCTCTGCACTCAGGAATTACTCCTGGCGGTGCTCAGGGGACCATATGGGATGCTGGGGATCGAACCCGGGCCAGCGCCCAGGCGGCTGCGTGCAAGGCAAACGCCCTACCCGCTGGGCTATGGCTCCGGCCCTAGCAAATGCATTTTATCACCACCTGGGTGCTATGGCTCAACCGGCAGATCTCTTCCTGGCAGTGATAAATGGTGTCCTGACTCAACCAACAGCAGCTGATAGCACGTGAGAGTCAACGCTACACAGAACATTAGGGAAAAAAAAACTAAACGTATAAAATCCTCATTATTAACTGCCAAAGAAGTTATAATGTGACACTGCGGCACGCACACACCGAGAGACAGGCAGTGGACAGTGCTCACCTCAGTATCCAGGTTTTCCGAGCAGGAGTTTCTCTCCGCCCCCGCTGGTCTGCCGTTCAGCCTCGGGAGGGGCAAAGGTGCAGACGGAGACTCCGAATCCTCCCCCATGGCTGCTTCCCCGTCTTCTGGGGGCCCCTCGGTCTCATCTCTGTGGCCGTGCTTTCTCAACATGCCCCTTGGCCGAGGGGATGGCTTAAAGAGGTTATCGACTTGCAGGCCACCATTGTGTTCTGCTGCAAAAGAAAATGCTTTAACGCATACGCATAAGGAAATGCCCTTGGGTGCACCTAGGCGCTAGGATGCCACGGCAAACTCACTCCACTGAGCCAGCCCTTGGGCTATCCTGGAGCGTCCAGTGATGACCACGACCTCTGGGGAACACCAGCTGTGGACCCCAGTCCAAAGCTGCAATAAAGCCACCACCCAGGAGCTAACCAGTGACTTGAGTTTTGTGCAAAGTGAACTCCCCAGCTTTATGAACTGTCTTACTCAACAACGATGAAAACCCCCCAAAGTGTGCCTCAGTTTCTACTTCTACAAAATGTGGGGTCTCAGGCAATGTTCATATTACTAGACCTCAATCAAGAAGGTAACCATATCCCTGACCACAGATTTTCAAGTAACTAAGATAGAATTATTTCTTTTCTGGGTCACACACAGTGATGCTCAGGGGTTACTCCTGGCTCTGCACTCAAATTATTCCTGGTGGTGCTCAGGAGACAATATGGGATGCTGGGGATCGAACCCGGGCTGGCCATGTGCAAGGCAAATATCCTACCCACTGCACTACTGCTCCGGTCCCTAGAATATTTTAAACAAATAAAATCATGATAAGGGGAAGTCCTATGAGGAATATGGTACCTAAGGGGATGGAGTGCTAACTCTCTCCTGGAGGGAGGAAAGGAACATTCAATGAACTCGAAGTTACTGCTGTTCAATTTCATAAAAATGCCCCGGTGTTACAAAAATGTCTCAGTTACTACTTCTGAGTTTATTTACTGTTTTGGTTTGGGGGCCATGCCCAGCGATGCTCAAGGCCTACTCCTGGCTCTGTATTTGGGAATCACTCCTCAGGGGACCATATGGGATGCAGGGACGGAGTCTCCATAGAGCCCAGGTCGGCAGCGCGGAAGCAAGAGCCCTACCTGCTGTACTATGATTGCAGCCCCGATTGCGGTGTTTAAAAGACTCTAATGCTAGCTATTTTGCATCACTCAAAACACTCAATGGCTTGTGACACTACACTGCTTCTACCCACTTATTTTATATATTAAAAACTTCCAAACTACATCAGATTTAAAACTTCGCTTTAGGTATAAATGCCACTAGAATATTCCATAACTTTACCAACTCAGTATTACTATAAAGGTTTCCGCCCCAGTTTTAGCTTATTCCAAACTCTGGCCGAATGCTCAATTCTGAATCCCAGGGATCTCTTGCTTCCTACCCCTGTATCCAAACTCACATGCACCAGACCCTATTGAACACACCTGCAAAATTTCTCAGTCATCTCACTGCCATTTTCTCTACTGCTCTTCCCTACTAACTGTCTCAGGGATGTTTTATATTTATGTAAATCGGATCATGCTGTGCTTTCCACAAAATTCTTCAATGGCTCTTCATGACAGAATAAAAGCTTAACTGCCTTGGAGGCAGCTAAAAGCTTTCACTGGTTTGCTCAGACTCCCCTGGCCTGGTTCCGTTTTGCAATTATGTTCCTGAAAGGCTGCGCTAAGGGCTGTGGTGCTCTCCACGCCACCCGCCTCCCTGCGGCCACACCTTTCCCCCACGCTGCTCATCCCAGCTTCCGTTTCAGCTCCTGACAAACGCTTGCAAGTCTTTGTTTAGGCAGAATATTGCATAACACCTGAAAGAAGGTGTCAAGGCAAAAAACATCACTTTTCCACAAGAACGCTTAATGAAAGACCTTATTAAAACACCAAGTTGGCATAAATACTATTAATACAGACACTACGTTCTACTGCCAGTCTCTACCACTCGCTCATCTGCAGAAGGCAAGACTGTCACCCAAACTCCGTAACCTTCGCTCTACTCATGCGTGTCCCTCCAACATTCTTCCATCGAAGCCCTAAGGCCAATGCTGATGACACAGGGAGGTGACAGAGGAGGGTCCTACGCGACCAGGCTGGCATCCTGATCCACGCCCAGCCTCCAGAGCTGGAGGGTTTCTAGTGTGCATGAGCCACTTGGTGCGTGCTGGCTTGTTGTAGCAGCGGAATCTGACCAAGACTATACTACATCTGACTCTTTACTGCTACCATCTTTTTCTTAGGGAGGAAGAAGGGTCTCCAGTGGTCCTGCTCAGAAGGCTTGGCGCTCTCTAGCGAGTCCTGGTCTTGGCCCTGCACCTGATGGCGCAGTGCAGCTCAGGCGGGTGGTGATGGTGTGGGGATAACCAGGGCCCCGGAATGCTCACAGGATGCTGTGGTTATATCTGGTACCAGCGATGCACATGCCTTAATCTCTATACTATCTCTGTTGCCCTGGGTTTTTGGGGCTGTGATTTCCGACACCCACTAAGGAGACAGAGGGCTGCAAACAAAAAAGGAACCCAACACTGGGTTTGGGCTATCCACGGCAGTGCTCAGGGAACACTCGGAAATGCTCAGCAGACCACAGATGGTGCCCGAACCAAACAGGGGTCAGCAGCATATGGGCATGGAGTCTTAGTTATGCCTGTAGTGCCCAAACACCTCAAAATATAACGCATGCACACTAAATACAGAGGACATATAAGATGATGCACTTTCGGATATCAACAAATGCTAATCATAGTAAATAAATGTAAATATTAAGAGTAATTTATTCAATCAAAACTAAATAAAAAATAAAATGAATGAAAAGCTTAATGTGTGCCGCTATTATTCTAAGACTGCAAGTATGAAAGTCATTTAATTATTTCAAAGTCTTGGTGTGGTTCAACTATCATAAGTAAAAGGAGGAACAAAAGGTCCACTTTCCTAAAGGCAAGATGCAGTATCAAAGTAGAGCCTGATGGCCTCAAGCTCATGACCTGAACGATACAGACACAGCAACGCCTCTTGCAGACATCACTTCCATAATCACTACGTCTATTATAGTTGCCCCCATAAAAAGTCAAAGGAGTCTGGCCAATCACCCTTTTGCAAAAGATAAGCAAGAATAAAGGAAACTTCTGGATTCTAATATTTTTAAAAAAACATTGACTGCTATTTTGCAATATTATTGCCATATTAAAAACATGCCCCAAACTCTAAAAAATAGAGCACCAGACTCAAAAAAATTTCTAAAACTCTAAAGTATACAGTATGTTCATGAACTATATTCCTTAATAATAATTTACTACTTATATATTCAAATGTTAATGGATCCTATAACTATAAAATAAATATTCCTTAATAAAATTCACACTGTTTATATATTCAAATACTTAGTGAATTCATATTTCAGACACTCTCAATACTATTGGCCTCAGCTATTTTCAGCTTAGAAGGGCAAGGGAAAATTTCATGTCAGAAGTACTGTCAAGCTCTGACAAAGAAAAATATGTACATAAACTTTCTAAATGCTTTGCTGTAAAATTAATATAAGGAATTACCTACTGGATTTTTTCCCTTTTACACAAACCTAAATGCAGGCGGCTAATAACTGAAGCTAGGGAGAATTTGTGTCTATAGCATTTAATGCTGGTGCCCTCTTGTGGGTAAAGGACAGTATCTCAGAATGATCTCTCGGTGCGCTATAGAGCAGCACAGTAACAGCCCAAAAAGGACCTACAGGACTGAACTGACCAGATGGTGAGAGGGGATGGAAATTGAGCACTCGGTGGGCTGTGGTCTTGGAATGTTATGCCATGAAATATTATCACTGACAGTACTATAAGACTGTAAATCATGGTGACTACATAAGATTATTAAAAATATGGTGACTCTTCATCTTGTCACAGGCTTGAACAACTGTTACGTCGGATTACAGATGACCATCTACCATCAAGCTCTTATAAACTTTATCACATCAATTTTTTGCTATCAAAAGACATTTCCTCAACTATTGAAAAGCTTACTAAATCAGGACAATAAATACTCCATGAATAAAGGCTGCTAAGCCCAGTTATATCTATGCCTAGTCTCTCACTGAAAATTCATCTTGCATATTTCCTGTCTGATTGGGGGCACACCGGGCGGTGCTCCGGAAAGCACCACTCCTGGCTTTGCACTTAGTGATCACTTCTGTGGGGATCTAGGGGCCACCTGGGGTGCCAGGGAGTGAACCTGATTGGACGCATGCAAGGCCAACACCCTACCGTCTGTACCATCTCTTGGGCCGCACTTACTTTATTCATGGGTCCATGAAGCTCTCTCACAAAGAAAACAGTTTGAAGTTGCCATGACTCTGTGCTTTCCCATAATACCAATGAGTGAGCTGAGGAAAGTGCTCTGGGGAGATGGCGGGTACCAGATCACTCACCTTGTTCAACTACACTCCCTCTCTCCGCCTTTGATTCTACTCAGTTCCCTAAGAAGGCACATCTCAGCATATTAATTATGCTTCATTATGCCTCTCGCTTACATTTTTGCAAATGTTATAGTTCACAGAACACACTTCAAAGGATGCTCTTTAACCATTCTGCAGGACGGGCAGAGCAGGTTTTAGCCTCCTGGAGGAGAGTTAGCCCTGACCTACTTGCTGAGGTCACAGACATAATTAATACACAGTGCTGTTCTTTCTAGTTTTTCTGGCTCTGCCTATATCTCCTCCCCTTCATTTGAAAGTTAATTGGATTAGGGGTTAGAGATAGTGGCTCGACAGCAGGTGTGAGGTAAATAAACCTGTATTGCCAGCGACATGCGAAGTCTGTAATATTTACCGGTATTTCCTAGTAATATAAAGGACAGCTGTTTTTCTGAAGGTTAGCATCAATTAGTACTTTTTCCTATTTAATAGAACAATAGGAAGGACTGGAAGGACTCAAACCTTTGAGCTTCCAGGCCATACACTGGCGTAGTGGTCCTGAAGACCTCAGAAGCACTGGGGCCCGCGGCACTTCATCTCTGCTGTATTTGGAGCTCACAGGGGCCCTGGTGAAATCGGCTGTGATCCCGTATCACACCAGAAACATCCCATCAGAACACTGCATTTTGGTGGACTTGCTTAGGGGAACAGATATTGAATAAAAAGCTGTACTTAGGGGCCTGGAGCAGCATTCTCAAAGTGGAAGCCGGAACAATTTGTTTGCTCACTTACAGAAAGTATTTCCGGGGCACTGAGAGGCTTCTTTCTTGAAAGGAGCTCCCAAACTCTGGGAATCTCATTTACAGAGGCCGTAACAGAACTTCCTCCCTCCAAACTGAAAAACGTCAAAAAAGACATCGTGGGGGCTGGAGAGACAGAACCATGGGCCCCTAGGGCGTGAGACTTGCACGTGCCCAAGCCAGGTTCGATCCCCAGCATCCCATACGGTCCTTCAAACCTTGCCAGGGGTGATCCTTCAGTACAGACCAGGAGTAAGTGCGGCCCAAAACTCATACCGTGCCTTCCTCACCCCTTCCCCAAGACCGCAAAAGAAATTCTGATAAAATCCCTTGGTGACAAGGAAATGTTTGTTTTAAGGTCAACTTTCAATACTGCTATAACCTAACTTCTGAGTCTGAAATGGATTGGGAGGATTTATCAAAGCTTTACACCAAAAAACAAAACTACTCAAGCATGTGTGCTAGCTAGCCTAGGCGCTTCTGAGGCACAGCTGTGCACTAGTGAAGAGACTCCGGCCTCCTCACGAGGCTGGCCCAGCCCAGACCGAACACATGCAGAACACACACCAGCTTGCCAGGTCTCCGGCTTCCTCGCTGCTTCAGTAACTGTGATTAGTCTCTAAAACAGCAACGTTCCGTGTGCTCGCTTTTCTTAAACATCTACTAGTGACCAATTCAAGCTAGTTGAGGACTGATTGTCTCAAAGTAAGTTTCTGGAAATGCAGTTCTGAGAACTTAACGAACTACCTGAGGATGCGCTTTGCACGGAGAGAACTCTCGGCTTCGGCCTCATCTCAGCTGTGTCCTGTTCAGTTTCCTGGGCTCTGTTCTGCGACTCGGGTACAGAACTTTCAGCCCCATCTTCACAGCCATCGGGGGCTGTTTCCTCATCATTTGTGATGGAAAATATTGGCTCATCTTTCATTATGTCATTGATGGACTTCTTGGTTTTCAAAAATGACAGTTTGGGAGAACTTCTTTCTTCATCTGATAGGTGGAAGTCATTATTTTTCTTTTTAACTGAATTTTCATCTACTGAGGTGTCAGAAAAGTCACCTAAGGAAACTGAAAGGTAGGAAAGAAAATCGTTTTCAATAGGGGATTTTTTTTCAATAGTGTATTTTTAATGTTTAAGAGATTTTATTAATAAAAAAATTATGTAAAGATTAGAGATGAAGATCTATTATATGAACAGAAAACAAGATTCTAGACAATAGATAACTTCAGCAGTTTTTATTGGAATATCAATGATAAAGATGTCAACTTCCTTTATGAGAAATATGCTCGTCCACTTAAGACAGTGTGATAGGCACTACTCCACTAAGAGAAGATCCTAAGTCTTGGAGAATAATAATCAGTCCTGAGATATTTAAGTTACATACTGACTATGAATTTTTTGTTTGCATGCTACTTTACTGTATACAACTATAATATATGTACACAGAAAAATTTATCTAATTGCCATTTAAAATTTCCTCCATAAAAAATGAGCATTCTATCTGTATAAAATACTAGAATTTACTTTGAGAATAATTTTAGCATTATAGCAATGATTGACTATTATTTTGATTATTTTCTTTCCTTGCCCCCCTCTCCCCACCTTGCGGTTGTACCTGGTGCTCAGGGATCAGTCCTAGGGGTGCTCAGGAACCGTATGTGGTGCCAGGGATCAAATCCAGGCCAACTGCATGCAAGACAACTGCCAAACCTGCTATATTATCGCTCTGGTTCAATTCAGATTAATTTTGTGAACTTAAGCTATTTTTCATTGAATATTAAAGTATAAAACATTAGATTTTAAGCTTAGTATTCTGTATGCTCTCTCCAAAAACCTACAATGTTCATATTTTTGCCGACAGGTAAGAAACAAATTCAATTATTCCAGTCCTGCTGTGGCCCAGGGTGCTGGAAGTTACCTGGTGGCCGCTATGGAGCAAGGGGGCCTCCAGGTTCATACCTGATAGTCTCAGGGGACTGTATGTTGCTGATTTCAATTTGGGATTTGCCCATGCAGGGCAGACACTTTAACCCTCCTTGATCTACCCAGCCCCTCTACTGGACGTTTGTACGTTTGTCTGTTTGTTTGGGTGAGGCATACCTAGCTGTGCTCAGGGGTCACTGCTGGTGGTGCTTGGGGACCAAATGTGGTGCCAGCCACTGAAACCAGGTGGGCAGTATGCAAGGTTACCCTCCTTGCTGTACTGTCTCTCTCTCAGAGACAGACGCTCTACTGGGGTTGGGATTGCTTATATCTGGGGCCACACCTAGCTGTGCTCAGGAATTATTCCTGGCTTTGGCGCTTAGTGGTCACTCATGATGGTGCTTGGGGAAACACATGGGGTGCTGGGGACTGAACACAGGTTGGGTCCATCAAGGGAATCACCTTCCCTGCTGTCCATTCCCGCCAGACCCAATACACAGTCCTACTATGACAGTTATAAAATTTGACTTATGCAAGTAAAAATGCATATGACAGTTATAAAATAATGACAGTTATAAAATTTGACTTATGCAAGAAAAGATTCTGACACACACCAAAGTTTTGTTATTAGTTATTAACCTGCTATAACATTTCATGTGGGGCTGGCCCAGGTTGAATCCCAGCATCTATATGGTCCCTGGAGTCCCACCAGGAGTGATCATTGAGCACAGACCCAAGAACAAGCCCTGATACCATTAAGTGTGGCCCAAACCTCCATCCTTAAATAAAAAATATCAACACAAACAGACTTGTCTCTTTTTACTAAAATGTGCGGTTGATTCGTATTTTCAAGCACACATTCAAAACAACTAAGAACAATCACAAAACTCCTTAAAAGCTAAGACTGGGTTTTAATTCACAGAAAAATGTCAGGAAACGTCAGTGATTTTTGGGGGGGAAGATAAAATGTATCTAAGGAATTTCAGAAAAAAAGTGGTTTACTTGTCCACAGCATCACTTACCAATCTCATCACTGTCAAAGTCATCTGAGTACTCAGAACTTCTCTGTCTGGCTGAACGAGCTGTGATTGCTTTTATCAGTTCATCCTGAAATAAGATCATTAGAATTATTTTACCTAAACTGGGATGTCTCACATTCAGAACTATTACAGAAAAAATATTTGACTAATCGGAGCTTCTGGTCACAGCAGAGCAACCCACTGAAGAGCCATCTTGTGCATAAACACAAGCACCAGACTTGGTGTCCAGTGTCGCAGACAAGACTCAATTTTTTCTTCTCATGGGCTTCCAATCAACTAGGAAGCAAAGAATAATAGCAAAGAAAGTTTACACGGGGTTGCTGATAAACCACTACTCTGGAAGATACCTTCACATTAAGATCTTTTAGCATGCAACAGAAACAGAATGAATATTTTGGGCAATGTGTTTGGTTTACTAGAGGATCAATACACAGACTGAGGGATCAGGGACCCCTCAGTCATGTGGGGAGTGCTTGGGTCCCCCCAGGGTTGCACCAGGTGGCTTAAGGACAGGAAGTACCAGAGACTGAACCAGCACAGGCCATATACAAGGCATGAACCTTAATTCTCTAGTTAAGGTAGCTGTCTCTCTAGTTCCTAGATATAACCAGCATTTTACAGCAGAGTTTAAAACAACAGTGACCAAACAGAGAAAAATGAAATGTCATGTCATAATGTTACACAAGAAAAAATTAAACACAAAAATCGCAATTCAAAGTGACTAATTAAAAAAGTTGATTTAATGCTTCTGGAAGTTAAGAACTTGTTTTTGAGGTCAGCCTGGTAGTTTGAAAGCAATTAGAGGACTGGCTGTATGTTTCACAGCCACCTTCTCATTAGGACCGAAACTCTACCTTGCTTTATATAGAACTGGTTGGAGGACCGACCCCAATGCAGACTTCACTTTGCACAAGCACTCAAAATACACGTGGTCTCACTTTACCTGGAATGTAGTTCTTTTGGTGACTTTTGGACTCTTTGTATACGCCAACGTTGTACTAAACACGTCATTGGACATAGTGTTTGTTATTTGTAGTCTTTGCTAGTTAATGGAAGGGATTTGCTATCAATGGCTGAAATACATAAAAAAGAGACATTTTGGGCATGCTAAAGTATTAGTCTATGATCATATTTGGTGTAAAATAAAAAAACCCAAGAGAACAAGAAAGCACCGTATTTGAACTCTGAGCAACATCTACACATAATATACAAATAGCCTGTAAAAAAAAAATAAAATCCCCATCATCTTTTCAGGAAGCAAAAATGCAGATTGAAGTTATGCCAAACAGTTTTGCAAGCTGACAACTGGTTCATCCTCCAAAGACTGTAAATGAAAATGAATGTCTTTTAACTTCTCCTCCACTGGGAAAGAAAGAAGGGAAATTTTCACTTCTCCACTGAGGAAAAAAGGTATCACTGCCATTGCCTACAAAACCTTCTTAGCGGTGGCCAGGAGCACAGTTAGGAGGGAAGGGAGGGAGAGAGGAGGGAGAGAAGAGAGGAGAGGGAGAGAGAGAGAGAGAGAGAGAGAGAGAGAGAGAGAGAGAGAGAGGAGGGAGAAAAGAGAGAGAGGAAAGAGAGAGAGGGAGAGAGAGAGAGGAGAGAGAGGAGGGAGAGAAAGAGAGAAGAGAGGAAAGAGAGAGAGGAGGGAGGAGAGAAAGAGAGGAGAGAGGAAAGAGAGAGGGAGAGAAAGAGAGGAAAGAGAGAGGAGGGAGAGAAAGAGAGGAGAGAGGAAAGAGAGAGAGGAGAGAGAAAGAGAGGAGGGAGAGAAAGGAGAGAGAGGAAAGAGAGAGAGAGAGAGGAGGGAGAGAAAGAGGAGAGGAAAGAGAGAGAGAGGAGGGAGAGAAAGAGAGGAGAGAGAGGGAGAGAAAGAGAGGAGAGAGCCAGAGAGAAGGGAGAGGGAGAGGGAGAGAGGGAGGGAGGGAGGGAGGGAGGGAGAGAGGGAGAGAGAGAGAGAGAGAGAGGAGAGAGAGGAGAGAGAGGAGAGAAAGAGGAGAGAGAGCCAGAGAGGGGAGAGAGGGAGAGAGGGAGGGAGGGAGGGAGGGAGAGAGAGAGGGAGGGAGAGAGAGAGAGAGAGGAGAGAGAGAGAGAGAGGAGAGAGAGAGAGAGGAGAGAGAGAGAGAGAGAGAGAGAGAGGAGGGAGAGAGAGAGAGAGAGAAGAGAGAGAGAGAGAGGAGAGAGAGCGAGCGAGAGAGAGAGAGCGAGCATCAGCTCGCCCCACCCTCGCCGCGATCCCGCAAAGCCCACCCGCAGCCGCAAGGCACGAAGAGAACCTCACGGGCGACCCTCCCTGCCACATTCCGCCGCATTGGCTGCGCTCCTTCCCTGGACACGGATCGGCGCTAGACAAAGCCGGGCCTCCGCGTGGGCCGCATTCGGACCTCGGTCCAAACCCGCCTCCCGGCACCACCGGACGTTTCTCGCGTCCCGATCCGAGCTGCAGCGCGCCCAGGGAGCGCCCGGGGCCAGGCCAGGTGCCCCCGCGAGCCCGCCCCGCGCCCACCCCTGCGGGCCTCTGCACTGGCCAGCGCGCACCCTCCGCCCCGTCCCTCCGCACCCCCGACACCCTGCGCTCCGGACTCACCCCTGCCACCGGGGGCAGCCGGGACACAGTGGACCCGGCGCGGTCGGGAAGGAGCCTCCGGCCGCCGGTCACAGCAGCGGCGAGCCGAGGCCCCGGCGGGGACCCAGGCAGGGGCGGGACTAAAGGCGGAGGTGGGAGGCGGTTGCTAGGATACCGCGTCTCCAGGAGGAAGTGATTCCCGACCGC
The DNA here is from genome assembly GCA_021461705.1 of Cryptotis parvus. Classification (NCBI taxonomy): domain Eukaryota; kingdom Metazoa; phylum Chordata; class Mammalia; order Eulipotyphla; family Soricidae; genus Cryptotis; species Cryptotis parvus. The sequence goes on along the minus strand of JAJIBD010023156.1, from coordinate 166,961 downwards.
GGGTCTCCAGGGTACCCAATACTGCCCTTCGGCTCCCTGGTCGCTGGGGCAACGGCGCCCGGGAGGAAATGACGTCATCCTGCGGGCCAGGCGAAGGAGGGCTTTCTCGGCTGCGGGAGCTTCTGCTGTTTCCTAGGAGACAGGACCCGCCCTGCCGCCACCGGGCCGAGAAAAGCCTTCTCTGCGATCAGGGTCTTTGCCCCGTAGATTCCCTGACTCAAAGCTTTGCCACAGTTAGGATATGGAGTTCTGCATATCAGAGTAGTGGAGAGACGTGGACGTGGCCCGACAATAGGGCACAAAGGGTTTGCAGTGACGTTTACAGGCTCAGGAGTCAAACTGACCTTTGACTCATCACGCCCTTGCTCTGATGGCCAGATGCTACGGAAGAGGGAGTTAATGATAATGATGATGATTATGATGATAATGATGATGATGATAATAACTAAATCTTATTTGCTTATGTTAGGGTTAAAATACTTGCCCTTACCGTTCTGCTTATTTCTCCCTTCCCCTACACACTGGATTTACACACACAGTGACCTCAGTTCTGCTCAGCTGGCCCAGAGGAATAGCTGAATAGGTGCTTCAAGTGTGGCCTGTCAGCTTATAATTTAGATTTTAGCATTAAGTAGATCTTTGCACGGTCATGTCCATCCTAGGGAAGCTGCCCAAACTTCTTTTCTAATTATGACTCTCATAAAGGGTCACTGTGAATCAACTACACAGATGGAATATTTTCAAGAGTGCCTGGGTTGCGTTCTCTCGACATTGCACACGTGCTCATACTGAATTATCGTATTGGAAAGGTGAAAAACCCATTCCAATGGTTGTTTTTATGCCTGCTGTATTCATTTGTGTGCGTAGTACATAGTTTAATTAAATTCAACAAAATAGTCTAGTAGGGTGGAGGACCAGATGCAGTTAAAGTAATCAAGATAAACATTCATTTAGCATAGGTAACCCTTAAAAAATAAACAAGGCATAAACCTTATTAAACATATAAATTAACTTGGATTTCTACTTTACATGGGATTCACTGAAGTTTGATTGAATTAATTCACTAATAACAGCTTGTGCCTGGAATTTTGTAATATCTAATAACATTTAACAACTATTTATAAACAAGTAACACTGAATTTTATATATTGCTGTATCAGAAAATTAAATGAATTTAACAGAATTACAAAATTCGCAAAAAAAATCTGTGATGTGTGTGTGTGTGTGTGTGTGTGTGTTGTTTTGGTTTTGTTTGCTTTGGGGTCACACCCTGCAGTGCTCATGGTTTTCTCTTGGCTCTGTACTCAGGGATCAACCACTGGCAGGGTTCAGCGGACAATGTGAGGTATCCAGGATCTAACCCCACCTATCCACTGTGTTCTTTCTCCTGCCTAGAACCCATGCTTTTAAACAATGTCTATGACACAGCTCTTAAAATAATTGTGGTTTGCTTATGTTCTACTTACTCTTGTTTGGAAAACTCCTATTGAAGAAACTGCTTATTTTTGAAGTTTCAAATAAATTCAAATAAGTCCTATTTTGTTATTGCTAATTTTCTAATTTATGTTGTTAATAATTATATTTTATTTTAGAATCTGTCTCCCCAGGAGAGGACAGCATCATGCTTTAGAGCTGTGTGCAGCACACTAATTTCTTGTATTGAAATATTTATGTTCATTAAGAACTCATTATTTTTTATTCACTTGACAGGTGTAATTTTCATTAGACACGATTTGAGAAAATAAAATTCACAAAGAAATGTTTAGAAAAGTCTTTAGTATAGGTTTCTTATTTTTTCTACTGAATTCATTAGATTCTATGTTTTGTTTAATAAAAAAAGTAATTAGTAAATAAAATCAAGCTTTCTATAACTTAAAAAGATAAAGTAAACACAGATAACAAAGATAGTTCAACCTGATCTGGTAAACTCATCCACAAGACTTGAAACACTGATTCCTCTAATTATAGTGGCAGAAAATTGTGTGCTTCACTAATATTTTCAGGTTATTTAATAACAACATCTGACCTGAGATTTAATTTTATTCACATACATGTGTGTAATGATTACATAATTGTTACTGAATCAACCTATGAAACAATAAATAGCCTTTAGAGCTTAAAAAGAGCAGTTGGAGCGATAGTCCAGCGGGTAGGGCGTTTGCCTTGCATGCGGCCAACCCATGCCGGCCCTGGTTCGATCCCCCCACATCCCATGTGGTCCCCTGAGTACAGCCAGGAGTAATTCCTTAGTGCAGAGCCAGGAGAAACCCCTGAGCATTGCCGGGTGTGACCCAAAAAGCAAAAAAAAAAAAAAAAAAAAAAAAAAGAAAAGAAAAGAAAAAAAAAAGAAAGAAAAAAAAAGAGCAGTTGGAGGCGGAGCGTTAGAATCATATTGTCAAATGAGGGTAGGCTATTTGCCTTGCTCATGGCCGATTTGGATTCGATCCCCAGCATCCCACATGATCTCCCAAACACTGGCAAGAGTAATGTCTCAGTGCAGAGCCAGGAGTAACCCCTGAGCATCTCTGGGTGTGACCCAAAAAAGGAAAAAAAATAAGCTTTTGAATATTCTAAAGGACTTTCAAGGTAACTCATTTTTTAAAAAAATGAAAATAGTACACAAAACGTCACTGTCACTGTCTTCCTGTTGTTTATCAATTTGCTCTAGCCGTCACCAGTAATATCTCCATATGTCCTGTCACAAGCAAGTGTAACCCAAGGGCATCTGCTTGCTCCAGGGACAGGAAGAGCCTCAAACCATTCTTCAGGTCATGAAATTGAAGTCCATAATTGTTACTAGTTGTTGGCATAACAAATAAAACACGAGTAGCTTGCCAGGCTCTGTTTGCATGTGGATGTGGATATTTATATCCTAACACATAAATCTGCATATTTATGTGTTTTGTTTGTGTCTGTGATGTGTGTATATGTGTTTGTATGTGTGCTTTTGTGTTTGTGTGAATGTAGTTTGTAGTTAAGTGTGTTTGCATGTGTTTTTGCTAGTGTGTATGTATGTGTTTGCCTGTGTTTGTGTATGTATTTGTATGTCTGCATGTGTAACTGGTTTGTAAGTAGGTGTGCTTGCTTGAGATGAGAGCCTTCTACTGAGAGTATACCACACAAAAAAATAAGTGGCGTAAATTTCTCTATATTGACATTTAAATATTTCTCTAATATATGTTCCGACTAGCAGAAGTATTTGCATATCAAATTCCTTTTGCTTTTGAGTTAATACCCAGGGCTGCTCCAGACACGGGTGTCACTCCTGATGCTTGTTCAGGGACCTTGAGGGGACTTTGAGACACCGGGGTCGGAGCCTGGGCCTCTAGCATTCAAATATGCACCTCGGCCCTTGACTAACTCCAGGTCCTGATTTAAAGAGATATTATTCTTTTCAAAATGTTAAGCCTTGTGTTCTATCGTTTGTTGATTCATCTATTCAGCTTGCCCCTATCAATAGCTGCCTGGGTCAGATTTTGACGTTTCAAAGGTACTCCTGGCTACATCAATGCTTAGGGATCTTTTAGGGAGAAGGCTGCATGGTTGGAATACAGTGACTGCATACTGTGAAAATTTCTCTTGAATTGCGAGGAAGTTGCCAAGAGAGAACAAGGCATAATTTCTGGTGACTCCAAAACATCACAGACATAGGTGACTCTGAGTTGTTGCGTTAGTTGAGTATAAAAAAGACAGGATCAAAAGAAAGGATCAGAAGCACATTTTTAGCAGGAGGTACTTCCAGCGCTTAGACTGGTAATGTATGGTAATGTATGGAAGTCCACATCGTGAGTTACAGTGAGTTTAAGAGGAAGATGGTGCCAGAAAGGCTTTGAGAGCTATTTTCAGAGAAAGAAGCAAATGAGAGGTGACTCTGTAAAGTTACCTCCCCACACCTCAGCAGTTAAATTGTTTATTGTCCAGTGACTGACCACAGAGGTTAGAGACAGAAGACCTTGTACTCAGAGACTAGCCCAGCGGAATGAATGAAGCACCTGTCTAGCATTTTGAGAAATGAATTGCAGAAAGCAAATCCTCCTGGGTGTCAATTGATAAGAGGTCTATTTAAATACACACAGAAAGCTTCTATCAGACAGAGTAAGAGCAAGCGCTCAGAGTCATGTCCACTAACCAATCCTGATTTCCGGGATTAAAACAATAATAACTTGATAGAACGGAAATAACAGAATTGCAAGGAAAGCTATAGCAAACTACACTGATATAAACACTTCTTTTGAGGAATAGTAAACTAGCTGGTAATTGTCAAATTTACCAGTGCATATTGTTTTGGGTTGTTGTATATAGACATTGCATTACATTGCAGCAAAGAAAGCATGCTTCTTTGTCCTAACTTATCATTCTGAACATTTTTCTATATGTATATAAACATTACTCATATGTACTCATATATACTCATATATACAGATATATTTATATATATCTGTATAATATTCATGTATATCTGTGTATATATATGTATATGTATATAAGCATTACAATGCATTTAGCTGAGAACATTGTTTATATATATAAGCAATGTTCTCAGCTAAATGCCTCCTCCAGGAAGTATTTTAGGTAGACAAATGTTCTTCGTGAATTTTATCTTTAACACTATATTACTAACTATAATGTGACTCATACAGTTCTTTATCTTTCACTCACATTATTTGAGTCTTTAAAATAAGTAAAACTTCCCTTTTCATACCTATAAGTAAAAAAATGAAGGAAAAGAAAAACAACTTATTTTTCACAGATATCATTACTATTGACCTATTGAACCAGAATTCAGAGCCCAGCGGTCCCTCCAGAATCAATGAACAGGGACTTATTGATGTGGCAAAGAATGCAACACAGCTTCCATGACAGTTTTTTAAAAAATGTCTCTCATATGTGAAAATTAAAAAAAAAAACATAGTAAAGGAACAACAAAAGACCGTAAATATTGGAACCAGAGATTTGGCCTGCAGATCTGAGCTTACCTGGAGGGGTGGTTATTAGGGACCCTGGGCCGCTGGAGGAGTACATGGCACTCTGGTGATGGGGTAGTATTGGGACAATGTATGTAAAAGAACAATTAATAATAATATTCCAAGTTATGCTACTCAATGAGAAGAAAAGAAGAAATAAAATTTAAAAAACTCTTAAAACAAAAATATTAAATTGGACCATCTGGACAGGTAGATTGTAATCACAGTTTACCACAAGAAAAGGACAGAGTAAGAGCCAGAGAAGAAGTTGAGGCAAGAGTGATGTGCGGCCATGAGCCAAGGACAGGGGCTGTCTCCAGAGGGCTTGGAAAATAATTTTCCTCTATGACATCTTCAAAATGTCTATTGTACTCCTCAGTTTTGACTTCTCTCCTCCAGAATTGTGAGAGAAGAGATATGCATTTTTGTAAATCACTATATTTGTGACAAGTTGAAATGCCAACAATAGGAAATTAATATGTTATGCCTTATTTTCTTTTCATGCATGCCTTTTCAATGAGTTGCTGATGCTCAGAATGGGAAATTCTAGGCCATTTTTTATATAATACCATGTATTACATCATTCTAGGCAATGTCTATATCATGTTGTCTATCTTAGTTATGCCGGTGCCTATTATATGCTACAGAGAAACAATACGGTTGTGTACATTCAGTGACTATGAGATATGATTTCCTGGAACTCTGCCTGGGTAGTTTATTGTTTTCTGCTATATTAATATTTAAGACAAGAGGAAACTATGTCTAAACTGAGAAATACTATGGTTATATTGTGTTTAGAATTCTAATAGGCTGGGGAGATGGTACTTGTTAAGATGCGTGCATTGTATGCAGCTGATCCTGGTTCAATTTCCCAGCCCTGCCAGAGGTCCTGTGAGCAGTTCCCGGTGCAAATCCAAACAGACGCAAGAGAAGTCCCCAAACAGAGCCAGGTGTGCATCAACACCCACTCTGCAAAGCTGTAGTAAGTTAGTTGAGGAATTAATTGGGAGTCAAAAACTGGGAGTTCATTTTAATTAAGTCTATATGACTTATTTATTTGCAATTTTATTTTTATATCACTTGTTAACGTTATTCTTACTAATGTCAATTTCTTTTCAAAAACATACAGTTAAATAATGTATTTAATGACACAGATACTTATTTGTTAATAGCTCTCATTACATTATTGAGGTTTTACAACCTTTTCATTTTTAAATAACGTTTCACAGATACACTATCACATTTTTCACACTCAAATGTTTGACAAGTGTTTTCTTTCCTGATTGCTTAGCACACGGGGCATTTAGTATGTCATTTCTCTCATGTGTTGCTGACCCTTTAACCTCCCTTTTTAGAATTGCTCAACTCCTTCTGCGGTGTGTACTTTCCCTTGAAGAAGAAGAAAATCAGGTATTTCCTTGTTCATGCCCACTCAATGTATGACTCTTCTGTGAAGTTAACACACAGTGTTGAGTAAAGCTTCATACAACTTATTAAGCATTTCCTTGTAAAAGTGATTCTAATCAGGATTTTCAAAGAAAGAACTGGAGTGCAATTGTAGGTAAGAAGAATGAAACCAAATTTTCCAGCCTCTGGGCAAAAGCCAAGCTCGTTTAGCATTTCATTAATTTAAAAGGTAATGATACCTTAATTATTTTTTGTTTTGGGAATTCTATGGCATGTATTAATAACAGACTCCCAGAAGATGGCAGCAAAGGATTTTTAGCACACAGAAATATAACACGCCAGTAATAATTGGGAGCATTTCCTTCTTAGAGTGATTCAAAATTGCATTCAAAAACTACCTTCAAAGTTATCTTATAATGATTTTTGAATGATCAAATGTTTATATTACAAGTTGGGAATATAGTCTCATATTACAAGAAACACTTTTAATAAACTTTAAAAAACCCACATAGTCAGCTCACCCCAATCTATTGCCTATTACCCCCCAATTTAGCTATAGTTTGGGGCATACTTTTTCATATTCCTTTGCACAAACACAAAAGAACAAAATTTTTTAACTTGCTAATTTCCTCTTGAGTTATATTTTCATGCTAGTAAAGAACTAAATTGTTTACTATTTTATGTTTATAAAATTACGTGTATTTTGCAATCACTACTGATGATCTTTTAGCTTATTTCCAATTTTTCCAAACTGTCTTGAATAAAAGTGGTGACACACTTGGTTATTTATTGTGAATAAAATCCTAGATAAAAAAACCAAAGTGCACGTGCATTAAACTCCTTTCATACTTATTGCCAAAATGCTGGGTTTTCCCACCTCTTTTCTTCCTCTTACCCTTGTGCAATGTCCACATTTATACACATTGGGCCTGTTGATTATATTTTGATTGTGTTGATTGCACAGGATTACAAACTATTTCTTGTGCTCCCGTGCAGTTGTGGGGTGCAGAAAAATAGTACTTTGTTGTGACAGTGATACCAAGAGCGTGCCTGGCATGTTGATGGGCATTGAAATACCCAGCCTGCAAGGCAGGAGTCTACCATGGAGCCATAGCCCCAGAACTCAGAAAAGTTCTTAAACACACACTCCCTTGACATCATCGCTTGTATCACTTGTGTCACTTGTCTTCCCGTTGATCATCAATCTGCTCGATCGGGCACCAGTAACATCTTTATACATCCTGTCACGTGCTAGTATAGCCCAAGGGCATCTGTTTGCTCCAGGAACATAAAGAGCCTCAAACCATTCCTTCAGGCCATGGGAATGAGGTCTATAATTGTTACTGGTTTTGACATATCGGATACAACACGGGTAGCTTGCCATGATCTGCCATGCGGGTGGGATACTCTTGTAGTAGCCTCTCTTCTTGTGCATTTTTGATGAACGGGGAAAGATCAGCTTTTCTGCTGGGTGGAGCTCTGACGAGCTGTGGAGTCCGGATATTAAAAATGGTGGCCCTCATGGTGTGGAGGTTCCTCTGGCTTGTTGAGAGGCTCTGCTGGGATGGTGGGCCAGGGCTAGAACCTGCCTCCCTCTTGGGTGCCTCATGATCAGCTGAGCACAGGGAGAGCTGGTAGCAGCTCTGTCCTGTGTATCTGAGTCTCTGGAACATCATAAGAGTAATTTTTCTTGATTAAGAGGGATGGTGTAGGGTAAAGCATTTGCCTTGGCTCCTTATGACCCCAGAACCTCACATGGTTCCAAGAATACCACCAGGATTCACTCCTGAGCACAGAGTCCTTCAGTAACAGACTGCAGATTACAGCACACCTTTGTGACTGAACTTTCTCTTTATTCTGTGCAACTCAGTTAAGTAAGTTTTAAAGTATTTAAGTAACTCCTTCAAATACATTCTTGAAAATTAAATTTATTTCTTTTTCACCTCTACAAGAACACAATTTCTTTTTTTATATATTTTTTTGTTTGTTTTTTAAATTTTTTTTATTTTTACAATTACAAAGATATACAATTAAAAAGTTCATATTTGGGTTTTGGTCATACAGTGTTCCAGCACCCATCCCGCCACAAGTGCCCATCTCCCACCACCAACGTCCCCGGTTTCCTCCCCCTTCCCCAGCCCTCCTCCATGGCAGGTTCTTTATTTCTTTCCATTCCTCTCTCTTTCTCTTTTCCTTTCCCTCCAGACTATGGATTACAGAACATACATTAAAGGGTTGTCATGTGTATCTTTTGCCTGTATTTAATGCTCAGTTCTAGGTTGGCATTAGTACCCTCGACAATTGTTAGCACACTGTTCCATTTTCTGTCTTACCTAGCCTCTGACTCCCGCACGTTTGTGATAATTTCCACCTTTGACAAGACCTCCTGATATATGTTTCACTTGACCTTGGATATTGGTATCATAATATGTACATATATTTATGTTATGCAGATAAATGCAGTCATTCTGTATCTGTCTCTCTCCTTCTGGCTAATTTCGCTCAACATAATCTTCTCCATGTCCATCCATTTATAGGCAAATTTTATAACTTCATTTTTCCTAACAGCTGCATAGTACTCCATTGTGTAGATGTACCAAAGCTTTTTTATCCAGTCATCGATTTTCGGGCACTCTGGTTGCTTCCAGACTCTGGCTATTGTGAATAACGCTGCTATGAACATAAAAGTAGGGATGGTGTTTTCGCTGCGTATTTTTGGTTTCCCAGAGTAGATTCCCAGGAGTGATATGGCTGGGTCAAATGGGAGTTCAATTTCTAGTCTTTGGAGGAATGTCCATATTGTTTTTCAGAAAGGCTGTACCAGCCGGCATTCCCACCAACAATGGATGAGTGTCCCCTTTTCCCCACATCCATGCCAGCACTTGTTGTTCTTGCTCTTTTGAATATGTGCCAGTCTCTGTGGTGTAAAGTGGTATCTCATTGTTGTTTTGATTTGCATCTCTCTGATGACCAGTGATGATGAGCATTTTTTTCATATGTTTTTTGGCCATTTGAATTTCTTCCTTGCTGAAGTTTCTGTTCATTTCTTCTCCCCATTTTTTGATGGGGTTGTTTGTTTTCTTCTTGTAAAGTTCTACCAGTGCCTGATATATCCTGGATATTAACCCCTTATCAGATGGGTATTGGGTGAATATTCTTTTCCATTCTGTGGACTGCTTTTTGTATCTTAGTCACTGTTTCTTTTGAGGTGCAGAAGCTTTTTAGTCTCATGTAGTCCCATATCTTTATCTTTTCTTCTAGTTGCTTTGTTAGTGATGTTTCACCTTTGAAGATGCCTTTAGCTTCAATGTCGTGGAGGGTTTTTCCTATATTTTCTTCAATGTACTTTATGGATTCAAGTCTGATATTGAGATCTCTAATCCATTTTGATCTGATTTTTGTGCATGGTGTTAGACACAGGTCCAAATTCATTTTTTTACATGTCGTTGCCCAGTTTTCCCAACACCACTTGTTGAAGAGGCTTTCCTTACTCCATTTTAGACTCGTTGCACCTTTATCAAAGATTAAATGATCATATGTTTGAGGTTGGGTGTTAGGATACTCAATTCTATTCCATAGGTCCACAGGTCTGTTTTTATTCCAATACCATGCTGTTTTAGTTACTACTGCCTTGTAGTACAGTTTGAAGTTGGGAAAGGTGATGCCTCCCATCTTCTTTTTCCCGAGGATTGCTTTAGCTATCCTTGGGGGTGTATTGTTCCATACAAATTTCAGGAATATTTGGTCAATTTCTTTGAAGAGAAGAACACAATTTCTTATAGCCTCATAATTTCCAAAAAAAGCCATCCATATAAGATTATCAATAAAATTATCAATATATATAAATATATCAGCACCAATATGTATCAATAAGATTATAAATATAGTAGGAATATAGTAGGAATCAAATAAGCTAACGATAAACTATCAGTATAAAATATGATTTTATTCCATTTTTAAAAGATAACTCAGTATTAAGAGAAGGAGAAACTATTTCAACATAAATGGCAAATGTTCTATGGGTAAAAACAAAACCTAAATTTTGCTACATTTTACTATCACTTTTAATACTAGAAAGATACTAGTTACTAAATTTCTCTCAAGGAAACCCACAATTACAGGAACCAAAAGCAACACAAATGAAAGCTCTTCATGATGTAAACAGGCATGAGCAACGCCAATGCATTACTAAACATTTTATGTCACTCCAAAGGCTCAATGGCTGCCCAGCCATGTGCTCAGTGTTAGCATGTCTTATTCATCTACTTTAGCTAAACTTAACTCACTTTGATAAAAAAGAATTTATTCTATTTTGGAAGTTTCTTAACCTTAAAACGAACTTCTGTGATTCCAGAATAAATATATAAAGATGCTTTTATTCCTTGGCCTGGGCCCAGATGTCAACTTGTTTTATAGCAGCATGCTCATATTACCCACAGGGAGCTAATTTTTTTATTACAATGAACAAAGAATGATGCCATAAAAATCCTTTTATAGACTTCTTTTGTACAGCATTATATATCACAATTCCTCTTTTTCTTCTTTAAAGTCCACAAAAAATTGTACTTTAAAGAACCAGACGTTTAGATAAGGACTGGTTATTTTTTGCATAACAATTGGTGAATTTCTTTTTCTCATTTTTGTTATGTTTATGTTGTTTTGAACTTTGAATTGATTATGTGTCTTGAGTTGCTAATTATTGGTTAAAACTTAGTGATATCTGGAAAGTTATAGACAGTACAGTTTGATATTTAAGAGAGGGCTTTAACTGCAAATTCTAAATCCGAAAGTTCAGGCTCACTTTAAAAAATAAAATTCCACAGTTTTATGTAATTGGTAATGAAGTAATGGTACATTATTTTGCATCTGGTTTAAAAATATCAATTTTATTATTTGTTTTGGGGCCCCACTTGGCTCTGTGGTGGGGATCACTCTTCACTGTGCCTGGGGAACTATAAATATCAATTCTACTATTTATATTCATGTGTGTTTTAGTTTGTTTTCTTTTAAAAAAAAGTCATGCAAGAACATTAGATTTCATTTAGAATGCTCCACTTACTAAGTGAAGTTGTCTGCATGTGGGAGAGTGCAGTTAAAATCTTAGAGAGACAAATTAATTCTTATTAATGGAATCCCTTGACAATATTATAATAAAACTAACACTTGAAGGCTTCCAAGGACCAAGACTGAAATGAGTACATGTTGTATGTGTTCCTCTTGTTGTGCCAATATCATGATTCTAATTCTTATAATTAATCTTGGTCTTCTTACCAATCTTATATTAAGAAATGAACTAGCGAACCAAGTAAATAACTCACCTTGCTGAAGCCTATTAGTCTATGCTAACAGGAGCAGCATATGAATAAAAGTGAAGTATAAAGCTATCTTACTGAATACCACTTCTGAGCCTCCCTTCCCACTCTGCTCAGGCAAAACCATGTGTATTGTCAGGCGTTCTCCACTTGAGAATACCTTTAAAATAGAAACGTCACTTCTTCGGTCTTCCCACACACATACCATCAGTTAAAACCATTCCCTAGCCACACATCCTCCACAAACTTTTATAATTAACCAAATACAATGTGATAATTTCTAATTGGGCATCCACTTTCCCCCCTCTCTGTCCTGAATTAAAAATAGAGCTCATTATTTAATCTCTAAGACATGGGGACATTTACAGAAAACAAACAAAATAATTAGCTTGCATATATATGCTAAATTAGGGAAATTGTGGGCTTTCTGTAGATTTAAACCTTATGTAATTACTTTAGGCAAATTACCTCATGTAATTATTTTTATTTTTATGTGCTTTTTTTTAGTTGAGAGGGCTAAAGTATATTTACTGAGTCTTTTCCAGGGACAGGGCAGTGAATGTTAGATACTTTCAGATCTATGGAAACGATGATGATAGATCTATTATTAACACAATGAAAAGATTGTTTAAGTTAGCCACCATAATCTTTCATCAATTTTATTCTATATCTTATTCAGCATGGAGTATTTCACACTTTTACTCACTATGTTCATAGAATAGTTTCAACAGAGGTCACTTTAATCTACTTAACGGCAGGTAAAGAAAACAAGAACAAGAGTTATGGGCACTGTATTCAGGAGCTCTTACTACTCTAACCAAAGTTCATTCTCCCCAGGATGTACAGTTCACTCAAAACCAGGGCTCCTGTTTTCTGAGTAGCTGCAAGACCCTTGTATTAATGACTAGCAATTTGGTGTACTTTTACCTTACACCTACTCTCTTTATAGACATCTTGAGGAGCAAGACTCAAACTTTGGAGAAATTTAATATATGGACAAAGAAAAGAAAAGATAGTAAGAAATTTAATTAAATAAAAATGTGTTGAATTTAAATAAGCTTGCCTATGTTACAGAGAATGAAATAGTCTTGCATTTTGAATAAAACGCCAAAAAAGGGGGACTTAAAAAATTAATGCTTAGGGCTTAGAAAGCTAGTACAGCAGGTAGGGTGCTTGCCTCGTGAACACTGACCCAGATTCGAGCACTGGTATTCCATATGAGCTCATGAGCACTGTCAGGAAAGATTCCTGAGTATTGAGCCTTGAACATCACTGGGTGTGGCCCAAAAATTAAGGAAAAAATAAAACAAAAATTTAGTGTTTATATGTTATAATAAAAGTGAATAAATGTATTAGAAAAAATCTAAGTCACCTCTGCTTATTCTTCACACCTTGGCTATTCTTATTGACTTGCAGGAGATTAACTTGTATTACCCATTGGCTTGGTTGAGATATTTTACAAGAATAAGTTGCACCTATGTAATTCAAAAACAGTATTAATTATTGGCATATTTGTGTTTAGAAAATTTCTATTGTTGGACACAAATGACAGGTGGAGCAAAATATGTTTGTAGGAAAAAATAAACTGAAAAACATTTTTTTGCTTTATTTTTTTTAATATTTATATAATTTTATTTTTTTAATTTTTTATTTTTACAATTACAAAGATATACAATTAAAAAGTTCATATTTGGGTTTTGGTCATACAGTGTTCCAGCACCCATCCCGCCACTGGTGCCCATCTCCCACCACCAACGTCCCCGGTTCCCTCCCTCTCCCCTAGCCCTCCTCCATGGCAGGTTCTTTATTTCTTTCCATTTCTCTCTCTTTTTCTTTTCCTTTCCCTCCAGACTATGGATTACAGAACATACATTAAAGGGTTGTCATGTGTATCTTTTGCCTGTATTTAATGCTCAGTTCTAGGTTGGCATTAGTACCCTCGACAATTGTTAGCACACTGTTCCATTGAAATACATTTTTTAAAGGAAGACATTAGAAACAAGAAGACTAAATTGGTAATTTCTTGATTGCAGGGAAGAATTTTTAGTTTGTCAGCAGTTACAATGCTATGTGGATTGTATTCACAGCCATGGCTCTACTTGACTTATATTTTGGTTTATTTGTTTCCAATCGATAGGTAGATGCCATGAATATTCATGATGCTAGCTCAGGTTGGATAGAAAAGTACTCAATTTTATTCACTCAAAAAATCTATCTCATTTGGAATCCTAACTCACTAATTTCTACTATCAATGTATTTAAATAGTATGCAGTCCTCATAACTTGGTTCTTCATATAATTTCTATAGTTTGTTTCATGTTTTTAATGTTCACTTTTAATTTCAATGCAAAATTTAAAAATACATGTAGCTGGTGCTACTAGTAATTTTTTCACACTGAGAGTTTTATTTTTCCCTTAAATTAGTCTTGCTTTTTGGTCCCCAGCACTATACATGGTCTTCTGAGCATAGTCAAGAGACATTTCTGAGATAGAGACAGGAATAAGGCATGAGCACATTTGGACATGCCTCCAAACAAAGTCAAAATACTCTGTATTCAAATCTGAGGTAATCTCAATGGCTTTGTGTCCATTGGTAAGTTTTTCACTCAACATCTCTATCAGTTAGTAACCTCCTCTGGAAAATGGAAAATGAAGATATTACTTAGCACTAACAATTGTTGAAATCAATGAAGATAAACATGTAATAACTTTTTATCCTAATACTATCACATTGTTTATTCAGGAAAAGTTATGAAATTGGTGGAAGAAAAGTTATGAAATTGAAGATATATATATATATATATACATATATATGACATACCTTACATGATTTATATCCTGTATAATGCATATGATATATTCAAGATAAATGCTTATTGATCCCCATTGTAGAAAAGCAAGCTCAATATCCTTTTATTGACTTTATTAATACTAAAGTCATTAAGTATTTGTGCTATGATGAAATAAACCCAGTTGAATTATAAATCCTTGAAGAAAAAATCCTTAAATGAGCAGGGATTAAAATATAAGAAAAGGAAGCAGAATAATTTCAGGTAATTAATGAAGAATACCAGTAAGAGAGTTGAAGAGATAGTACAGAAGGTAAGGTGCTTGCTTGTGTGGGGGCAATATGGATTCTGTCCCTGCCACATAGGATTCTAACCCTGAGTACCACCAGGGATGTTTCTTGAGCAGTGATCCAGGAGCGGTAATCCTTGAGCACAGCTGTCTGTGTCCCACAAATGAACAAAAACCAATATCGAGGGAGAGGTAACTGTTCCTTAGACCCCTTGTTCCTGAACCTGTATCTCTGGGAGAACAAATCATCAACATTGACCTGGTTTAGTGTATGCCCTGTATCTTGTTCTTCACAAGTCCAGTAGTTGACACTTCAATATGCCATTCAATTATAATATTAGGACAATGATTTCTAAGTAGTGGGTAAGTGGTACAATTGTTTAGCTGATGGAACAACTAAATACTGTGTGAAATTATTCCACAAAGTGAATTCTTCAGTCAAATCAATACTTCAAGAGATATCTTGATGATGAATATGGCAGGCAATATTCAGCATGGGTAGTAATGCTGAAAAGCAATCCAAATGAAGCAGACATTCATATGTTTGAATGTAAGATAACATTTATAAGTATGCATGACTATGTATGTACAAATTCATATGTACACACATAGATATGTACATGCATTTCATATGAAGAGTGCCATCTAGTAGGGAAAATATTACTAAAGGTTGTTCATTATTGCCCTTTGCATATGTTAAGTTGGTATGTTAGAAGTTTAGGAATTCAAACAGCAAAAACAGTAGCCAAATAACTCTTACCCACCATCCCAGCACTTTGGTCCATACTGTGTAAATCTTAACCCCAGTCTACTAGTAATAGAAACATTCTCTGTTTATGTTGAAAAGAGGTGAAATAAAGTTGAAATGATTGCCTCATTAACAGGAAGAACTTACTCAGGCAACGTGACTTTGCTTTTGCTTTCAAGACGTTTTTAGGGTTCAGTGAGGCATGCCTTCTTTACTTGATAGTAAAGGGCTCCATATTTCTTTACACTGATAGGGTGTATGCCCACATACCAAATTCAGCAGGATGGATATGACGTTCTCAACGTTCTCCCTTCTGAAATCTGACGTGCCATTTCGCCGGTAAAGAAGCGAACAGCACCTGACCCAGAAAAAGTCAGACCCAAACACCTGAAGAATCTGCCGTCAGTACTCATTAATACACTGGCTGGGCTCTTCACAAGCTACCTGTCTGATAGCAAGGTGCCCTCCCAATGGAAAACCAGCAGGACGGTTCTATTGTTAAAGAAGAGAGACATCAATCACATTGGCAACTATCACGCGATCTGCCTGTTGTCAGTCATTTACAAGCTGTTCACTAGAGTCATCCTGAATAGTATTGGCAGAACATTAGATAAAGGACAACCATGCGAACAAGCTGGCTTCCAAAAAAGGATTCAGCACAATCAACCATATCCACAAGGTAACCAAGCTCATTGAGGTTTGTAGGGAGTTCAAAATGCCGCTCTGCCTCACGTTCATTGATTTAAAGAAAATCTTTCATTGTGTTGAGACCAAAGTGGTCATGGACGCCCTAGCCAAACAGGGCATTCAAACCCAATACATCAAGATCCGTGGCCAGAGCAATAGCACAGGAGGTAGGGCGTTTGCCTTGCATGTGGCTGATCCCTGGCATCGGGTTCGATCTCCGGCATCCCATATGGTCCCCTGAGCACCGCCAGGAGTAATTCCTGATTACAGAGCCAGGAGTAACCCCTGAGCATTGCCAGGTGTAACCCAAAATGCAAAAAAAAAACACCCAAGATCCTTCATGAGCTGTATTATGGATTCACCACAAGGATCTCACCATTCTACAAGGAAGTGATCATTTATGTCAAAAGAGGGGTTCAGCAGGGTGATAGCATTTCACCAAAACTCTTCAGTGCCACCCTCGAGAACGAGAACTTAGTGTGACAATTAGAATGGGAAGAAATGGGAGTGAAGATAGAAGGTCGGCAACTACATCACCTCCGCTTCACTGATGACATCATTCTAATAACACCAAACATTAGCCAAGCGGCACAAATACTGGCTGACTTTGACCGAGAATGTGGAAAGATAGGTCTACAGCTGAATCTCAGCAAAATAATATTTATGAAAAACAAACTAGTTCCAGATGGCTCCATACATTCTCAACAGAACAAACATCTCTGAATGCAGCAGTTATGTGTACCTAGGTCGAGAACTCAACATGATGAACGACCTAAAACCTGAGCTGCGCAGGAAGAAGAGAGTGGCATGAAATGCCTTCAAAAGCATCGAAGAAATAGCAAAAGGACAAAGAACCACCAGCTCTGGGCACATCTCTTCGACTTCACCATTCTCTATGCATTAACATATAACTACGAAAGCAGCATGAGAATGCTATTTGGGTCTCCCAAATAGGTATTGAAAGAGCTATGCTTGGAATATCATGCCTCACTTAAGTGATAGAAGGAGTCTGGAGTTCCGACCTCTGTCGAAGATTGAGAGTCAGGGACACTGTCTCGTTTGCCAAGGTATCGAAAATTAGATGGGCTGGACATGTAAAGTGACTTGGAGACAACTGCTGGACTAGAGCCATTACCGACTGGAACTCAATAGGATGTCAAAAGATCATGTGGCCACCCACCTACAAGATGGTTAGACTTCTTCGTGAAGACCCTGAATGAATGGTTTGAGGCTCTTTGTATTTCTGGAGCAAGCAGATGCCATTGGGCTACAATGGCACACGATAAGGACAAATGGAACATTACTGGCACCCGCTCAAGCATATCAACGAATAATGGGATGTCAAGTGATCAAGTGATCAAGGCTAACTATTTATGCCTTCATTTTTCTTTTTCCCTTTGGGCCACTCTAGGCAGTTCTCAGGGTTTATTTCTTGCTTTGTATTCAGGTATCATTCCTGGCAGATCTTCAGGACCATATGGATGCCAGAGATCAAACCCAGGTCAGCTGTGTGCCAGGCAAGTACCCTACATGCTGTACTTTGTCTTATAAGATGATTATTTTTCCACTCAAATATTTAACATGTGATTTCTAGAACAAGAGGTTAGTTACTGCTTCAGTAAGCATGATTGTTAGGTCTGATAGCTGTTACCAGATCTTGTGGGAAGCTACTGACAATCTATCTATACAACATAGACACATTGAATACAAACGAGGTCATTAGGTAAAGTCACAAAAACAATGGATATTTTCTAGATCTGTAGCTAATCAAATCTGTCAGTTGTATAGATTACACAGAGAATGTGTTGATGCAGAGACTCAATTGTTTTACTGCCTTGCTCCCCAAATATGAAACATAATTCCTTTTAATGTCTTTAATTCTAATGGATGTATCTCAATATGTCTTGGTCATTGGATCTTAAAGTACTTCCCTGAGGTGGGATGTTCATTAATATTCATGTAAATATACTTCCTCCTCTTTAGTAATTACATGGCATATCTATAGATCATTTCCTGCTTACCAGGTTCAATAGCAGGAATATGTTAATATGGTAAACAAGTCCATCTTTCTTCAGGAACTCTCTCAATCATGTGCTTATGACCTAATCATGACAAAGCTAAATTATGGTTCCCTGTATTAAGATAGTGAAGGTCTGATGTTCTTTCTGTCACATAAAATAAATTGTTACCTGGGGGCTTTGCTATTCAGTACCTAGAAAAAATTGTTAGTGTCCCATAGCTCAACCATTAAACTCTATGACTCTATCTGTAATCAGCTCTGAGATCTTTTCTGAGACAAAAGCACAGTTGGAGTCAGTCTCTAATATATCTGAAATAGGACACTGTACTTTTTTGAGATGAACCTGTCTTCAATGTATATAAGTGTATGAAATGAAACATCAACAGGAATCAATACGGCTGCCCTCTTCTAGTCTTGGGTGAATATAATGGCATTGGTAATGATTACACTTATAAAATATCTCTTTGACTTACAGGTAAGAAGGGAAGACCTATGCAGGACTTCCTCTTAACCTTTCTACATTGGTAGCCTGTCAGCTCTGGAATCTCAAGTTCATTAAATACACAACACTATCAAGTCCAGATTTTCATAAAACCACCAACCAAAACATTAAAACTATTCTGGAATGCTTGAGCTAGCACATCAAAAAAGACAATCTCTGAGAAAAACATCTTCCTAATGAATATGATCTCACAGTATTAGACTAGGTCCTTTCCAGATCGAATCTATTCCCCTGAGTATTCCCAGCTTGGGCTTCAGTCTAATGAAACAATTTTTTCAGCATTTTGCTGTCTTCTTCTCTTCCATATACCCTTTGCTTGTTCACATAGAACATCCTGAGAATGAGATCCAGTTGTGGAATTAGAGGAAATAAGAGAAATGGAGAGCTTATTCTGAGGACTGAAAATCAACAAACCTTCACATAAGAGCAATCAAACTTACTAAGAAAGGATATCTAGCACAATGTAGACCAATAAAGCGAACTCTTCTGCACAGGCACGGTGGAACTGAAAGGTCAAAGGTGATCTGCCATGTTATTCTGACCTCCCCAAATTTCTCAAGTGTAGTTTTTCAAGACGCATGATTTTCTCACCAAGTCTTGATTTTCATAAAAGAGCTGGCTAGACTATGACTTCAACTTGTGCATAATTCAGTTTTTACTATAGTGACCAACTACAGGTTATAATTTAGATTTGCTCTAATAAACAATGATCTTGGGGCAATGATGCAAAATATACTCTTTTGGGGGGGCTGACATGGAGCATATTCCCAATTGTGCCAGAAAGGTTTCTGGTTCAAGCTCCCGTAGTTCTGGCAGAAGAATGGAAGCCACTGCAATGGCGTAGGGGAAAGGGGTGAAATATAGAGAATTAGATTACTAGAGAATTAGAGATTCAACCAATAGAAAAGACTTTGGGAGGAAGAAGAAGAAGCCAGCCTGAAATGCCATGATCTTCAGGAGTTCAGAATGAGGAGGAACAGCTGCTAAAACTGTGCTGTATTCTGTGACTGTTAGGAGAGGCTGCCTGAGGCGGTCAGGCAGTGTTCAGTACTTCAAACAACAACAGGCTTCAAAGAAACTGCATCAACCATGAAATACCTCTGCTTGACTTGTCTTGTAGGCAAACGAGTAAACAAGTACCAAAATTATTTTTTGCTTTTTTATTTGGAGGGGTCCACACCTGGTGATGCTCAGGGGTTACTCCTGGCCCTTAGCTCAGGAATGACTCCTGGTGGTACTCGGGGACCATATGTGATACCAAGTATCGAACCTGGGTTGGCGGGATGCAAGGCAAAAGCCCTACCTGCTGTGCTATCCCTCCGGTCCCAAGTACCATATTTTTTAAATTATGAAACATGTAAAATGTTTATTTCGTTTTTCCTCCATTTTATTTGGCTTTATTTTTTTTTTTAAATTTTTTTATTTTACCACTGTGAGACATACAATTACAAAGGTATTCATATTTGGTTCTTGGTAATACAGTGTACCAGCACCCATCCCTCCACCAGTGCCCCATTTCCACCACCAATGTACCCCACCCCCTCCTGCCCACCCTCAGGCTGCCTCAGTAGCAGGTACCCCAGTTTCCTCTCTTTCTCTCTCTGTCTCTCTCTGTCTCTGCATCTCTCCCCCTCTTCTTTTACACATTGTGGCTAGCCCTGCAGATATTTTGAGTTTATCACTTAAGTCTCTTTGTGTATATTCAATGGTGAGTTTTAATCTGCCATTACCATTTCCCACATTTAGTAAAACACTGGTATCTAATTATATCCTATTAATGAATGCAGTCATTCTATATCTGTCCTTTTCCTTCTGACTAATTTCACTCAGCATGATAGTCTCCATGTCCATCCATTTGCAGGTAAATTTCATAATTTCATCTTTTCTGACAGCCGCATAGTATTCCATAGTGTAGATGAACCACAGTTTCTTTAGCCAGTCCTCTGTTCTCGGGCATTTAGGTTGTTTCCAGATTCTAGCTATATTGAATAGCACAGAGATGAATAAAGAAGTACAGATAGTGTTTTTGCTATGTGTTTTTCGGTCTCTCGGGTATATTCCCAGGAGTGCTATTGCTGGATCAAATGGGAGCTCAATATCTAGCTTTCGGAGGAATGCCCATATTGTTTTCCAAAAGGGCTGGACCAGTCAGCACTCTCACCAACAGTGGATGAAAGTACCATATTTTTATGGTAATAATATACAAGGTTGACTAAATATACAAGGAAACTAAAAACAAAGAGTTCAGAAACACAAATCAAAAATGATATAAATGCTCTTTCCTGAGATCTATTCTTACTTTTATTCCCTTCACTCTGACTTGTTTAGCATGGATTACTACAAAAGTGCAGTAATTGGTAATGTTTTATCCATCTTCAGAAAGTGAACTAAAAACAAATTCATGTATAATAAAGTAAAAAATAAATAACAAACTCAGGATTGTAGAAAGAGTTTTCAATATATAATAAATTGATTTTCACACTGTCAAAGTAATTGATTTTAAAAAACAAATTACTTTTTTATTTTTTGCAGTTATTTTTAAAATCTTGCTGGATGTCTTGGGAACAGTTTCACCCTTGAAGCACAGGATGTATTTCCTTAGTATGCCAAATTCAAATTTACACAATACAGCTTAAGAAAGTTGGGGCTGAAATGATAGTACAGAGGGGAGGGCATTTGCCTTACATATGGCCAACTGGGTTCAATCCCTGGCATCCCACATGGGTCCCAAATGACTATTAGCAATAATTCCTGACTGCAGAACCAGGGATAATTCCTGAGCATTACTGGGTGTGATAGAAGAACAAAAAAGAAAGAAGAAAGAAAGAAAGAAAGAAAGAAAGAAAGGAAGGAAGGAAGGAAGGAAGGAAGGAAGGAAGGAAAGAAGGAAGGAAGGAAGGAAGGAAGGAAGGAAGGAAGGAAGAAAGGAAGGAAAGAAAGAAAGAAAATGAAAAGAAAAGAAAGAAAGAAAGAAGGAAAGAAGGAAGGGAAGGAAATAAAGAAAATTGCTTGGCCTTTCTTAGAACGAGATATATATATATATATGTGTGTGTATGTGAAAGTTTAAAAATTAACACAGTAGAATTTCACTTTTTGTGTTTGCCATTATTATTATTATTATTATTATTATTATTATTATTATTTTATACCACTGTGAGATATACAATTACAAAGAAGTTCATGTTTGGGTTTCGGTCTTACAGTGTTCCAGCACCCATCCCTCCACCAGTGCCCATTTCCCTCCTCCCTCCCCTAGCCTGCCTCTATGGCAGGTTCTTTGTCTCTTTTCTCTCTCTCTTTCTCTCTCTCTCTTTCTCTCTCTTTCTCTTTCTCCCTTCCTTCTCTTACACATTGTGGACTATAATACATACATTTAGAGGTTATCACGTGTATCTTTTTGCCTGCATTCAATGCTCAGTTCTAGGCAGGTATTATCACTTTTGATAATTATTAGTACACTGTTCCTTTCTCTTTGGGGAAGAATTGAAATAGACTTTTAGGACATGTTTTCACAAAATCTCTTCTATTATAAACAATAATAACAAGGGAATTTTTATTTCATTAAATGATGAATCTCTTATAATTCAGGATTCTTATTTTCTGCTACAGAGGAGGAGGCTTTTTTTTGCATTTTGGGTCAGACCTGTCAATGCTCAGGGGTTACTCCTGGCTCCTGGCTCTGCACTCAGGAATTACTCCTGTTGGTGCTCGGGTACCATATGGGATGCTGGGGATTGAACCCAGGTCAGTCGCGTGGAAGGCAAATGCCCTACCTACTGTGCTATCACTCTGGCCCCAGATTTTTTGTAAATTAGTGGTAACTAACAGATACGTTGAAAGGCAAGCAACAACCAATAGTGCGGGTTTCGATATGAGAACATTTTATAAAATGGAAACAAAAAAATTTTATTTAACTGCATTTTAATGCATGCTTTATAACTTCAGGGAATCAGTTCTTCAGCACACTCAATTTATGAATCCATAGCATTAAAGATTTTATCTACATGCTACTAGGCAAGTAGCATGTAGATAAAATCTTGCCCTTGGGCTCTACTAGCATGAGACAGGACACATGGAGATGTTACTGGAGCCCGCTTGAGCAAATTGATGATGAATGGGAAGAGAGTGTTATTAAACTTAGAGATCCAGGTCCTAGCCAGATAAAAATACTGGTAAGATCTGTCTAGTCCCATAATGGTTGTGGTAGCATGAGAAAAATATTTATATCAGCTAACATAGACTATATGGTAAGATATTCTGCCACAGAGTCACAGTTTCAAACTGTTTTCCTGCCCCTATCTACAAAGTGGCCTGACGGAGGTAACTTGAGGCAATATGCAGTGGCTCTGGGCAGCAGTGTACTGCAACAGAGGAAATACCAGGCTACTTTCTAAAATATACATTCCTACCAAAATGTATGAAGTTTCCATGTTCTTCACTTCCGTATTAACACTGTCATTGTCTTTCTGTTATTTATTTATGTTATGGGCATTTTAGAGGATATAAAGTAGTATTTTTCTCTAGTTGTCATTTGCATCCTAGTTAGTGATGTTGAGTGTTTTTTAAGTAGTGTTTTTCTCTAGTTGTCATTTGTATCGTTGCTAATGATATTAAGTTTTTTTTTCCATATATGTGAAAATATCTGGCACAATGTCAGGGAAACGATAGTTACAAAATAAGTAACTTCAGCTTTCCTCCAAGCTCTTCTCCTGTATGCAAAAGTTTTCCTTGTGCCTTACTAGATGGTTATGAGTTCTTCCTCAAACTTGGCCTTATCCATTGAAAAACTTGCCCTGAAATTCATGTGGGGGTAGGAATCACTGAAATTTCCAATTTATTTTGTGATATTGTCTGAATGTAGTCTTTTCTTGTTGTTTTGGAGCCATACCCAGTGGTGTTAAGGGTTTACTCCTGGCTCTGTGCTCAGGAATCACTTTTGGCGAAGCTCAGAGGACTATATGTGGTGTCAGTGATTGAATTTGGGTAGGCCATATGCAAGACAAGTGGCCTACTATCACTCTGGTCCCTGAAATGTAGTGTTTATGCTCCATTTATGGCTTTATCTCTAGAGTCAGGAACTGTTCTGATAATTTAGTACTTAGTGAATTTTGCCATTTTCTTGTTTGCTTGAGTAAATAGAGAGTAGAGAGACAGACATGGGGCAGAGCTGCTACTGGCTTTCAATGTGCCCAGCCGCTCATGAGGCACCCGGGAGGGATGGCAGGTTCTATCCCTGGCCCACCACCCTAGCAGAGCCTCACAACAAGCCAGATGACCCCTCACTCCATGAGGACCTCCATTTTCCACATCCGGACTTCCCCTCGTCAGAACTCCACCCAGCGACCAGCCTATCACAGCCCAGCTCACGCGGCCGCTTGCGGCCTCGCGGTTCATCAATAAATGCTGGATTTTGAGATGACTACAAGAGTATGCTACCCGCACGGCAGAGCCTGGCAAGCTACCCATGTCGTATTTGATATGCCAGATACCAGTAACAATTATAGACCTCATTCCCATGACCTGATGGAATGGTTTGAGGCTCTTTATGTTCCTGGAGCAAGTAGGTGTCCTTGGGCTCTACTTGCATGAGACAGGTCATATGGAGATGTTACTGGTGCCTGCTCGAGCAAATCGATGATGAACGGGAAGACAGTGATACAGTGATACTAGGCAAATGTACTTAAAACATTTATGATTTTGATGTGAGAATTTGAGGCGATGAAACTTGATTTCTTTTCAACCTCTGCAATTTGTTTAAACTTATTTATATAAGGAACACCAAATTAGCTTGTTATACTTAGAGTCATTCAAGAATATCCAATTTGCATTCCCATATCTGAATCCCACACATCCAATTAAATTTTCTCTCCATTACTTTCTCTTGCTTCCTTAAAAAGATTAAGAATGGCTTACAAGTCTTGGATGTTTCATAGCCCAGAAAATTGACCTAATTCTAAGGACTTTTATTTTACTTTATATTTAAAAATTTTAAACCCATTTCCTTTTTGCTGATGAGATTGTGAATATCTTCGTATCTCTAGAATTTTATATCCATTCCAAGTTCAATGCATGCAAGAGCAACACTTAGAATATCTATTTTTTTATTTGTTTTATTTTTAAAATATAATATTATGCTCATAGTTTTAGTTTGGAAATGTAAGGTACTTTTAAATTTTTTGACATTATTTATCCTTCTTCTTTGGATATTAATGTGTTTCCTGGATAGTCCTTTATGTTCTTCTGTAAGGAAACTGCCTAGATGTTTCTTCTCTACGAAAATACTGATAAAATTCAGTCTGAAGCAACAAGGCTTTGCTTTTTAAAGCAGGATATAGTGTATCATAAGAAATGGCTTTTAACTTGTCATTCATATATCCTTGAGTCCTTAATTTTGACTTTATTGGAGGTGGGGGTGGGGCCTACACCCAGCTGTGCTCAGGACTTGCTCCTGGCTCTGTGCTCAAAGATAATTCCTTGGTGGTTACTCAGTGGAGTAATATGGTGCCAGCTATTGAGCCCAGGTCGGTGATGAGAAAGTCAAGAACCTTGCCAGCTGTACTCGTTCTCTCTCTGTATTTTTAATTTAGTTTTTTAAAAAAGTTTCAGTTTATTAATAAATGTACTAATGTACAGTCTACAGTCAAAGTGTTCTGAAGAGCTTCCAATAAAATGAAAAATTTCATAACTCTAATTCACCACATCTCAACCTGAGTCCTAAGTCAACTATTATTAATGGAGAGTTCATTTCCTAATGATGTCCCATAAAAAAATTATCTCTACAAAGCATCACAATGCTGATCCATTGGTTTATAATTTCAATGCATTTTATACCTAGGTATAATGTATTACTTAGCCTATTCACAACCAACTGTTCATATATGTTGTATCTCTTGGGTTCTTAAACTGGATTCTCTTAAAATGAACAAATCAACATCTCTGACTCTGTCTCTCTTTCTGCCTTTGTTATACATTATCCTTCTCTTTTTTAGAAACATATGTTTGATTGTTCTATTATCTCAAAATGGGGGATATAAAATAAGTTTGTTTACACACATGAATAGCAAGGTTGCCAGTGACGATCATTATAAATAGCTAACATTTATGATATCATTAATACTTAGCACTGTATTGTTTAAGATAGTACTCCAAAAACTTATATGCTACTTCCTATATTCAGATCCCTGAGTAAGACTAATATTATTAGTAAGACTAATAATCTCAATAACAACACAAAATCATAATATGAGCTACTTCTATAACAAACGCATTTATGTTCAGATATTATCCAAATGTTCCTAGGTTTTTAAATTCTCACCATATTTACATAAGGAGTTATTGTGTCCATTTCACAGATAGGAAATTAAAAACACAGAACAATTATCTCTAAGGATTTTCTTATAATAACAGTGAATTCATCTAGTCACTGTTACTGTAAAATAAACCACTGAAGGACTGTGGAGAGAGCTCAGTCATGTGTGAGGTCTTGAGTGGGATCCTTAGCACGTCATAGCTGCTGAAATACTGTAAGACCCTCCCTCAGCACCACTGGGTCAAGCAGCAATCTCTCCCAAAACCACCATTGCAAGGAGACCACCCTAGGCCTTCTGAGGATGCTGGGAAGTGACCTCTAAAATATTAACAATAAACCAATCCAATATTGATGATATTAATCATGCATTAATCATACATATGGTTTCTGTGACAAATTTGGACAGTGAGCACATAAAATATTTAATCCCATTTTGCTCGCAGATAGCTAGGATTTCCATGGAAATGACCATAACAGGCTGGAATAATCTTCAGAATTCCCTCCTCACATATCAAAACATTGATATCACTACAAATTTTAATTTTAATCTTACTAGAAGTATCAACTGGAATTTCCCTGTCATCACGTGCAGAGGAGACTCCTGATTGCATGGTGATCCCAGTGTCTGTCTCGTACAGGAGAATCTGATTTGCCCTTCATAACCTAGCATTGGAAGTCACGAAATGCTATTTATGTTGTGTCCATTTGGATACAAAAACTTACAAGCCCGTCATAATTTGAGAAGATGTGTTTTTATGGCCACCTTTGAAGGTGCTTCCTTGGCTAGTAAGTGTCAGCTCAGCTTGAGAGTCCCATTAATGCACATAGCATTTGCTGATGCCACTCCAGAACATCTCTGAACGTTCTGTGATGTTCTGTTCCTTTTTTCTCCACTTAGTATGATAGATGTAGTATGTTCTTAAAAGCATACAACATGGTGCCCAGGAGGGTAGGCATGTTCTAGCCCTGGCCCGCCATCCCAGAAGAGCCTTGCAAGAAGCCAGAGGAACCCCCCACATCTGAGGGCTGCCATTTTCAACATCTGGAGTGTATAGCTCGTCAGAGTTCCACCCAAGAAAAGCCGATCTTTCATCAATAAATGCGTGAGATTAGAGGCTACTACAAGAGTATCCCACCCACGTGGCAGAGCCTGGCATGCTACCCGTGTCGTATTGATATGCCAAAAAGCAATAATGATTATAGCTCATTCCCATGGTCTAAAGGAATAGTCTGAGGTTCTTCATGTTCCTGGAGAGAGCAGATACCCTTGGGCTACACTAGCATGTGACAGGACATATGAAGATGTTACTGGTGCCTGCTCAAGCAAATCGATGAACAACGGGAAGACAAGTGATACAAGTGACAAGTTATGTTCTTAAAAAAACTACATGAGCTTCTCTATTTTACTAATAAATCATTGTGGTAATCCTCAGTACTTAAAATTGCAAACCTGTATTGTACCCTACCATTTAATTGGGACATTATTTATATATTTCTTGTCAATATTAACTCTGGTGTTGTCTTTTATTAGTATCTTGGATTGGTTCATTATTAAATTTATTTTATACCTTTTCCTATTGGCTTACCCTGTTGCAGGACTCCTCTAAGAGCCTCTGCATCTGCCCTGGATTGCCTCCTGCAGGTCACTTTGTAGATCGGGGGTAGTCTAGTATATGTGCTGCCGAGCGAGCACATCGGGAATAGTCTAAATGTGGCAGTTTATCTGACCATGTATTCTGTACTGGCTGGTATAAATATTCTCTCATGCTACCACAATCATCGTGGGACTAGCTAGATCTTACCAGCATATTTGCCTGGCCACGTTGGATCTCTAAGTAATTAGTCCAGAAAGAAATGCTGCTTGCCTCCAAGCAAACAAGCATGGCTCCCTGATAACTCAAAGGCAACTAAAATACAAAACTACCGTGAAGTAGAAGAGACTCTTGTGAAGGCTTGGAGGAATATTTAACTGGCATTAGTATTAGTCTTTGGTACAGAGTCATGCCATCTCAGAAACCCCCTTCTCTACCCTATAAAGGCATTTTCAGGCAGATCTTGGCTCAAAACATTAGCATATAATAGGGCCTAGGTGAGGTTCTGGGAGAAATTACCTAAGGGCATTTGACCCTTCCTGCTTCCCATAATAGTGGGAGGTCTGAGTTGCCGGGGTATAAAAAACTAGCCTGCTTCCTCTCGCTCTCTCTTTTTGGGCTCACTTTTTGGTCTCTCTTTTTGGGGCTTGCACACTTTTTTGGGAGTCTTGTCTTTGTCTCCTCTTTACAGGGCCTTTACACGTGGTGGCAGCCATCTTGGCCTACACGTGGCTGGGGTTCTAGCCTGGAATCCTAAGCACCGGGCTTTTCCTTTTGCTGATTTGTATGCTTGAACCTGTGATAAGTAAAGCCTTTTAAAACTGCATCGGATTCCTGAGTTTTCATCCATTCCCGCCGGCTTTGGAGATAGAAGGGAACTCGCTTCCTGGCACTGTCAGGGGACCCCCGCGGCATTCCCCAACATTACCCCTATTTTTCTAAAAGATAATCTTAAAGAGCTTCTTCTTTTGAAATTGTCTTGGAAAAATAGGGTCAAATTGAAGCTTCTCTTTACTCTTTTTGAGATATATCCAAAATGTTTTATATAGGGCCTGACCCAGAAAATATTCCCACCAACAATGAATGAGAGTTCTTACATGCAAGAATTGGTCATTGTTTTTTGATATATGTCATTCTTACTAGTATGAGATGATATTTTGTGGTATTTTGATTTACTTGAAAGTGGTGATGTATACATATGATGAAACATATATTATAATTAGTATTTCTTTTTCACAGAAATGTTATTCATCTCTTATTTTCTAAAAGGTTATTGGTTATTTTGCTGTTGTAAATTATGAGTGCTGTATATAATGTAGATGCTAGTCTTTTATCTGTTTACCATGTAAAAATATTTTCTCTCATTCAGAAGAGTTCCAATTTTACCCCAGAAACAGAAAAGCAGTAATTCAAAAAGAATGCATACTGATGTTCCCTGGCGCACTTATTCCAATAGCCAGGATAGAAACAACTCATTGAATGGCAAATGAGTGGACAAAGAAGTTGTGATAAACTCACAAAGACACACACACAACACACACAGGAACACTACACAGCCTCAAAGAAGGATGAAGTTGTATAGTTCACGGCAACTCAGGTGGAACTAGAAGGAGTCATGTTAAGTGAACCCATCAGGGAAAGGATAAAGGCCCGATGTCACTTATCTGAGGTATAAGGAGCAGAGTGACACGGAAACTGATGGTATCAGCTCTTGGCCCTGGAATGCAGAAATGAGATTATAAAAAATAAAGGAAATATATAATGTGGGGGAGGATAGAAGACAGACTGGGGGTGCCATAGAGGCATTGATCAGTTGTGATATTTTAAAGTATAGAGATGAGGAAACTGTACACATCACAACAATAAAAGCCAATATTATTGTAAACATGTGACCAAACCATAAGAATGAAATAATAAGTTTGGTAAGGAGACAGAGTGTGTAGGTGTGTTGAGGGAAACCTGGGTCATTGGAGAGACTAGACACTGAGGTCAGTTTGGAGTTAGAACAGTTTTTGTCTAAAACTCAACTTTTAATGCTGTTGTAAATTATGGCACCCAAAGAAGTTGTGATAAAAGCACTGATATAGACCTAAACTCATAGGACTTTTAGAGTATGGTTCAGTATTGTTAATTATAGGCACCGTGCTGTACAGAAAATGTCTAGAGCGTCCTCACTTTGTATAACTGGAACTTTCTATCTGTTGCCTAGCAACCCTGCATTCCTGTCCCCACTATCCCTTAGCAACCACCATTCTAATCTCTGCTTCTGTGATTTTGGCTATTTTAGAAACCTCATATAATAAAACCACACAATTTGTTCTCCCTCCCAAAGTAGTTTATTTCACAGAGCACAGTGTTCTCTAATTTCATCCACGTCACTGTATATTTCAAGTTTTCTTTAAAGGCTTTAATGATGATGCATGCAGGCATAACTTTTCTTTGTTAATTTATAGGAAGGCATTTTGGTTTTTCTACATGATGATTATTTTTATTTTTCTTCAATTTTTGTAATTGAATCACCATGTCATAGACCATTACAAAGCTGATCATGATTGTGTTTCAGTCATACAGTATTTCAACACTCATTCCTCCACCAGTGCACATTTCCCACTGCCAATGTGGCCCCAGTTTTCCAACCATCCCCCAACATCTGCGACTATGGCAGACACTTTGCTTCTCTCTCTCTCTCTCTCTGAATTTCTATCTCTCTCTTTCTTTCTCTCTATTCTTTTGACATTGTGGTTCACAATGGTTAATACAGACACAAAGGTTATCATGTATATAGTCTTACCTACTTTCAATACTCAGTTCTGGTCTAGTATTACTGTCCCCAACTAGTATTGTCAAACTGGCCCCTTCTTTATCTTATGTGCCCTCTGCCACCACCCCCACATATACACTTGTGGCAGATTCCAACCATCGACACTTCCTCTTGGCTCCTGTTTTTGCTGGCCTTGTCATTAATATTCCATAAATAAATTCAGTCATTCTATATGATGGTTATTGTTAATAATGCTGTTATGAACAGAAACTTGCTATTATTATTTCTGGATCCAGAGTTTAGTTCTATTATGCTAATGTACTAAAGTTGAATTGCTTCATTTCATTGTATATTTGTAGTTTGTTTTATCACTGAGAAATATTTATACGAGCTTACCATAGTGACTGCAAATTTTGCATTCCAACTAAGAGACTAAGTGACTGCAAATTTTGCATTCCAATTTTGCATTCTAACAATGGCTCTAATTTGTCTACATCCTCACTAGTGACTTGCTGTATTTTTAAGATCATTGTCATCCTAAAGAGTGTATATATATCTTATGAATTTTATTTTCACTTGGTTTGTATTTTCCAAATAATTATTAGATTGTTGATTATTTCCTGTCCATTTTCAGAGTGTGAAAAGTTAGTATTTGTGCACAATCTTTGGAAAAATATCTAATGTTTAGCTTATTTTAAAAGTGCATCATTATTGGTTTAGATATTTTAGTAATTTAAAATGTGTACATTTCAAAATTAATCACCTAACACATGCATGATTAGTAAATGTTTTCTCTTAATCTATGAACATAGATTATCTTTCCATTGGTGTTCGTTGAGATCTTTTCATGGTAGGGTCTTATATTTTATCAAATACTTTTTTCTGCTTTATTGACATGATCTTGTGATTTTAATCCCTTCCTGAGGGTAATTATATTATGCTAATTTGTTTTAATATTTTTGAACCAGCCTTGTATCCTAGGGATAAGTCGAAAGATTTGTGATTCCATTAACATGATGCTGATTGGCATGTTTCTAATTGAATGTTTTGCATCTACATTCATCAAGAATATTGATATTAGTTTTATGTGGTGACTGGCTAGCTTTGGTTTGGGGGTGATTCTGGCCTCAGAATGGGTGTAGAAATACTTCTTTCTCCTAAATATTTTGGAAATACTTGAGAATGCCATTAATAATTCCTTCTTTAAATATCTGGTGTAATTTTCCACTGAAACCATCTGGTTCTCAGCTTTTCATTGTTGGGTGAATATTTATTGTGATTCAAAGTCTGTAAAGTTACATGAGCTTTCAGGATTTCTGTTTATTCATGAGTCAGTATTGGTCATTTCTATGTCTGCAGCAATCTGTTTTTATCTGGGTTACTCAGTTTGTTGACACATAATTGCTTACTTAGTTTTGATGATCCTTCATATTTCTGAGGCATCAGTTTTAATGCCTTCCCTTTCATTACTGACTTTTATAATTTTCACCCTTTACATTTTTATCTATTTAAAATTTTGTCAATTATTTAAAAAATATTAGTCTAGAATTCCACCTTTTCTTTCTTCATGGAAAAGTTGAGAGTTGGGAGTTTTCTGCCCATCGTATGGCAGTGTCCTATGGGAGGTGTTTTTATAAAAAAAAGTTTTATAATTTAACTTTCAGTAATTTATTGCCTAGTACCATGGGTAGTTCGCATCTACTCATGGTGCAGAGCATCTCCACTAATTTCTGGGTTTCTTATTAAAATAACAAATCCATATATGGCTAAACTGGTACATTCACAGGAGGAAAGGCAATCTGAGATCTCTGGTTCTGTCAACCAATATTCAATAACTATTTTCTTGATAGATGCAGGAATCATGTCAATGTGCTCAAGAGCCACCAAAGGCGCTATAGAAGGTGCTGAGGGACATAGAAGTCAGAGCACTGGAAATTCAAAGCATGTGATTTACCACCTGAGCCATATGTCTGACCCCTAAGACTCTCTGACGAGACGTGGGGTGTAATTTGTGTACCACATCGGACCAGCCCTGTAGGTCTAGTTCAGATGAACAGGGGTCTTGTGTAACAAGGTTGGACACAGAAATGTTGATCTATCTGAACAATTAAGGTATTTGTTTCCCCAAATTACTGCCTTCAAATCAAGGAAGATGATGAGCCAAACAGCCATATTTGTTTCTATATAGTCGTGTTTGCCTCATGGTGGTGAAATAAGGATATTTATTGGTGCAGAATCTCCCAACTAAGTACTAACCAGGCCCATCCCTGCATAGATTTTGAGATCAGATTAAACCAAGTGGGTTCAGAGTGGTATGGCTCTAAGTTAGGATCTATAGAAAATCAAGAAGACTCTCAAGGCATTTAATAGTTTTGGAGGAGGTGAAAACCACATAAAAGCTCCCAAGAGGTCTCCCAACACCCAACTCAAGACCATTATTAGGAGTTGAATTAGACCAACTAGTTCAGGGGGCTCAGGGGCTCCGAAAACCCCATAGACTCAAGTTCTCATCTCCTAACTCAGTTGTAGTACTGTTTCCTGGGGTGCTTCTCTTTCTCTCCTCTAAGAATGTGGGGATGCCAAAGGACAGTGCCTGGCTTGGCATATACCTTGCCACAAAGCTGCCATGTTGCTTTCAAGACAGAGACTTGGCCTATCTTCAGAGTCTTTCCCTTTGACCCAAAGGAACTTGGTCTTTCAAGGCTGCATAGGAAACTCAAGCCTTCTCTCACTGTGACTAGTGCTACTCTCAGTACTTGGAGCTTTAGCCCAACCACTAACTCATTCTAACTCCTCCACCCTTACTGTACTTTGTTCCCGGGCTCCTAAACAGCATGAAGGACCTAAAAGACCTAGGCAGCAACAAAGATCTGGGCAGCATGGCCATATGGGAAAGAGGGGAAA
This sequence comes from Cryptotis parvus, assembly GCA_021461705.1. NCBI lineage: Eukaryota > Metazoa > Chordata > Mammalia > Eulipotyphla > Soricidae > Cryptotis > Cryptotis parvus. The sequence continues at coordinate 133,677 of JAJIBD010023156.1, read as the reverse complement.
TCTGGGAGCACATGCACAGGATGGCATTTGATCTGTCGGAGAAAAGAAAGAGATAAATGTAGGGTATAAATACTCCTAGTCCTTGTATGCAAAATGGTCTCACCTAGGATATGGGTAAGGCTCTTGCCTGTGTGCAGCTTACCAAGGTTTGGTTCCCAGCTTCCTGTCGGAAGTGATCCCTGAGCACAGAGATAGTGCAAAGTCCTGAATGCCACTCATGTGTTTCCCCACTGAAAAATTAGCCACAACAACAACAACAACAACAACATCCCACAATTCACTAACTAAACCTCTATTGTGGTGATTAATTATTAAGCTTTGGGTTTGCTCTGCACTCACTTATGCTCAGAGCTTCCTTGTGGCTCTGGGTCAGGGTCACCCTGACAGGTGCTCTGGGGCCTTTTGTGTGCAAGGGATCAAACCAGGGTTGGCTGCTACCTTGTAACTCTAAAATAAGAACTTTCATTTTTTTTGTATTCATACAAAACTGTACTTATGATTCACTTCTTCACTTGTATCAGTTGTCTTCCTATTGCTCATCTATTTGCTCAAGCGGGCACCAGTAATGTCTCCATTCGTAGGGAAGGAGGTCCATTATTGTTACTGTTTTCACCACGGGTCGCTTCCCAGAGCTGTGCTGTAGCTTGGGGTTCATCCCAGGGGCCCAGTCTGTTTTTCTATGAGTACTTATGCTTGCTTTCATCTAATTTGCTCTTGATAAATTAAGCTCTTGTTTGTCATTATATTTTTTAATAAAAAAATAAAGGAATGATATTTTTATTTTTTGGTATTCTTAGCTTTACAGTGAAATGCAAAAAATACAATTTTTTTTTGTTTTAGGGCCACACCCCGCAGTACTCGGGATTTCCTCCTGCCTCTGTGATTAGGGTTAACTCCTGGAAGTTCTTGGGAACCATATGCTGTGCCTGGTATTGAACCTGGTTGACTGTGTGCCAGGTAAGTGCTTTACCTGCTGTACTATCTTTTTTTTAGGTCATAGAGATGCACTTCCAATGGCTATGGATATTGGGAAGTTCAAATTTTTACGGATGTTGAAGAAAACAATAAGTCTTTCATATATGGGAAGGATAATTTGGATGAAACTCTAAAGTCATAAGTGCTAAAATTTTAGGCAGCAGGTAGCAGCATTAGCTTGTGTCAAATAACACTTGTCTATTGATCATGAGGAAGGCAAAAGGGGGCATTGCTATGTCTGATAGGACATCCTGGGAAATAAACCTGCAGATGCCCTGAGAGAAGGACATAAAATAGAATAAGGCACCGATGAGTAATTGGCATAGAAGGAAAAATTAAAGACTAGCTCCTAAAGTATGCATCTAAAAATGAGAATAAAGTGCAGACATTAAAAAAAAACCAAAAAACAAGAAAAGAGGCTTAAGTCCAAACTTGAGGACAGGAAGGAGGAAGCCCTGTACCGAAACCAGAAGACACATTATCTAAACATTTAGTGTTTTTAGAAGAAGTTATTCATGGAAAACATCAGAAAAGAATTTCAAGTTCAAAGTGGTTGAAGGAAGAGATAAGATTGTGCAACAATGCACTGAAAGGTTTGTAATATATTTGCATGTTTCAACGGGAGTAGCTGCAGAAGGGATTCTACGGAGAGGTAACACAGGCAGCTTTGGAAGCTTCAGATAAAGGATCCAGGATCCCAAACTTTATAATCCAGTTGCCAAATTGCTCGTATTTGACTTTGGGAAAATTGCTTCTCTTTTATGGCTTCATCATAGTATTCAACTCAGACAGCAATTTTCAGGATTATATGTTTTAAAAAGAAACCACTAAAGTGGTCAGAGTGATTGTACAGCAGGTAGGACATTTGTCTTGCACTTGGTCAACTGGGATTTGATTCCCTGAACCCTGCCAGGAGAGATCCCTGAGTGAGAGCTAAGAGTAAGTCCTGAGCACCAAAAGTGTTAGCCCAAATACAAAAACAAAATAAACATTAGAATAGCAAAAGTTTTATAACCCTGGCAGTTATTATCTTTACAACTATTACATCCAAATTTCCTTATCCCTTATTCCAAAACATGTATCAATTTTTCATGACTTAACTTTATTAACTAAGTCAGGAATATGACTTGGAGCCTAGTTCTGGGAATATGTTGAACATATAAGTGAATGGCTATAACCAATTTATTTATTTATTTTTTTCACCTTTTTTGGGTCACACCAGGCAATGCTCAGGGGTTTCTCCTGGCTCTGCACTCAGGAATTACTCCTGGCAGTGCTCGGGAGACCATCTGGGATGCCAAGGATCCAACCCTGGCTGGCACGGGCCGGCCATGTGCAAGGCAAATGCCCCACCCACTGGACTATTGCTCCAGTCTCCCTAAATTTTTAGTGAATAAAAGTCATATTAGTGGAGTAAATTGTTTCTTGGGGGGTGTAAGAGGAGGGCTGGGCTTCACCCTCCAGTGCACTGGAGAAAGTGGAATTTGAACCAAGGCGGGCAGATGCAAGGCAAATGCTCTAAGCTCCTGCTATCTTCTGAACCCTGGAGTAAATTTTATCTGAAGCATGTTTTCAAGCCCCTTCCCAGCACTCCATGCCCCTATTGTTCTGTGTTCTGCACTCATTAACATTGTATTCGCTGCTTTATTTATTTACAATGACTTATTGTATGTAGATGTTTATGCACAAATAGCAATAGAAAACTGTGAATTTCATAAGTTTAGCACTGATTATTAGGAGCAAAATCTGAAGGATGTGGGGAATAGGTTTATAATCAATCAACTACAACTGGAAAGAACCATAAAAGTAAGGAAGAAGTTTTTATTCTCAGATTGCTAACAGAAAATTCTCTTTTTAAGATGTGTGTGTGTGTGTGTGTGTGTGTGTATGTGGTGTAGGTTGGTAAAGAGAAAGAAGAAAGCGGCAATTAATTAAAGAATTCCCCTTCATTGTCTCTTCTGTTTTAAACCTCTTTATTGCTTTATCGCCTGGAGGGAGGTAAGGAAAAGCAGATATATTGTTTTAAATTAATATTTTATTATAGCACCGTGACATATACACTTACAAAGTTGTTCATGTTTGGAGGTTTCCTCCACCAGTGCCCACTTTCCACCACCAATATCCCGGATTCCTTCCCCCTCCCATAGCCTGCCTCTATGGCAGGTTCCCTATCTCTTTTCTCTCTTTCTCCCTCTCTTTCTCTCCCTCTTCTCTCTTCCTTCTCTTACATATTGTGGATGGAGATCTGGAATGTGGAGGCTGTGCCTTTCCTAGGACACTGTTCAAAGAACCAAACTTCACTCCTAGACAAGCCCCCAAAGGGGCCCAGTGCCCCTCAGCAAGGGCCAGGCAAAGATCAGCAAAAAGGGAGTCTGTCCTGCCTCCTGTTCTTCCACAGTCTCAAGAGGTTTGAGAGAGTTTTGGAAAGACTTTTGCAACTCTTCAAGAGCCCCTGGAAGTGAGAAAGGAAAAGGAGGGAGGGAAAGGGGAAGGCAGTGGGGGGCGGTAGGGAAAGGGGAAAGTGCAGAGTTTTTTACATCCAGGCTTTGCCTATTCCAGTCACTCCAGGGGGGACACAGCGCTACTTCACCAGGAAAGCAAACGGGATGCTCAGGCCTCAGAACTAGGGGATAGAGAAACAAGCCCAGGGAGGAAAGGTTCTGATGAGGAGAAAGAGTAAGGAGGCAAGCACATGCTGCCTTCAAGGTAGAGCAAGCTGGGGGCTTTGAGCAGTTTGGAGCAGGCAGAGCCGATAGGGGTGAGCTGTTTGGGCCTGCATCAGGTCTAAAACACTTGAGGGTCAGAGAGTAGGGTGGGGTGAGGAAGCAGAGCCCAATCTGGCAGAAAGATCACACATGGGCTACAAAACAGTGTGCAAAGGCTCTTTCCAACACAACTGCCCTCATCACAGATGCTGATAAATACTGAAGATGAAGAGCCATGAAGGAAAGAAAGAAGAGGGGAAAAGGGCCCTTTTTCATCAGTAAAATAAACATTTGACAAAGAAAGCTCAGGCATTATATATAGACTGCCAGATTTTCTGCTCCAAATAGACTTTTGTTGAACAAACTGCTGATAGCGACCTCACATAAGTTTGCAGAAAGGAGACCTGAAACTTCTCCTCATTCTGCTCACACCTCCGTGGATCTTCCATTAAGGGGTTGCCAGGCTGGACCCAAGCCCAAGAGTTTCTGAACTGAGCTTCCTCAATGTAGAAGGAGACTAGCGGGAGTAATTGGCTTAGAGGCTAATTGCGTTCATTATACTCCTTTGTATGTGACTGGCGAGTAAGCCCGAGCATCCTCTAATATCAATATAATATTTGTTTGAAACAAACTTATTACCCCTGAGGAAACTGAGAACTAATTATCCTGGAACATCCAAGTTTCTGGTTCAGAAGAGGACAGAACACATGATTTAAAGCCTGGGTAAGCGGGGTTATGTGAATAAGAGGTTGGGGGCCGCTGGAGAACTACGACTTGCGCTATAAATAGCATTTCACTGCCTGGTTACAAAGAAGAATTTTGTTTGGCAGCTTCGCTTTTCCCAGGAATTTTCTATTTTGAAGTTTTCCTCCTGGGCTCCGGTCCACTTCTGAATATCTTTTTGGAAAATGTGTTTTTCTGAAGAGGGCTTCTAACTCTTGAGATTTCTTCACTCAATTTGGGCTTTTCTGACAACTGAGCTCAAAAACCCTGGCAACAACTTAATTCTACTTCTTGTTCTTTTGGCATTTTTACATTCAGAGTCCTTTAATGCTCATTAGTTAAAGATTTTAAGTTTTCAAAATACACAAAAGAAGTCTTGTAAGCTCATTATTTCTGTTCAAATACTTTTTAAGCATTTATTTACTTATTTATTTGTCAGGGGCAGAGTTCAAGCCCAGGCCTGAGACATACGAAGCATGTGATGAACCACTAAAGACATTCCTAGTTCTGGAAAATCATTACTAAATCTCTTAGACGTGCAGTGTTGCTTGTTTCCGTCCTTTTAGCACAAGCTTGTAGTGTAATACCTAGTACAACTCAGCAGTATCTGACTGATAATAACTATGGCAAATGGAAAAATATCATCCACTTTCCGTTACTAGTCATGAGCTGTAGACAGTGAATATTCGCTCATTTGTAAAGTGCTTAAACATGAGAAATTCTGTGGGCTCCATTTCCAATATATTTTGAGACTCTGGCCACAGTTTGATCTTTTATTTTTCTCTCTTGCTGTTGAGCATTTCTAGGGTCTCCCCTGGATTAGCACAGCAGCCTCCTAATCTACCTCCTAATTCCCTCCAGCACTCCCCAAAATCTGCACCTCACCCTTTTTCAAAGCCTACTCCAGGAAGCTGTCCTCCTTACACTTCCAGGCGATTCCAGTGGCAATAGAAACTTGCTACTTGAGTGAAAGTGTTGAATTTCCATTAAATTTTTGCTGAAGATAAAGTATCTCTGAGACATAGGAGAGTTTGAATGCGGACAGTAAAACCACTAAGACTTCACAAACAGCTATAAAATTAACAGAAGAGGAAAAATATTTGAGAGAAATTGAGACATAGTAAAGGTGTGTGTGTGTGTGTGTGTGTGTCTTGTGCCATCTACACACGCACACTCTTGCATTGTGTGTGTGCGTGTAGGTGTGTGTTGGGAGAAACTTGGCTCATGGAGGCATATCTTGATGCAAAGCCTCAATTTTGAGGTTCCCAAATGTTTTCCTGGTGTCAGTTTGCTTCTAAGACAGATGTGACAGACTCTTCCCTCCGGTTTGCTGTGATCGGTGTACAAAGCTTCAAGGTTAAAGTGCTTGGGAAAGGATTGTCCAGTTTACAAGGTATGAGGATGCAGCTTGATAAAATGTGAGAATTCCTTGCCTTTTTTTTTTTGTTCTTTTAAAAAAATAATGTTACTTTAAAACATGATTTACTAGAAGTATCATCATCAAATGCCCTTAAGAAGCATGCCTATTATTATGACATTTTGCACAAGTTTTTACCTTTGCTTATTAAGTTGTGGAGGGGCACATCTGGCTGTGTTCGGGGCCTATCTACTCTTGGCTCTGTGCTCAGAGCTTGCTCCTGGAGGTGCTCTGGGGACCGTAAGCTCTGCTAGAGATGGGAACTGGGGCCTTCTGTGTTAAGTTCCTTACCCCAACGCTGTTGCTCAGGGCTATTGCTGGCTCTCTGTTCAGAAATCTTTATTTTTGTGAACTTTTGGGGTCACACCCGAAAATGTGCTCAGCTTTACTTTCAGCCCTCCCACTCACGGTCCCTAACCCTCTTTAGCTGCCCCTCAGGCTGCTGCAGCCCAGAGATTTTTCTCTCTCCTTCTTGCACAATAACTTCCTTTCTGCTTTTGCCAAGCCAGGTTGTGGGTGCTTTATCCCTCTGCAGAGATGCTTCTCTCTCATTTATCTGCCACCATCATTTATTAGTCTGACTGATCTGGGAGGCAGTGGGGTGATGATGAGAAGAAAAGAGCTAAGGAGGGAGGCGGGCTGGGGTCGAGGGTCGCAGGGGGTGGTAGCCCGCTGGGCAGGGGGAGTGAGCTTCCTTCTTGAATGGGGTTCCTGCAATCCCCAAACCAATCTCTGTATCACACCTTGTTCTGCAGACTTGCCTCTTGACCCCTTTCCTCCTTCCTCCCTCTCCCTGCCTGCCTAGATTGTCTAAGTAACTATTTGACAGGCATTGTGAAGTAGCTTCCATAGACTCTCGTACCATGAGTGATGCCCAGTCCAAAAATATGAAACCTCAAAAAGTATTACTACCTCTTCTATGGCAGCCGGATTTCTAAAAATGCTGGTTCTTTGGAGATCTTTGGAGAAAGAAGCCTCCCATTAAAAATATACGGGAAATTTCCATGCTTTCATCTTTCCTCTCCTTTCCACAGATTTGAAAACAAAACCAAACAAAAATAAAGAAATCTTGCAAATGCAGGGATATGTTTCTTCAAAGGCTGAGTTTGGAGCTCACAGACTGAGCAGTGGCCACGAACGGTCTCCAGGGGGCAGTATGGCTCAACGCTGCGGCTCTCAAGGTGGAACCTCAGCACCTCAGGCGGATGTGAATTTACCATTCTGCTTGGCTAATGCTGCATTGCCAGAAGCAAAATGCAAGCTATTATTTAATCACTGCCTTTTGTTCTTCTTCTGGCATATCAGAAATGTATAAAACAGTGCTCAGGACAGTTGGAGTGGAAGGAGAACGACCTTTGTCTTGCACGCAGCCAAGCCTGCTCTGCATCCCATTTGGTCCCTGAGCGTGGCCAGAGGGAATTCCTGAGTGCAGTCAGGAGAAACCCTGAGCATCGCCTGGTGTGAGTGTGGGGGAGGCAGGCAGACAGACAGACAGACCGACAGACAGGCAGGCAGGCAGACAGGCAGGCAGGCAGGCAGGCAGGCAGGCAGGCAGGCAGGCAGGCAGGCAGGCAGGCAGGCAGACAGACAGACTCTGACAGACAGACTCAGAGAGAAAGAGAGAGGGAGAGGGAGAGAGGAGAGAAAGGGAGAAAGAAAGAAAAAGAGAAAATTTAGTTTTAATTCATTTGCCTAATGTGATAATGATACAAGATTTCTAAAAGTTTAAACAATGAATGTGAGAGGGGTTTACAGTCAAATTATACATATATAAATATGTATAAATAATATATAAAATATTTATAAATTATATAAATTATATATCACTTCTATCACTTGTCTTCCCGTTTATCATCGATTCGCCTAGGTAAATATTTATAAATATATAAAAACTATATATAAATATACATAAATTATATATAGGTAAATATATATAATAAATACATATATATTTATTCCAGATGTGCTTTTAATGTTTGAAAGCAGTTGAAGTTAGTTTATTCTCAGCTACTTAGAAAACACTGTTTGAAGTTTTACTGTCCTTGGAATTTAAAGTAATGAAAAGGTTAATGATTCTAACAGCAAGGGAGTAGGAAAAATCTTTGATTAAGACACATGTTCAAAAAATACCAATCACTAAGATCTTGGGAAAGCCTTGCCCTGGAACAGTTGGCCCTACCAGCCCCCCATCTCCTTAGCTGGTAGGAAGAGTGAAGTTTTGCACTTTCTAGTTACTGCATTCACATTCTGTGAATTCTGTCCTGTGACACTTGTAGAATACTTGCAGTTTCACACATATTAGGAGACGCTACTTAATGCATCCACAAAAGGCTTATTGTGAAACTAATAAAGTTTAAGCCTCCAGTTTCCTTCCTAGCTCAGGCTTCTATAACAATAGGAAGTTTAAGGTACTCCATGTGCATGGGACAATCTGGGCTGTAATCAAAAACCATGTTTGTGTAAGAACATTCAGTAACTTTGCACATAAATGCCTTAAACATTAACACTATTGTAACCATGTTTTCTAAGAATAATTTAAAAAGTAATTATATGTGTAAAAAAAACTAAAGAAATCTCAGAAGAAAAGCTAAGATGGTTGTATTTTATTGGTATTTAAAACTTACTCTAAATAAGTTCACTTTTCATGAACTTTTATTCTCATAAAGATTGAATCCAACATTTTATATGCTTTTGAATGTTTTATTATTTATTATTAGAGAGGAAGCATTTGGACTGTACCTGGTGGTACTCAGGGCTATTCCTGGCTCTATACTCTGAATTGACCCCTGTGAGAGCCTGGGGGGGCATATCTAGTGCTGGGGAGTAACTAGGGTTGGTCACCTGCAAGGGGCATCCCTTTCTCCCCTACTATCTCTCTGCCCTCGAACTGTAAGTTTGAAACTTGATCACTTGATCACTTGAATCCCGTTATTCATCGATTTGCTCGAGGGGGCGCCAGTAACATTTCCATTGGACCCTATCACGTGCCAATGTAGCCCAGTGGCATCTGATTGATTCAGGAATATGAAGAGCCTCAAACCGTTTCTTCAGGGTCTTGACAAGGAAGTCTGACCATCTTGTAGGTGGGCGGCCACATGATCTTTTGGCATCCCATGGGATCCCGTCGGTACCAGCTCTAGTCCAGCGGTCGTCTCCAAATCGCATTACATGTCCAGTACCCCCAGACTGTAACAAACACGTGTTAAAACTCAAACACAGTGCAACTGTTTTCCTTCTCGCATAACACGACTGGTTGGATGAACAAGTTGCCAAGATTTTTGTTCATCAGTCATTGGGGACTCCAGCTCTGGGGTTCTTGTGAGCAGGCTCAGTCACCAATGACATCAGGCGTGCAGCAGGCCAAAGGGAGAAGCATGTGAGGCCTAGGACATGGCTAGGAGGCTAAAGCACGTGCCTTGAATATATGCATTCCTGAGATCAATTCCCTGTACTATGGGAAGAAAGATCTAGAAGAGAGGGTTTTAAAGTGAAGCTAGGGTTGTCCTTTTAGTGGGCTACTCAGGAAAAAGAGGGAAGAGTGAGTTAGTCTTTGTCAATTGATACAGCAGCAGAAAAGCTCAAAGTGTGTGTGAGTGTGTGTCTGTGCGTGTGATGTGCGTTTGCATGCATTTGGGTGTATATGTTGATGACCTAGGCACAGATATGCCATTTTGCCGATGACCATTTTGATAAAAACAAAAAAAAATCTAAAATATATAGGATGAGATTTAAAATTTATTGACCTAGTAATTATGTAATGAGAATATGTTTACCTAAATTCCAATGTGGACTGTTTAACAAAGTCTCCTAACTGGGAGTTATAGAGTTTTTTGTTGCTGGCATTGCAACACTCAAAGGCAGGGAGATTTGGGACCTACCACAGTTCTTCAGTAATTGAGGTCAACAACTTGATCATTTGGTCACTTGACATCCCGTTTTTCATCGATTTGCTCAAGTGGGCACCAGTGATATTTCCATTTTGACCCTATCACGTGCCAGTGTAGCCCAATGGCATCTGGTTGCTTCAGGAATACAAAGAGCCTCAAACTGCTCATTCAGGGTCTTGACGAAGAAGTCTGACCATCTTGTAGGTGGGCGGCCACGTGATCTTTTGACATCCTGTGGGATCCAGTCCGTAACAGCTCTAGTCCAGTGGTCGTCTCTAAATCGCATTACATGTCCAGCCCATCTGATTTTTTGATGCCTTGGCAAACGAGACAGCATACCTGATTCTAGAACAGCGACGGAGGTCCAAGCTCCGGATTCCTTCTCTCACTTGAGTGAGGCTTGATATTCCAAGCATAGCTCTTTCGATTCCTCTCTGGGAGACCCAAATAGCATTTTCATCCTGCTGTCGTAGGGCCCAGGTCTCTGAGGCGTAAGTTAATGCAGGTAGAACGGTGGAGTCAAAGAGATGTGCCCGGAGCTGGATATTATTTGTTCTTTTGGCTATTTCTTCGATGTTTTTTGAAGGCATTCCATGCTGCTCTCTTCCTCCTGCGCAGCTCAGGTTTTAGGTCATTCATCATGTTGACTTCTCGACCTAGGTACACATAACTGCTGCATTCAGAGATGTTTGTTCCATTGAGAGTGAATGGGGCCTCCAGAACTAGTTCATTTTTCATGAACATACTTTTGTTGAGATTCAGTTATAGACCTATCTTTCCACATTCTTGGTCAAAGTTAGCCAGCATTTGTGCTGCTTGACTAATGTTTGGTGTTATTAGAACGATGTTATCAGCGAAGCGGAGGTGATGTAGTTGCCGACCATCTATCTTCACTCCCATTCCGGTCCCATTCTAATTGTCGCATGATGCTCTCAAGGTTGGCGCTGAAGAGTTTTGGTGAAATGGTATCACCCTGTCAAACCCCTCTTTTGACATTTATGATCACTTCTTTGTAGAATGGTGAAATCCTGGTGGTGAATCCGTAATACAGCTCATGAAGGATCTTGATGTATTGGGTTTGAATGCCCTGTTTGGCTAGGGCTTCGATGACCGCTTCAGTCTCCACAGAATCAAAGGCTTTCTTTAAATCAATGAACGTGAGACAGAGAGGCATCTTGTACTCCCTACAAACCTCAATGAGCTTGGTTACCGTGTGGATATGGTCGATTGTGCTGAATTTTCCGGAAGCCAGCTTACTCGCATGGTTGACTTTCATCTACTGTTCTGCCAATCCTGTTTAGGATAACTCGAGTGAACAGCTTGTAGATGACGAACAACAGGCAGATGGGGCAATAGTTGCCAATGTCGTGGATGTCTCTATTCTTGAACAGTAGAACTGTCCTGCTTCTTTCCCATTGGGAGGGCACCTTGCATTCGGACAGGTAGTGTGTGAAGAGCCAAGTCAGTGTATTGATGAGTACCGACGGCAGATTTTTCAGGTGTTCGGGTCTGACTTTGTCTGGGCCTGGTGCTGTCCCCTTCTTTACGGACGAAATGGCAAGTCGGATTTCATAAGGGAGAATGTTGGGAACGACATATCCATCCTGTGGAATTTGGTATGTGGGCAGGTGGACATGGCTATCAAAGAGATCTGAGTAGAAGTCATGGATAATCTTCTCCATTGCTTTTCTGGAAGATGTGATAGATCCATCAGGGCTTGGAGGGCAGTCATCTTGGTCTTATAGTTGGCATAAGACAGGCGGGCTTTGTGAATGTTCCTCCTGGCTTCTGCTGCATCTTCCAGTATTTCTGCTCTTCTCTCTTCGAGGTCAATACCACCACCATGATTTTACTTAACCATCAATGTATTAATGAACTTGCAAAAAATATCCTATGAAAGGAAATTAATTTCTGATTCTTAAAATGTGTTTACTTAAAATAAGACTGCAAACACTATAAGGTTCATATTAATCCTATGATGACATCATCTCAAGCGGAATACAATTTAGAACACGCACACACACAGATTAGCACAGATGATTTTCAAAGTTAATGCTGAAGTCCCTAAAATGTATATTGCAACAATTTATAAGAGTTGTTGAGATTCAATTAAATAGTGATATACATGAATTACCTTTGCTGATCATAACGTACTACAGAAAATCCAGGAATTATCGCTGTTTCTTAGTATGACTCTAAAATCTTCTGTCTGATCTCTAAATATAACTGTATGTGATAGATGTTCTAAAGTACAGCCTGTGTTGCAGTTCTATACATTGGTGCCTTTTTGTTGTTGTTATTAAGTTGAACCTTCAAGATTATAACTGTAACAGGAAAGTACAATCAGTTAACTATAACTGTTAAATATAACTTTCAGAAAAGCAGCTAATGCTTTAAGGTAGGTATATTTATTTGTTACTCAGACAAAAAATACTTTTTTGGTATTCAAATAATTTTTTACTTTCAGTTTTAAAATCTTCAAAATCAGTTGATTTTGTATTTTCACTGGTGCACATTTTATACTAGATAAAAGTTCTTAATTATCTTTTCTTTTTGTTCTAGGACCACACCTGACAGAGCTCAGGGATCACTCCCTTCTGGTGCTCAGGAGCCTTATATAGTTTTCGGGAATCAATCCAGGATCATTGACATGCAAGACAAGTACCTTAATCCCAGATTATTGTTTCTTGAGTGTTTTTATTCCCATAGACTGGAAGAATGACGACAATTCTAAGTTTTGGGATTAATGCATTTTACCAAAATAACACTTACTAGCAATATGTATTTTAAATAATACATATAGGGGCCAGAAAGATATAGAAATAGGGTATTTGCCTTGCACACAACCAAGCTGCTTTGGCAGTGAAAGCCGAGTAACTGTTAATGCCATGCAATAAAATCCATGGAGCTCAGAAATTTCCTGAATTTGTAAAAAGGCCACTCACCAAAATTTCTATCTTATAATTCTATTTAAATCATTATTCCCGAAATGGCAGAAACTTAGAAAGTGTAAAGGTGCATTAGACGACCCCAAGGCTGATCCTCCTGGTGAAAGACTTTTCAGTATTGTGATTGCATCAAGTTATTATTGTTATGTCACAATATGTTGCATGTGATGCAGAACTTGTATTTTCTAGTATTTCTATTGTGTTTCCATTGATGATGTTGAAGGAAGGGCATGTGGGATATTTCTATGCTACTCCTTACAATGATATACAAGATACAATGATCTAACATTGAAATTGTGTTGAGTAAAAGAGCTAAGTCGTTGTTTTCTGATTTCAGCAGGTGTGAGTTTGCTAATAAGTGAAAATAAGAATACAAAGGAGGAGGGTAAAAGAGAAAAAACTGAGCACATCGTTGATCTTCCCCTTTTGTCTGAGGAAAACCAATTCATCATAAGTACCTAAATGTTGCAGGACTCCTCTAAGGGCCACTGCATCTGCTCTGAATTTCCGCCTGCAAATCACTTCGTAGATAAGGGGGTAGTCTAAATGTGGCAGTTTATCTGACCATGTATGCTGTACTAGCTGGTATAAATATTCTCCCATGCTACCACAATCATCGTGGGACTAGCTAGATCTTACCAGCATATTAGCCTGGCCACGCTGGACCCCTAAGTAATTAGACCAGAGAGAAATGCTGTTTGCTTCCAAGCAAACAAGCATGGCTCCCCTGATATACTCAAAGGCAACTAAAATACAAAACTACAATGAAGTAGAAGAGACTTGTGAAGGCTTGGAGAAATATTTAACTGGCATTAGTATTAGTCTTTGGTACAGAGACATGCCATCTCAGAAACCCCCTTCTCTACCCTATAAAGGCATTTCCAGGCAGATCTTGGCTCAAAACATTAGCATATTAAAGGGCCTAGGTAAGGTGCAGGGAGGGGATTACCTAAGGGCATTTAACCCTCCCTGCTTTCCATAACAGTGGGAGGAAGGTCTGAGTTGCAGGGGTATAAACTAGCCGGTTTCCTCTCTCACGCGCTTCTTTGTGGGCTCTCTCTCTGTGAGCGCTCACCCTTCTTGGAAGTCTTGTCTTCTTCTCCTTTTACAAAGCCTTTATACGTGGTGGCCGCCATCTTGGCCTACACGTGGCTGGGGTTCTAGCCTGGAATCCTAAGCACTGGGCTTTTCCTTTTGCTGATTCGTATGCCTGAACCTGTGATAAGTAAAGCCTTTTAAAACTGCATCGGATTCCTGAGTTTTCATCCATTCCTCGCTGGCTTCGGAGGTAGAAGGGAACTCGCTTCCCGGCACTGTCGGGGACCCCGGCGGCACCCCGACACCTAAATACTTACTGCTTATATGGTCTTCTGAAGGGACAGTTGCCAACATGACTGATGTAGGTTTACCAAATTATTTTCCTGCTTTTCACCACAATGTACACTTCTAAGACAAGATTTTCTGTTATTTAATGCTAAAAAACTGGTATAATGGATTATATGGAACACAGATTGCAACAAATCATATTCAGAACTAAGCCTTCCATCACAGAAACAGGATGGATGGTTAGAGTGATTTTTCCATAGGCACAGGTTTTCAACAGGGAAGTAAGTATGCGCTGCTTTCTTTGTTTGGGGGCCATACTTAGCTGTGCTCAGGGCACTGGTTCTGTACTTGGAGATCACTCCTGGCAGTGCTTGTGGGAACCAGGGTCAGCTGCATGCAGAGTAAGACAAGCCTCAACTCCTGTTCTCTCTCTCTCTCTCTCTCTCTCTCTCTCTCTCTCATCTCTCCTCCATATGATACCCTTTTATATTAAGGATCACAAGCTGACATCATAACTTGATCTAATCTGAAGCAAAATTTTTCAAGATGGAATGTTTGGCTAATAACCTATGACTGAGGGAAGAGATGAGGAAAGATGTGAAAAAGTGTGTATTTCAGGTGCATAGTATATTTTAGACAGTATATGTCTTGCATATGAAAGAATAGGCTGGACTGTGTTTACGTATGTTAGAAACATTCATCATAGTACAAGATTATATATTGGATATATGAGTATGAATGCTATGTCTTGGTACTACCCAGATAAATATGTTTAGTTTAACTTCATTTTGGAGAGTGCCCTTTTTTAGTGTTCTTAGTACAATATTTGGGAGTCTGTGCATTGATGGTGAGCCCTGTGGCACTTAAAATCTGACTTTCACCCTTGTGTATGACAAGAATGAATTCCCTTTGAGCTATTTCCAGAACCCCAAAATAGTCTTACATGATTTCACAGCTGCACAAGAGGACATTTATTTATCCAATTTTGTTGTTTGTTTTGGGGCTGCGTCCAGTCATGTTTAGGCCTTATTTCCAGTTTGGCGCTGATGGTGGGGGGTCACTCTCAGCAGAGCTCAGAGACTGAGCCCACAAAGCCGGCATGTCAACTGTGCAAGCCAGTCCTTGGAGCTGTGGACACAGCTACCAATTATGAGAAAATTGAGTTTCACTTGATAGAATGTCTAACTTTAGTTGTAGAAGATCATTTCATGTCTGTTCTTCTTAAGAAGACCTCAAGGAGAGCAACTAAAGAGTGGAGAGAAATAAAAACAAATACATGAAACGATCAGTAATCTCACATATATACAGATATGTCTATATAATACATGTATATGCAAAACTCTACTTTGTTTTCTTCTGCAATCACTTTCAAATACAAGTATTTGTTTTGTTTTCAAAGTATGTACACAACTGTGCTTTTCATGTCCTATTTGCATTTTGCCGAATATATGACACATTGTGGCCACTCTCATTCCACCTCCCTTGGCCATTTTGCCAGCAGGTCTCTGCAGTAAGAGGTGACTCAGTTTTCTAATTTTGCATATGAATTGAGAGAAATAGTCTGGTGGGAGGTGTGGAGAACGCATACAGATTGATTCTGTGTTTATTACGTGTCTGGTAACAAAAGGAAAGTCTCTTGCTGTTCAGGTTTTCAACCTTTTTTTACTTGACTTTGATGTCTACTGTAGAAGTCACATGGTGATTAGGAGGGGATAAGTCCAACCGGAAGCCAATGTCAATAAAGTGTTGAGTGTGGGAAGTTAAGGGGGTCCAGGGCGAGAGTGTCTTTAACGAGCAGCTCAACCAAAAGTCAGACCCTTGTGCTATTTCTCCTGCCTCCCAAACTGTTTTAAGTCAATTTCACTTAATATCTTGATTAAAAAAATCATAATTATTTATTTTTCTTTGAATCTTTGTTTTTTTTTTGGGGGGGTCACACCCAGCAATGCTCAGAGGTTACTCCTGGCTCTTCGCTCTGGAATTACACCTGGCGGTGCTGGGGGACCATATGGGATGCCGGGATCAAACCTGGGTTGGCCAAGTACAAGGCAAACACCCTACCCACTGTGCTATTACTCTGGCCCCAAATTTTTCTTTGAATCTTTGGAGGCATGCCTCTAATGTTTGGTGTGTGAACAAATGGCAAGTTAATATAAAATCTTCTAATCAAGACTCCTTGAATGATTGTCTTTAGAAAAACTCTTGCATGATTCAATTATTATGAGCTGAATTATCTTTTTGGCTGTTGTTAAAATCACAGTTTACTTGAAAAAATGATAGAGAAAACTGGTTAATCACAGCGGGCACTTGACAGGCATTGTGTGAAAATGAAGAGAGTGAACTGAACAGTATTGTAATGGTAAAAGTTCAAGCTTCCAAGAAAATTCCTTTTTTAAACACTTCTCTCAAGAAGCTTGACATCTTCACAGGACTCAAATATTTTTTTGCTGGTGAATGTGTTCTTGTATTGCATACTGACTTCAGAAAAGCTTCAGATGTTTTCAGGCCAATGGGTTTCATTGACCTACTGTATGGCGTTAGAAAACTAAGTGACAGATGATACCACAAAGTGCAAGATGGAAAAACATATTTCAGTGTATATCTTGCCCCTTAAAGTGTTGCAGGTGTGGCCTCAGTGCCCAGCTGCGTGGCACTACAGGTGGCAACAGGTGGCAGACAGGAGACAGGCTTGTCTACACCCAGGGCTCTGCCCCGTGGGCCCTGAATGATTGATGGTCTGACATAGAAAAGACTGGGCCCCCTGGGATGAACCCAGATTCATGGCAGAGCCTGGCAAGCTACCTGTGGTGTATTCGATATGCCAAAAGCAGTAACAATAATGAACCTTATTCCCAAAGAATGGAGAGCGTTACTTGTGCCCGCTCAAGCAAATCGATGAACAATGGGAAGACAAGTGACAAGTATATATCAAAACAGTTATTGATGTGACTTCAAGATCCCTCTTTCAGGAACCTTTCGAACATAGTTCCAAGAGCTGGAAAGGGAGCTTCAGGACTGACCACTTGTTTCTCATATAGGAAAACCTACTACGTTCAATCTCTGGAGCAATGCAGAAGCAAAAAGCTGGGAATAGCCTTCAAGGCGGCCAGTTGTGGCCACAAAACCAAAACAAAACAAATAAAAATGCTACTTGTTAATGTTTGGTGCAGAATTGAACAGAATATCCATATTCACAATTGTTTAGACCAGACAATAAAATATTCCTCTCACCTTTATCAATCTGTGAAAAGTCAAATTTTCTTTAACTACTTCAACTAAATATCACAAGAACAAACCTAAGTTCACTAATCTAAAATAAAGTGAGAGGTCTGGAGCATTGTACAGCTGCTAAGGCACTTGCCTTGCATATGGCCTGCCCAGGTTTAATCCCTGCACCCTGCTAGGAGTGATCCCTAAAGACAAAGCTAGGAATAAGCTCTAATGTACTTTTCAAAACTGAAAAGCAAGCTTTAAAAAAATTGTATATAGGCAAAAAGATAAACATGATAACCTCTAAATGTATGTATTGCAATCCACAATGTAAGAAAAAGAGAGAGAGAGAGAGAGAGAGAGAGAGAGAGAGAGAGAGAGAGAGAGAGAGAGAGAGAGAGAGGAGATAAAGAACGTCCCATAGAGGCAGGCTAGGAGGAGAGGGGGAGGGAATTGGGGACATTGGTGGTGGGAAATAGGCACTGGTGGAGGGATAGGTGCTGGAACACTGTAAAATCGAAACTCAAACATGAACATCTTTGTAATTGTATATCTCATGGTGGTATAATAAAATAAAAAAGAATTAAAAATAAATAAAAAATTGATCTGACATAATTTTTCCCTTAGGTAACACTTCGGCTCATCAATAAATGCTTTATTTGGAGGTGTTTAAAAGAGTTTGCCTCCCCCTCGGCAAGCCTGGTAAGCTTCTCATGTTGTATTTGATATGCCAATTTCCAGTAACAATTATATTAGGTCATTCCCATGACCTAATATAATGGTTTGAGGCTATTTATGTTCCTGCAGCAAGCCTATGCCCCTGGCTCTACTGGCATGAGACAGGACATATGGAGATATTACTGGTGCCCGCTCTAGCAAATAGATGATCAACGGGAAGATAGTGATCGTGATCGTGAGGTAACACTTATCTTTACTGTGTCCTTCATTATTTTTAATAGTAGCAGAGAATTTTAATTGTTTTTAAATATCATAATGCTTATCAATAGAATGGGAGAAGTTTTGCTTGTTTGTTAAGTTGGGGAACTCTAAACTATACTCTAGAACTCAGAGGACTATTTCCAGCAACACTCAGACTTCCTAATGGCTCCGTACTTGGAGCGCAAAGACACTAGGAAGCATCAGGGCCAAACCTGGCGGCCACATGGTGCTGGGGGAATAAACTCATGGCCCAACTCAAGCAAGGCATGAGTTTGCTTCTAGACTCAAGAAACAGTTTTGTTACTGAAAATGTTACTGCCTCTCCTACGCACATTTTCTGCAGAACATGAAATGATTTTTTTTTTGGATTGGAAATGCATCTCTTTAAACTAAACCCTGAATGGGTTAAGAAACTCATGAAATTTGCTAGCACTTTCTTATGACTTCCTCTTCAAAATAAAGGGGTTTTCTTTTTTGAGGGTGGGGCACAACCAGCAATGTTCAGGGGGCTACTCCTGGCTCTATATGCATAAAGGATCACTCCTGGTGGTGCTCAGCTGACCAATGGGATTCTGGGGATTGAATCTGCTTCTGTTGTGTGCAAGGCATGTGCTGTGCCCTCTGTACTATCTCTCCAACTCAAAATAAGAGGTTAAAACCAAACTAATGCTTACAGCCATTTTACTCCCTTGCTATGTATAAAGTGAACTAAGAACCAGAGATGCTGATTCCTTTAAAATCATGAGATAAATGGGCACATGCCAAGTCAGAGCCCGATTTTCCTGATCCACTGCCACTTCCTATCCACTGCCATAGATCCTGAAAATAACCTTTGTTTTAAAATTGGGTTCTTAAATTTTTTTTTTTTTGCTTTCTGACATTATGTTGGGGTTGACCTCAATCTCATCTCAGGATAATGACTTCAGCCTTCACATGATTCTATATGGGTAGAATTATCTGCAATTACTGGGAGTCCAACATAAATTCCACCGCTATTGTTAACTTGGAATGATGAGTAAGTGCATCATGACCTTTTCGGATCAAATATAGAAACAGAAATGTCCACCCCAAAAGGTGAAGAGTGAGAACTTGCTCGATTTTTCAAATGTTTCGTCATACTACAAGTCAACTCTTGCCTATAAATTTCCCCAAACTGAGTGTATGTGTGTGGGGGCAGGGGGTGTCACGAGAAGTTTGCATCAATGATTGGCTCATGCAACTTTGAATTGACTCTATTCTTTGTCATTTCTTTCCTTAATTTTCTTCCATGACGTGGTTGAGGCTAAAACGTAATTTATTTGCAATAGCTATGTGATATTAACAAAGTTTATTAGTCATTCAAAGTCATGCATTCTTCATTTGTGACTACTGTGTTGTAAATAATCCCATTTCACAACCACACTGGTTGAGGATTCCTGTCTATTAGCAACATATTTATCTTTGCTCTTTTAGGGACTGAATATTGAACTCCTCAAGTAGAACAAATGCAGAGACATGTCATTGATCATAAAACGAAAATAAGAAAGTGAAAACATAATAAAAATACACATAGAATCACTAGTAGAAAGCTAAATAAAACCCTCAGAAGTTCGTCTTCTTGTGATCTCATAGCAAGAGCAGCAACTCTGAATTGGGGGACAATGGCCACGAGGGAGAGAAATACACGTGACACCTGATTGAATCCTAAAAATCTACTTTGTATTTCATTAATATTGACTCTTTGGTGGTTGAATTAAGAAGACATTTATTTTTAAAACTGAAAATTCCATTGGCTGAAGTGTGAGTTTATGTGGTGGTAGAACAGAGGGTGGTAGCTAGGATTGGGGAATCCCTGGTGTGTGTAGCCTAGAGAGCTGCCAGCACATCACTGTTCTCAAAATCAGTGATGTTACCAAGTGGGAAGAACAATCCTGAAACTTCAGGTAGCCAAGTGATCCTCTGCACTGCACCTGCCAAACCACTTGGTGCTGTTGTGAGCATCGGTGCGTAAGAATAACCGGTGCTGCTCCCTCTTTGCCTCACCAACATACAAATACCCATAGAAACTCAATATTATCCTAGGATGAAAACCAACACATTTTCTCTAGGATTATTTGTATTACTTATATGGCCAGTGTTTTTTCTTGATAAATATCCTAGGTTATTTTTTAGAGATCAACTGGCTCGTTCTGTCCTCTACAAGAATGCTCTTTTTAGAGTTCTGCTATCTCTGTTTTCTGGATTCCTCATACACTGGAGTGGAGTAGCAGCATTTTTTCTCCCCAAAGTGGAGGTCAATATAAATTATTACTATCTCTGGACTCCATTGTTGAGAGACCAATTACCCAAATGACCTAAAACTTTTATAAGGCAGTTTCTTATAAAAGTCTCACAGGGTTATTGCTAAAGATAGAATTATAGAGACCTCTGGAGTACAAGGAATGAATGTACGTTTGTATTAAAAACAGAATTTTTAAATCACTAGGATATTGGTGAACACATTTTATTTTTAGGATAAGTATAACAAATATTGACATTTATGTATCATTGTTGTTGCTGTTCTTTCATTCACTGTTGCATTATTATTATTCTATAACTACCATCCTGCTATCCCCCACCCACCACCAGGACACTGGGCTCCCTCTACCAGAATCTTAAGGTCTTCCCCTGCCCCCACTTTAGCATTCCCATGCAGGAAATCCTGGGGCACCCTGCACAAAATCCGGGAGCAGGGTTAGGGATCCCCCTTCTGCCCTAGGGCATTGGCGCTGGCAGATGGAGAAAGACAGGAGTATCCAGAGAAGTTTCAAAATGCTTTACTTAACACAGGTTCTGGCATACAAATCAGCAATAGGAAAAACCCTGAATTTAGGGTTCCCAGCTGGGCTGCAGCCACGTGTAGACCAAGATGGCTGTTAACACATGTTAAGGCCCAGCATAAAAGGAGAAAAAGAAAAGAGCAAGGAAGCAGCCTAGTTTTTATATCCCTGCAATTCAGACCTCCCACTCCAATGGAAAGCCATCAGGGTCAAATTCCCTCAGGTAATTTCTCCCAGGACCTCACCCAGACCCTTTGAGATGTTAATGTTGATGAGCCAAGATCTGCCTTGGAAGTGACCCTGCAGTGGAGAAGTGGCTTCTGAGATGAACTGTATCTCAGAGTACAAAGGCATGCATTTGTACCAAAGAATATTCTATAGCCAGTTAAATATTTCTCCAAGCCTTCACAAGAGTCTCATCTTTACTTCATGGTTGTTCTGTATTTTATCTGCCTTTGAGTTATCAGAGAGCCATGTTTGCTTGCTTGGAGGCAAACAGCATTTCTCTCTGGTCTAATTACTTAGAGATCCAACATGGCCAGGCAAATATACCGGTAAGATCTAGCTAGTTCCACAATGAATGTGGCTGCATGAGAGTATATTTATACCAGTCAGTATAGAATACATGGTCAGATGAGCTGCCACATGCAAACTGTCCTCCTCCTATCTACAAAGTGACCTGCAGGAGACAACTCCAGGCCAGATTCAGAGGCTTTGGGCAGCAGTGTACCCACTGACAAAGAGAGCTTCAAGCATATGTCTTAGTAAATTTGGCAAGTTAAGAAGACACAAGCTACAGTTTGATCCAAGTGTATCAAGTGTAGAAAAGCTAGACTTTGATAGATGGCATTGAAAAATTGGGTCTTTGCTACAGATCAAATATTGGTGGGGCTTCATTGGAAGAGGATAGTCTGAGATTTTGTAAGAGGTTGTTCCTGAGAGGACTTTAGAGGTATGATAAATCACTGCCACGAAAGGAAGAATTATCAGATATTTAATTGATGAGTGGAGTCATAAATGCCATATGGAAGAGAGGGAAGACTGCCCTATCAGCCATTCCAGTCCCCCAAACGGAAAAATGAACCTGGGTTCAACGTCAATTTTGCCTAAGGGATATGCCAATGGTCTATGACAGCTACACCTGTCAGTTGTCTTTCCTATTCTCACCTTTACCCACCAAAAATGTCATCCCAGAGAAGATAAAGAAAGAAGAGAAAGCTTGCATGCCATGCGTCTTTTCCAGATTTCCTATAATA
This sequence comes from Cryptotis parvus, assembly GCA_021461705.1. Classification (NCBI taxonomy): domain Eukaryota; kingdom Metazoa; phylum Chordata; class Mammalia; order Eulipotyphla; family Soricidae; genus Cryptotis; species Cryptotis parvus. The sequence continues at coordinate 111,493 of JAJIBD010023156.1, read as the reverse complement.
GGGTGACTTGGTGTGGAGAGAAGTGTAATCAGGAATGAGTTAAGGTTTATATTACATAAAAGTAAAGTGGCCACATATCCTGATTTGCACAAGGCAGGAGTGATTTCCACCACAAGATACCTTTGTGAGTAAGAGAACTAGCTGTAACAGATAATAATAGCCGATCTCTTTCTTTTAACAATGACATGGATTGAGTGATAAATTATATAGCCTCAGAAGCTGAAAGCTGACCAAATAAACTGTGGGACTTAGCTGATAATTTAATTCACGTGTGGAAAGATTATGGAGATCTTTCCAATGTAAAAAGGGAGTGGTGAGAAAGGATTATGTTTCTCATATGAAAAACAAATGTAAATCTATTGAATAATCACAAAGTAGAATAAGCTTTGTGCCTTTCTAGATTACAAATCAAACAACGGTCAAGAGATGGTTTTCAAGTTTTTAATCTTATCTCAGGTAAGTGGTATATTTCATTGTTATGCAAAAAATTAAGTATTAGAGATAAAGATAATAAGTAAATAGTAGCTATATGGAAAATATATTTATTATATATAGGTAAAGTTACATGGAATACATATGTATATAAATGGAGATGTCTATATATGGATAGCTATAAAGAGATAAAACTATATGTAAACTACTTATATTATTCAATGTTCTGGTGACTAAAGTGGGAAAAATTTGTAAGTGGACTATATTACACAATTTTTATTTATAGGAGCTATTTCTACCCCAGTGCATTTCTCATAATACAAAACAAGGAAACTATAAAATAAATTCTTGCCCAGATATGTGATCCTTAGATAATTTTTCTGTTAGTTCAGTTGAAAATATCTTTCTTTGAATATATGGCTGCATGAGAAGAAATGACATCTAATTAGCTGTTTTTCAAGTAAAATATTCATATGAAAATTAATAAAAATAAACGTTTTCATTGTATGTTATTCTATGAAAATAAAATAATTAAAACCATTTATCATAGAAGCTATTCCTTGCCATCAAAATATTCTAAGGAAACAGGTGTAGAATAGATTATATTCCATTTAGAGCCCTGCATGCTTTATTGTTTTTAAATAGGCTATGTGAAACTGCACCCGCTGGGAAAAAATGAAATCAGAGTGAATCATACAGCCAAAGGTCATTGGTCTAAAAATATAGGTCCTGTGAAATGGATAAACATATTCTACTTCTAAAAGTCATCAAGTGAGAGGATTTAAGAACGCTTCCAAACCATTTAAACCTCCAAGGTTGTTAATTAATTCATCAGTAACAGAGAAGCCTCCACTCTCTGGGGCCACATTCGCCTGGGAGCAGAGCAGATAAAAAGCGACCCTGCTGAGGAAGAACGGAGATCAAGGGAGCTAAACCTCTCAGCAGGAGAAAGAGGAGCATATGTGCAAACAGACTGGAAAGCCAGGTCTTAGCTTCACATGTTTTCAGTAAAACTTGAATTCATAGCTCTTCAGCAAGTATTGCTGATGATAGTGATGATGATGACGGCAGTGATGATGATAATGATGATGACGACCATGTTACTGATGATAATGGTGGGTATCCTACTTTTCTGGCAGAGATAAGAAACTAATTGATGGAAAAGAACATGTTGCAATCAAACTAGTAAGCATTGCTCTTAAAAGAAATGGGAAATTGTTGCTAGAGAGATAGTACAGTGAGTCAGGTACTTGCCTTGCATATGGCTGACCTGGGCTCTTTTCTGGAATCTCATATTGCTCCTTGAGCACAGCCAGAAATGATCCCTGAGTGAGAGGCAGGGAGCAATCCCTGAGAACAGATGGAGTGACCCTTATACATAAAAACAACACAATCCCCCAAAAGATACAAGAAATAAACATTTCTCTGGTGCAACTCCTCCTCTTCCTCCTCCTCCTTCTCCTCCTCCTTCTCCTTCTCCTCCTCCTCCTTCTCTTCTCCTTCTCTTTCTCCTCCTTCTCCTCCTCCTCCTTCTTCTTCTTCTTCTTCTTCTTCTTCTTCTTCTTCTTCTTCTTCTTCTTCTTCTTCTTCTTCTTCTTCTTCTTCTTCTTCTTCTTCTTCTTCTTCTCTTCTTTCTTTTTCTATTTTTCTTCTTTCTTTTTCTACTTTTCTTCTTCCTCTTCTTTTTCTTCTTTTATCATTATCATATCATCACTATTATGGAGAAAATGATATAAAGAAAATAAGGGGTTTACTCACCTGGGGCATGGTCACAGGAATACAAATTTGTCATGTTTAAAATGAATTAATTGAATCCTGGAGCAGCAGAAACTTTTCCTTAATTTCAGAAGACATTCTAGGGGTATGGGGTGATTATAAAACAGGCATGGTATTTGCCTTTCATGTAGCCAACCGTGGTTTGATCCCCAGGACACCACAGTACCCCCCAGGAATAATTGCTTAGTGCAGAGCCAGGTGTTGGCCTTGATCATTGCTAAGTATACCCCAACAATCCCTCTCAAGAAGGCGTACTATATATGGAATAAATTTAATATAACTTGGTTTAAGAAGTTGGCTAGTATCTCTGAAGGATAATAAAATAGATATGTCTTTTACAGTGATATATCAGTGTAAGAAAGAAAAAGTGTTTTCCTGTTTTTAATAATACTGCTTATTGGTGAATGTACTTGTATATGATGGTTTAACCAGCAGTGGGGACACTGAGAACCGTTCTTCCCAGGTGCAAGTTTGTGTGTTACTAAAGACTTATGCAGAAAGCAATAATAAAACCAACTTCCTCATGCCCAATATTGTATATAAATGTGCTGCATATACATACAATCTGGTCAAAACCACATACAAAGACCCACATACAGATCTTATTTTTTCGATTTTTTCACATAGAAATTGATCAAAATTACTTTTCAAGTTCAGGGAATTACATATATTACCTGCAGCAATATTAGTTTACTACAAATTATTATTATGCAATGAAAGAATAGAATATCTTAAATAACATCCTCTTCTTCCCCCTGGGCCCTCTCTCCAAAGGTTGATCTTTTAATGCTGTGAGTAAAATCTGAATTTAACAGATGAGAATATTTGATGCCTATGTTTTCTATTACAATCTGTAGTTAATAAATGTTATATATCTCTCAAAGTAGGAAATTTAACTTGTTTTATGAATATAACACTTTATTATGAGCAGAGCTCCAGTGATGCACAGATGACTTGAGGCTAATTTCTTAAGCAGTATTTGACAAATTGACACATATTTTTAAAATGTTGCATTTGCTTAAACAGTGTCTACTTTAAAAATAAATATAGGGGGTAATTTTGAAATTACTGAAATAAAAAATCCATCTTACATGATCACTGTAATTAAGGAACTCTATCAGATAATGGAGTCCAAGGGGGAAATCATACAAGGAGACTAAAGTCAGCTTTTTGTTCAGTGTTTTTTTTTTTAATTTTTAAACTTTTTTATTATACCACCGTGAGACATACAATTACAAAGGTGTTCATAACTGGTTCTTGGTAATAGTGTTCCAGCACCCATCCCTCCACCAGTGCCCCATTTCCACCACCAATGTACCCCACCCCTCCTAAATTTTTTATTATACCACAGCAAAACATACAGTTACAAAGGTGTTCATAATTGGTTCTTGGTAATACAGTATTCCAGCACCCATCCCTCCACCAGTGCCCCATCATCACCATCAGTATACCCACACCCCTTCCTCCCACCCCCAGGCTGCCTCACTTGCAGGTACCCCCTTTTCCTCTCTCTCTCTCTCTCTGTCTCTCTCTCTCTTTGTGTCTGCTAGCACTGCAGACATTTAGGGTTCATCATGTAAGTCTCTTTGTGTATATTCAATGGTGAGTTCTAGTCTGACATTACCAATGCCCACACTCAGTAAAACACTGGTATATATTTATATTCCATTAATGAATGCAGTAATTCTATATCTGTCTTTTTCCTTCTTGTTCAGTGTTCTTTAGAGTGCGTTATCAGAACACCGGCCACTCATGTTGTCAGTGGAAAGTTGTTGGCATTGTGTATGAAGATGACACTGCGCCTAAGGATTGAAGCCCTAGAAGAAAAATAATGCAAAGATAGAGAAGAGCATGTAGGATACTAAGAGGTTCAATAGATAATGGGAAGTCTAGGTAGACAGATAGGTAATGTCTGAAGTGTCAAAGATCAGATTCCTGCTGATACACAAAGTAGACATATATAATGTGTTAAGGATTTCAAACCATTTTGAATCTGGTGGGGGAAACAGAGCCTGATAGTTCTGAATCAAATTTCCTATGGGTCAAAGGTTGGCCCTATTTCCACCTATCTTAGAAGAGTTTTAGCCTTGTGTCTTCATTCTATCTAGTCAATGGAAAGGGAGTTGTAGCAAGTGCTTCTCTTGATTACCCATTCTGCTTTCTTTCCTGGTCTCCTGTGATAGTGAAACTCTGAGTAGCTTCCACTACTTTGCTGAAGATGCAGAAGGCTTTGTGAGTTTGGTTGCTGCTACCTTTATATTTTAAAGTATTGTAGTACCAATGCCCAAACTCATTGTTGAAATATCTGGACAACTCTTAATTGGGGGAGATGCATTGAATAATATAATATGAGTTGTATTATAATCAGATATGCTGTTAAGATCTATATCTCCAGTATCAGTAAAAATGGGAAGGGTTATATAGGAAGCAATAATCATATTTAGAGAAGATGTATATTAATTGGGGAATAGAAAGTTCTGTTAAGTAAAAGGAGGAAAGTATCTATCTCTCTTCTTTTTCTCTATACCTCCCCTCTTCCTTCATTTCTATCTTCCTTAATATCTATGAAGTATGTCCATGTATACATGACAACCAAAAAGCAGTTAGGGTAAGTGAAATATGTAGAAATCCAAGAGTTGCTGATTGATTTAATGTGTTATAACAGTGACAAAGAAATCTAGAATGTACCAAAAAATGTTTACCTTGTGTAATTCCTTTTGTGCAGGAATGGTTAAAAAGGAAAAGCACATTTATTCACTACTAGCACTTTGACTATGGTCCTTTGGATCAAATCTCATACGTGAGAGAAATTTTCTCTACACTGAACTATTTCTCAACACCTCTCACATTGACTTCTGCTTGGCCAAAATTCACTGAGAGACCAAGGAAAACATGTTTAAAAGTAATTCCATTTGGAGCAAGAAAAAGTGACAAGATCAGAGAGAGAGGAAACAGAGCAGAACAGAATAGAATTCAATGAAGCTGAAGAAAATAGAAGGCTCCAAATTCCACAAAGAATTAAGATAAGGTTTGAAAAGAATGTATTGAATAATACACCAAGAGTGTTGTTGATTTTAAAATAGAAAAAATAATTGATCGGACGAACATGATTCAAGAAGATTAAACAATATGTGAAAATTGGCACAGAAGTATTGACAACAACTAGTGATTGGTCAATGTCTACAAGGGGGACTGAATGAAAACAAGTGATTATTTTTCTATTTTGAAATGAGAACAGAGGATGTTTACACTGAAAGCAAAAATATATTCTCACCATTTGGTGGGAAAGGTGATATGTAGTGGAGTGAAGTCCCTCAAGATAGAAAGAGGTACAAGGGGTTGGGATGTAGTTCATAAGTAGAGCACTTGCCTCGTATGTGTGGGATCCTGGGTTTGGTTTTCCAAACAAAAATTTAAGGAAGACGTAGGAAGAGAAAGGTTGGTGCTTTAACCTGGGTAAGAAGTGATACTTCTGCTCCAAAAGAAGAAAGTAAGAATTGGAAAAAGTTATTCGAGTTTGAAGACTTCTTTTCCTGAGAAAAAAAGGGACATAACATGAAGAGAATATGAAACAATGCGGTAAATGAAAGTTAGTCATGAAGAATGCAATTGTGTAGTGGTTTGACAATAAGATCAAAGTGGAGAAATCTACTAATGGTACCACGCTTACATAGAATGGGACAGAAGAGATTTTCTGGCTTGCTCCAAGAACCCAATGGTATTAGCTAGCATGACTGTTCAGAGGAGCAACTCCAGGTTTTTATGGTTTTCTACAACTTTGCACAGACTTGGAATGCACTAACAGAAAGCCCTAGCGATTATTTGAAGTTGCTACTTGCAGGTTATAAACGAAAGAATAAAAAGCATCAAAAGAGGTAAGTAATGGTGAGCAGAATTTCAGTCTAAAATGCCCTGATTTTTGGCCAATAAATTGCTTTTGTGATTGTGTTTCACATAGTGTGGAAATTATGTGTTGGCATCCAGTATGGAAATTCAGTACTAGAGGGACAAAAATAAAAGCCTGCTTTAATGATACACTTTAAGTCCACAAACCTTCATTTAAATACAGAGATTGACAATGTTTTCTACTGCCATTTTAAGTGCGCATAGCGTTCCTGCTCTACACTAACATTTATCTGTCCAAGGGCTTTGCAAAAGACAGCAGCTGATTCCATCTTAATGCATTGCTTTGCTTTCCTATAAAAACTCTCTAAATTCTTGAGCTTGAAATGGCGATAACATATTTTCTCTTTACACATGTCATGGGTTTTATTTAGCTCCATTTTGCTCTCAGGAGAGGACAAAGTACCAGAGGGAATATGGATCTATTTGAATTTTTTTTCTTGGCTCTTTTAGTTAACTTACTGCCAGTGATGCAAAATCACCCATTTGGATTTAAATATGCCATGATATAAAATAACCTAATTGAAAGGAGCATGGTGCTAAATTTAAACTGAAAATGTGCTTTGCTGTTGGAGATTCCATTTTAGTCTCTTGGTAATAACAAAGAGTGACAATTCAATGCCACTAGCTGACTTGTCTGTGTGCTACTGCTGCCAATAGCCCTGGGGTTGTGTGTTGTGCCTAATAAATAGGGATACAGGATGTAGTTTTGTGGATACATCTTCTCTTGATTCCCTTTTATGAGAGAAGTAGGAGATAAGGATGTTTGTTATATTATTTTGTAATTTAAGCTATGTGCCAAGCTAAATATTACATGAATTTTTTATTTATTTATGTAAAAGCTATTTACATTTTTGGTATGACTGCTTACTTAGTGGTGTGTATGATTGTAAGTGTATTTATCATATATCCATTAAATATATACATAAATACATACATATATATGCATATGGTTGATATGATTTGTGACTAAAGACCTAACATTAACAAATTATAGTGGATAAAAGTAAATATTTTCTGTGCTCTGCTAAGTAAGCAACAAAAGAGAATTTAACCCTCAAAAGTTAGTCTGCTTCAACATTTTTATAAACAGTAAGACTCAAAGGATATTGCAACCTCTCCAAGTCATATTACTAGGGATATTATGGGTTACAAATGAATTCAAAGTTCAGTTTTAAACAGTCACTAAATAATTATTCCTAAACATAAGAATAATTATAACATTGACTCAATTAATAAAGAACATCAAATATGTTCCATTGCCCAAGATGCATAAATTTGACTTTCATAATTTTATTATATATTTGACATCTAATATAGGACTAAAATGACTGTCTGTACTTACAATGCACGTACGCTGGCATCAGAAGCATATATTGAGGATCTGATGCTGCAAGCGCAAAAGATCAAGTACGACATCATTGGTCTGACTGAGACGAGGAGGCGTCAGTCACATCACACTGTACTTGACACCGGAGAAGAATTGTTCCTTGGAACATGTGATGAAAGAGGCATCGGTGGTATTGGTGTCCTTGTCAACAGGAACATGGCCATCAACATTGATTCATTTGAATGCCTAACAAACCAGATAGGATGTTATACTTGAAGAGATGTGGCCCACTGCCAGCAATTTCTATCTTTGTTGTCTATGCACCAACATCCACATACAAGGAAGATGAAATTGAGAAATTCTACACGGAACTGGAGGAGTTCTATAAAAAAGATCACACTTTTTACAAGACCATAGTTGGTGATTTTAATGCCAAGATAGGACTGAGAAGAGCAGCTGAAGAACTCCACATCGGGACCCATGGCCAAGAATGGAAGGAACAGGGTGAGAGACTATCTGAGTTCATCATGTCCACCAAGACCATTCATGGGAACTCACAGTTCCAGAAAGCTGACGCAAAAGCGTTGGACATGGGAATCTCTTGGCGGACAGTTCCACAATGAAATTGACCACATCATCTTCAATTGGCGGTTTTGTCTGACCAATGTTGCTGTCATCCCAAAATTCCAAACAGGATCGGACCTCTGTCTCCTTTGTGCAAAATTCTACTTCCTGCAATGTGGAGAAAAGGCTGCAAAGTTAAAGAAGATAACTCCCAGAACGACCACCAACTGGGAACACTTGGCACCATTGCAGCAACATGGGAAGATACCATCATTGGCGACATCGATGAAGAATACAACCGACTGGTTCAGCACCTCCATGATTGTGCGAAGAATGCCGAGAGAGAGAAAGACACAAAAGAACGCCTGTCTTCAGAAACTCTTGAGCTCATTCGCCAACGTGGCAAGGTGCGAGCCTCAGGAGACCAAATGCTAACATCCAAGCTTGCTAAATGGTGCAGAGAAGCGATAAAAGAAGACCTCAAAGACAGAAAAGCAGAAATACTGGAAGATGCAGCAGAAGCCAGAAAAGCACTGCCCGCCTGTCCTTCACTAACTATAAGACCAAGATGACTGGCCTCCGACGCCCTGATGGATCTATTACATCTTCCAGAAAGGCAATGGAGAAGATTATCCAGGACTTCTACTCAAATCTCTTTGATAGCCACATCCACCTGCCCACATACCAAATTCCACAGGATGGATATGTCATTCCCAACGTTCTCCCTTCTGAAATCCGACATGCCATCTCATCGGTAAAGAAGGGAACAGCACCATGCCCAGACAAAGTCAGACCCGAACACCTGAAGAATCTGCCATCGGTACTCATCAATACACTAGCTCGGCTCTTTACACGCTACCTGTCGGAATGCAAGGTGCCCTCCCAATGGAAAACCAGCAGGACAGTTCTACTGTTCAAGAAGGGAGACATTCACGACATCGGCAACTATCGCCCCATCTGCCTGTTGTCTGTCATCTACAAGCTGTTTACACAAGTCATCCTGAACAGGATTAACAAAACACTAGATGAAGGACAACCATGTGAGCAAGCAGGCTTCCGGAAAGGATTCAGCACAATCAACCATATCCACACAGTAACTAAGCTCATCGAGGTTTGTAGGGAGTACAAGATGCCGCTCTGTCTCACGTTCATTGATTTACAGAAAGCCTTTGATTCTGTGGAGACTGAAGCAGTCATCGAAGCCCTAGCCAAACAGGGTGTTCAAACCCAATACATCAAGATCCTTTATGAGCTGTATTACAGATTCACCACCAGGATCTCACCATTCTACAAAGAAGTGATCATTAATGTGAAAAGAGGGGTTCTACAGGGTGATACCATTTCACCAAAACTCTTCAGTGCCACCCTCGAGAACATCATGCGACAATTGACAATTAGAATGGGAAGGAATGGGAGTGAAGATAGATGGTCGGCAACTACACCACCTCCGCTTCGCTGATGACATCATTCTAATAACACCAAACATTAGCCAAGCGGCACAAATGCTGGTTGACTTCGACCGAGAATGTGGAATGATAGGACTACAGCTGAATCTAAAGAAAACAATGTTCATGAAGAATGAACTAGTTCCTGAGGCCCCATTCACTCTCAATGGAACAAACATCTCTGAATGCAGCAGTTATGTGTACCTAGGTCGAGAAATAAACATGATGAACGACCTAAAACCTGAGCTGCGCGGGGAGGAAGAGAGCGGCATGGAATGCCTTCAAAGGCATCGAAGAAATAGCTAAAAGGACAAAGAACCTCCGGCTCCGGGCCCATCTCTTTGACTCCACCGTTCTCCCTGCTTTAACATACGCCTCAGAGACCTGGGCCCTACGAAAGCAGGATGAGAATGCTTTTCGGGTCTCCCAGAGAGGAATCAAAAGAGCTATGCTTGGAATATCACGCCTCACTCAAGTGAGAGAAGGAATCTGGAGTTCTGATCTCCGTCGCTATTCCAGAATCAGGGATGCTGTCTCGTTTGTCAAGGCATCGAAAATCAGATGGGCTGGACATGTAATGCGATTTGGAGACAACTGCTGGACTAGAGCTGTTACTGACTGGATCCCACAGGATGTCAATAGATCACGTGGCCGCCCACCTACGAGATGGTCAGACTTCCTTGTAAAGACCCTGAAGTGTTGCAGGACTCCTAAGGGCCGCTGCATCTGCTCTGGATTGCTTCCCGCATGATCACTCCGTAGATAAGGGGGTAGTCTAAATGTGGCAGTTTATCCGACCATGTATGCTGTACTAGCTGGTATAAATATTCTCCCATGCTATCACAATCATCGTGGGACTAGCTAGATCTTACCAGCATATTAGCCTGGCCACGTAAGGACACCTAAGTAATTAGACCAGAGAGAAATGCTGTTTGCTTCCAAACAAACAAGCATGGCTCCCTGATAAAATATAAAACTACAATAAAGTAGAGGAGACTTGTGAAGGCTTGGAGAAATATTTAACTGGCATTGGTGTTGATCTTTGGTACAGTGACATGCCATCTCAGAAACCCCCCTCTCTACATTTCAAAGGCCTTCCCTTCCCGGCTCAAAACATTAGCACAGTAAAGGCCCTAGGTGAGATGCAGGGAGGGGTTACCTGAGGGCATTGGACCCTCCCTGCTTTCCATAACAATGGGAGGAAGGTCTGAGTTGCGGGGGGTATAAACTTGCCGGTTCCCGCTCTCCCGGGCTTCTTCTTCCCTGTGGAATTTCGCCTTGTGAGCGTTTATTCCCCTTGGAAGTTTCTCACGTGGTGGTCGCCATCTTGGCCTACACGTGGCTGGGGTTCTAGCCTGGAATCCTAAGCATCGGGTTTTTCCTTTTGCTAATTTGTATGCCTGAACCTGTGATAAGTAAAGTCTTTTAAAACCTCATCGGATCCCTGAGTGTTCATCCATTCCTCGCCCGGCTCGGAGGTAGAAGGGAACTTCGCTTCCCGGCACTGTCGGGGACCCGGCGGAGCGCCCCGACACTGAAGGAACGGTTTGAGGCTCTTCATATTCCTGAATCAACCAGATGCCACTGGGCTACATTGGCACGTGATAGGGTCCAATGGAAATGTTACTGGCGCCTGCTCGAGGCAAATCGATGAATAACGGGATTCAAGTTATCAAGTGATTTGACATCTATGATTTATAGTATCATTTAACAAAGTTTTATGCTGTATCGGAACACTGCACCAAATTATACCACCAGGCATATATTTATATAATATATGGTATCATGTAATAACAATTATGTGTATTATACATATTTCATCCTATAACTAAGGTTTAAACTTCTTACAGAACACTCTAATCCAAATTATAACACTGACCCTTCTTGAGAGAAATTGCTGCAAATGTAATAATTTAAAATTGCATTCCTTGTAATTTTTTAAAGATTAATTGATATATGCTTAAATGCATCAGCTGTGATTACTTTTATGTAAAACATAGGTTTAAGTATTAGGAAATTGTACAGAAAAGTATATTTAGTACTAAATGGATATTAGAATAGAGTTGTAAAATCTCCAAGAGCCTCTCTTTTTTTTTTTTTGAGGGTGCACACTCAGTGTTGCTTAGGGCTTACTCTTAGTTCTGGACTCAGGAATTATTGTTGTTAGTGCTCAAGGGACTTTATGGGATGCTGAGGATCAAACCTGGGTTGGCCACATGCAAATTAAAGGCCATTATGTAGAGACCCCATAGTTTCTTTATCCACTTGCCTGATTTCGGGTGCTTGGGTCATTTCCAGATTCTGGCTATTGTGAATAGTGCTGCAATGAAGGTTGGTGTGCAGATGACTTGTATACATAGTTTGTGGGCCACCACGGTACATGCCATGGAGCTGTATATATGGCTTCTAAATCTCTAGTTTTTTGAGATATGTCCATATTATTTTCTACAAACTCTGGACCAATTAGCATTCCCTCCAGCAGTGAATGGGGAGACCTTTGCTCTCAGCATCCATGCCACAACTGGTTGTGCCTGTCTCTGTGGAGTGAGATGAAATCTTATTGTTGTTTTGATTTGCAACACCTTAATAGTGATATGTTGGGAAATGTGCACTGGTGAAAGATGTGGGAACATTGTATGACTGAAGCTCAATTATTAACAAGTTTGTAATTGCATATCTCACAGTAATCCAATGCAAATAAAATAAAATAGAAATAAAGAAGACACTAAAGCAGAAAAATTTTTAAAAAAAATTTAGAAAATGAGCACCTAACTCACTGTACTAGCTCTCCAGTCCTGTGTGTTACTTTCTTGAATGGAAACTAATAAGAAATAATACTCAATACGAGAGATATAACAATAGATACCATTCCACAGTAGACTGATCTATGACTTCACTGATGATTAAAATTTTAGAAAACAGAGAAAATGGAATTGACTTGTACTATTCCGTTCTAACTGAAAACTGAAATCTATGGAACGCTAGTCAGGAACGATGTTTAAAACAAAGAAGAGAAACACTTTGCTATCTGAAACACTAGAATAGACATTCTAAAATTTTGTTATTTGATTAAATAGTCTAAAAACTGTCAATTAGGTATTGCATAAATAGCATCACTTAAGTGAGAATTTAAAAAAAATAGAAGGACATTAAACTCATCAGAAGAAAAAGGTAATAAATTAGTAATCAGAGTTTAAGGAGTGGGGAATAGGGGAGACATTGGTAAATTTTTACCATTTTTACCATCACGAAGATGAACTAAGATCTGAGCATCTAATTTGTAACATGATTTCTAGGCTGATAATATAATATGCATAATTAAAGAGATTGATTGTCCTTACCTAAAAGGAAATATGTGAGATGATGAATGTGTTAATTCATCAACAGTAAGAATCCTTTTACAATCTGTGCATGTATTAAATCATCATAACATGTGCTTCAAATAATTGCAATCCTATTTTTCACTCTGTCCTCAAAGAGTTGCAAAAGTCTGAAATATTAAGGGACTGAGTAAAACATCTTTTTCCCAGTTATTATTAAATTCACTAAATATTATATATAGATATATTACTAAAAGACCTTAAAGGTACAAATAAAAGAATAAAGTGTTACAAATAAGTACTAAGTACTAAGTTCAGGAATCTAGGAGTTGGGCTTCAAAGAGCTGGAGTGCATTCCTTGCTTGTATGAGGTCCACCAAATACACTGAATATGGCCTTAATATTCCCTAACACAATTGAGCCTAGCAGCACTATATCATCCGGGCTTAACATTGAATTGCCCAGTCAGGTTGGAAACCCTTATGACCCTTTTTCATAAGGGTCTCTAACAACATTTTGTGAAGCCACACCTAACCCAAATTACGACCCAGATACAGGAGAATGACCGAAAATAGACTCTGAGGGGTGAAGGGGAACTAGAAAAGGAGCAGGGGGATGAGATGCCTGGTGTGTAGGCAGGTGCACAACTCCAAGAACATAATGCATGAGGAGCTAGTGCATCCCAAAGAAGAGAACACACACCTTGCAGCCCTGGATGTCTGGGGATGATGAGGTTTGAAGGCTGCCATTGGTTTAGGCACATGGAGATGACGGTGTTTTGGTATGATACTTGTTTTGTGTCAATAAAGGGCAAAACTAGTTTTCGTGATTTAGGAAATAAGAGGAGTAGAAAAAAAATAGTAGCAGCAACTGTTGGAAACTCCATTGCAATTTTTTTTCATAAGGAGAAATGGGAAGTTGGCTTCATAGGAAATTGGGTTCAAAGATCTTTGTGTAAGTTGGGAGAAAAAACTGCATTCTTGTGCATTCATGGAAATTATTTGGAGATTATATATATACTGTTAAAAAGAGGAGAATAAGAAAGAAAAATGCAATGAGTAAGTGTAGGAGGTGACTTTAGACAATTTCATCAAAGATAATAGTAAAAAAGCTAGTGAAAGAGGAGATAGTAAAAACAGGACATGTATGATTGTAACACCAGTTATGATAATTCAAATTATCTTAGAAAAAGAAACAAGGTCACAGTTGAAAACAAGCAATTTTTTTCAAAAATAAAAAGGAGGAAGAGATTTTGGCAGACAGAAGAGAGAAGGAAGTTTGACGAAACTATCTGAAGAAATACAAGAAAGCAAATGATCATAGGAAATACACTCTGGCTGCCAGGTGCTAGAAAAAGTCTGGCTTTGGTTAGTGATCGCAAATTGCAAAAGATCATGCGTTTCTTTTCTGCTTTACTCCCCTGCACAGATGCAAGCACAGAGCTGGAAGAAAGCTGTCTATTGAGGGTTATATTCACTGTGCCAATGTAACTCAGAGTAAGACAAAGAGATGAAGAATGGAAACAAATGCTTGATTTCAAGAAATGATGAGGAAAGCAAGCTGAATGTGCAAGAAAGTAAAGATATAAAAGAAACAGGTGTTTGTCAAGGAAGATGGCAAAATCAGCAGACTAGGGTTGCCAACAAGTTCTAACTTCCCATGGCAGACTCTATAGATACTGGAGAGTCTAAGATGAAAAGAAGAGGTGGATTAGTCAGGGCCCTAACAAAATACTGATGTGACATAGAAACTGGGCAACTAAAGGAAAGCTTAATAAAAAATTTACCTAAAGAGTAGATTAGTGTTTAATATTTCCACATGCTATAGTAGTGTAAAAGTCTTAGGAGTCCCAAAGAATGAATGCCTTTCAGCCTAAAAAGGAATGGAGAGGATTCCAAAACCTAGGAAGGCAAGTTTATGAATCGCAAGTATCACAAGTTACTGGGGTATTGAGGGGAAGATCACGGGACTATAGTGAATTAATTTCACACTTTTTTGCCCTCTACATTCCTACAATGATTTCTATTGCTCTGACCCATCAGGAAGTTAAAAGGTGGTAGGGGTGGTCCTTATTGATAAAACTCAAATGGGACACAGAATAGAGTGGAGGAAAGGCAACATAAGTGGGTGGGAAAGAGAAGTGATGCAGTGAGAGGGAAATAAGTCTGAGGGTAGCTGCCTTGCGGGCTGAGTTGCGTCTTCTGGAACATTTATATTTTTAAGTCCTAACATCCAGTAGCTCAGAATGTCAGTCTTTTTTGGAGATAAGGACTTTACAGATAAGATCAACAGGGAATTAGAACAGATCTAATGTAATATGGTACTTATAAGAGAAGGAGATTCATATGCAGCTGGGAGATGATGGGTGAGATCAAAGCAGGACAGGACACGAGCAGAAACATCTATGCACCCACAGGCAAGGGAAAGCATTGTTATCGCCGGGTCCTCAGAGGCAACACACTGCCATTATTTTGAGCTCAGACCCCTAGTGTTCAGAACTGTGTGAGAGAATGAAATTCTATTGTTGTTAGGTATTTCTTCATTTCTTTCCAAATGTGACCTCCCTTCTGGGTTCATAATCTCTCGCCAAGATCCTCCATTTACACAATTTCACCTGGGCCACCTTGGAATAACTTTGGAACCCCCTAGTGTTTTAAGACCTCTGGTGGAGAAACCTTCAGTATCTTTCAGTTTGTGGTGCTTTCATACAGCCACCATAGGGAACCAGGATAGTTAGGAAATTAGATTATTAATTATTAATCAATGGTTAATGATGAAAAGTATTATAATAGTGAAAAATGAAAAGCAATAAGACAGTTGAGAACACAGCAGTGGAAATTAAGTTTTGGATAAGGCTGAGTGGGGATGAGATGGTGAGAAAAATAAAAGCCAAATCATCACAAGGGGATCCAGCAATCATATGTGGACATTGAAGTTACCAGGAATTTTGACAGCCTGGGGTGGAATCAAAAGATTTATGTGATCTGAAGAGAAACCAGAGTTTGTCATGTCAGAGACTCACAAACATGGGGCAGAGCTGCTACTGGCTTTCCCTGTGCCCAGCCGCTCAAGAGGCACCCAGGAAGGATGGCGAGTTCTAGCCCTGGCCCGCCACCCCAGCAGAGCCTCACAACAAGCCAGATGACCCCCCACTCCATGAGGGCCTCCATTTTCCACATCCAGACTTCCCTAGTCAGAACTCCACCCAGCAGATCAGCCTATCACAGCCCAGCTTGTGCAGCCGCTAGGCCACGGGGTTCATCAATAAATGCTGGATTTAGAGAGGAGTATGCTACCCACACGGCAGAGCCTGGCAAGCTACCTATGTCGTATTTGATATGCCAAATACCAGCAACAATTATAGACCTCATTCCCATGACCTGATGAAATGTTTGAGGCTCTTTATGTTCCTGGAGCAAGCAGGTGCCCTTGGGCTCTACTTGCATGAGACAGGACATATGGAGATGTTACTGGTGCCCGCTCGAGCAAATTGATGACAAACGTGAAGACAGTGATACAGTGATACAGTGGGGTGGAATCTTCTCTACTATACTGAGCCAGGAGCTAAAAATCAAGAAAGACTGATAGGCAGGTGAGAGCGAAGGAGTAGGGGAAATTTAACAGGATAATATTACGGGGCTGGAGTTTGATGATATAAACAGAGTTGGTGATTCTTGCAGAGGGGAGGGTCAGCAGGAGACACTGAGAAACGCAAATCACATTCCCAGAGAGAAAAAAAAACCACTGTTCAAAGTAACTGGGTGGGGATGAGATTGTGGAAAAATAGAATCCAAGGTTATTTGAAGAGTGCCCAGCAATCATCAATGTGAGCTGTAGTGCCAGCGCCAGAACTTGCTGCGCACGTGGCTCACCCCAGTTCAATCCCCAGACTCTCATACATCCCCTGAGCACCTAGGAGTCCCTGAGCACCTAGGAGTGGTTGTTTAGCACCGAGGAAACCTGGGCACCCCGGTGTGCTGAAACTGGCAAATGCCTGGAGACATAGCATTGTTTGCTTCCTATATTTTAGAAAGCTGGACTGAACACATCTATGCAATCATTAGTACTCAGATCCTAGAAAACAAAGAATACCAAAACCGATTAGGAATTCCTGTGCTGTGTGAAACTGAACTTCCAAAACTTGGTAACAATGGGAGCTAATGGTTCATTGATAAAACTGATGAAGTAAGTAAAAACAAAAAACTTCTGGTTATGTGTGGCCGCACACGTAAGTAATTGTAATTTATATGAATTGTATGATCTCCCAGAACATATTAGAAAAGAAGGAAAATTGAGGGCAGGAGTAGGGAACAGAATTGATACTTTTGAATGCAGAAATGTTAAGCATGAGAAAGCAAATGAAGAGAAGGTGGGGCAGTTGGGTGGGTGTGAGCCACGGAAGACTTGCACTTAGCAGGCAGGACAAGGTAAGGCCAGTCAGCAGGGAGACTGACGCGGCGATTAGGAGGGCTGTGCAGAGGGGGAGGTGATCAGCCACAAGCTCCAAGCCCCACATGCAAACTTCCTTCTAGCCCCCTATTTTGTGACTCAGATTCTACCGCCTCTCCAGTTCACAATTTGTCCCTTTCTCAGAGGCTCTTTTCTCTATGTGCCGACAGGTCCTTGGAGAGCAGGACCCTCCTGTCTGCCTTCTCACACCAGTTGTCCCATATTCTTCAGACTTGACTTTTGACTCTTTCATCTCTTTATTACAAGATCTCAGTGTTCATCTTTTAAAAATTCTATTTAAACACCGAGATTCACAAAGTTGTTCAAAGCACAGTTGTCTCAAGTATTTTCAACATTCCAACACAGTTTGACAAGACATCAAAAATCAGATGGGCTGGACATGTAATGCGATTTGGAGAAGACCGCTGGACAAGAGCCATTACTGACTGGGTCCCATGGGATGTCAAAAGATCTCATGGCCGCCCACCTACAAGATGATGAGACTTCTTCATCAAGACCCTGAATGAACAGTTTGAGGCTCTTTGTATTCCTGAAGCAAGGAGATGCCATTCGGCTACACTGGCACTTCATAGGGTCAAATGGAAATGTTACTGGTGCCCACTCAAGCAAATCAACGAATAATCGGATGTCAAGAGATCAAGTGATCAAGTGAACACCAGTCCCACCACCAATGTGCCCTTCAGGCCACCAAGACCCTTCTGTATTCATCTTTTAAAGGCTCTTATCATTTTATCAGAAAACACACAAAAGAAGATGTTATTTTGTCAATTCCCTAATTGGTCCCGCTTTATTTTTTTTCAAAGTCTTTGTCACCAAGCTTGAAACAACTTTGTCATCTGGAATTCCCTTCTCTGTCTCCCCCACCTTTGTTTGTATTTCAGACAGACCCTTTCTCTTTAGAACTAATGAGTCAGCTTTAGCAAGAACTCTTATCCTCTGTTCTGCCCCATCTTTTGAGAATGTCTCTTTCTTTACTGACATTCTTTAGTCACAGTTCTAATTAACTTTTATATACAATTTATATGGGCAAAGGCAAATTTCAAAGCAGATGGTGTTATTCACACATGTTGTTTCAGTTTCATTCTTCTGTCATGAACTGGCCACCCAAGAACAAAACTAGCATCTATGAAACACTAATTCCAGGCTCTAGAATGAAATATTTTTCATATAGAAACAATAAAGATGATATATTCTTTTTACTGGAAAATCTTCTATTTAGTAAACATAAGGCAAAAAAGAAGGGATACAATGCTGAGCCCATATTTAACATTTAATTCCTTGTTTATGCATATGTCTCGACTAATTTATTTCCATGAAATCACCAGTTCCAGATTTAGAATTAAGGGACATAAACTGAATAGGTACTATGACTGGAAACTAGGTGGTTTATAGTTTTACTGTTTTGAAGTGTGCTCTGTTTTAAACTCATTTTTAAGTCTAATGCTTTACAAAGATTAAATCAAAGCAGCACTCAGATTGATATGTATGGGAGGAGAAAGAACTATGCAAACATTTCCCAGGGTTGGCACTCGTGAGCACTTAACTTCTTCAAAACATTCAAGTTGGGCGTCACTGGCAATGAGTGGAAAGGCTAAAAGCTATGAGAATGTGGCTTTGGATTTCATTTTCATTTACCTTGAAATCAAACATGGCAGGAAGTGTTCTCGCAATAGATGTGTGGGCAGTTTGAAAGAAAATGGTACAGCCTGAGATTAGAAATTGGCTCTGAAGTTTGAATCTTAGGAATATAATTCACAGTGCAAATCGAGAAGCCGTTTAAAATGGACACCACTCAAATATCACAGAAACAATAAATCGTTTTCATGGAATTTTCTGCACTCATCACTGCATTAACGTAAGGACGTCTTTGAAGTAGAAATTTCTGACCTAGTGGATGTTACCTGATCAGGTAAAGACAAGTTGAAAAACAAATTTGATTCTTTGAAAGACCTTCACATCTTTACTGGGCTTGGGGTATGTCTTGGTCTAACGTAGCAATGCTCAGAACCACAATCAACATTGTGTACCAGGGGTGAGCAGCCACAGCAAGGCAAAAACATTCACTGCAAAATTTCTTCTGGCTCTAGTGCACTTTCCCAAATGAACCAGGAATTGGCTAACCTCCTTCCTAGCTGGTAGAAAGTCACAGAAGAGGTTGTCACAGAATGGAAGTCTTTATACAAAGGAAGGAAAGATTGTTTCCAGTATAAAGTCATCTTTCCTGAGGAAAGACATGGGAGCTTGTTATTCAGAATGTGTTACTGTTCTGAATATTCAGAGATTTGTTTAGGATTACAATTTTTGGAGATGTTATAACTGCAAGCCAGACGACCCCCACCCCCCCACTCCATGGGGGCCGCCATCTTCCACATCCAGACTTCACTCGTCACATCTCCAATGAGCAGACCAGACCCTCAGAGCCCAGATCATCCACACCCACCCTGCAGCAGTTTTTTTTTTTTTTCGATCTGGCCCAGGTCTGCTGAACCAGAGACTCTCAGACATAGGGCAGAGCTGCTACTTGCTCTCCCTGTGCACAGGTCCTCATGAGGCACCCGGGAGGCATGGCGGTTCTAGCCCTGGCCTGCCACCCCTGCAGAGCCTCACAACAAGCCAGACGACCCTCCCCCCACCCCCGACTCCATGGGGGTCGCCATCTTCCACATCCGACTTCCCTCTCGTTGCAACTCCACCCAGCAGACCAGACTACCACAGCCCGGCTAGCGTGGCCTCTAGCGGCCGCGGTTCATCAATAAATGCTTTATTCAGAGGTGAATACAAGAGTATGCCACCCACACGGCAAAACTGGCAAGCTGCTCGTGTCGTATTTGATATGCCAAATACCAGTAACATTTATATTAGGTTATTCCCATGACCTAATATAATGGTTTGAGGCTCTTTATGTTCCTGGAGCAAGCGGATGCCTTTGGATTCTACTAGCATGAGACAGGACATATGGAGATATTACTGGTGCCTGCTATAGCAAATAGATGATGAACGGGAAGATAGTGATAGATAGTGATAGTGTTATAACTGCAATTAATTCAGACTTGTGTGTGAGGTTACAGCAAATGTAAGTTCAGTTTTTTCTATTTTCAAGAAGTCTAAAATGAATTAATTTATTAACTCACTAGTAACTCAGCTTAACAGGTAATCTTTATCTTCATTTGTCACAAAGAAAATACAATTCATAACTTTTATCTCTATACAAGTCAAAGTAGAATCAGAAAAAATTAGGAATTTCTGGCAATGTTTCTTTTCTTTTTTCTTTCTTTTCTTTTTTGGGTCACACCTGGCAATGCTCAGGGGTTACTCCTGGCTCAGCACTCAGGAATTACTCCTGGAGGTGCTCAGGGGACCATATGGGATACTTGCATGCAAGGTAAACCCCCTACCCGCTGGGCTATCACTCCAGCCCCTCATTTGTTTTTCTTTTTGACAGTTAACAGGCTTTGGATCTTTATATTAATGACTTTCAACTGCTTATAGAAAAAAGTTATTTTTGTAAAATTTAAATAATTGAAACCAGGCAGAGAAAGTGAAGATACAACGGAAATGACCTTTTGGGCACACAGAGTTATAGAAAATATGTGAAAATTGGGTTTTACTTCCATTTTTATGATGAAAGAGCTATAATTTTGTTGGAAATAATTTAGAAAAGTGGTAGGTTAGGGAAACAGAGGAAGCCTTTTAAAAAGACAAAATGAAGCATAGATATGAGTATTTTCATCAATGAAAACTTCGAGTTTGAGGAGTAATAACCAATCTTCCTTCCTTCCTTCCTTCCTTCCCTCCCTCCCCTCCCTCCCTCCTTCCTTCCCTCCTTCCTTCCTTCCTTCCTTCCTTCCCTCCCTCCCTCCCTCCCTCCCTCCCTCCTTCCCTCCTTCCCTCCTTCCTTCCTTCCTTCCTTCCTTCCTTCCTTCCTTCCTTCTTCTTCCTTCCTTCCTTCCTTCCTTCCTTCCTTCCTTCCTTCCTTCCTTCCTTCCTTCCTTCCTTCCTTCCTTCCTTCTTCCTTCCTTCCTTCCTTCCTTCCTTCCTTCCTTCCTTCCTTCCTTCCTTCCTGGCAGGACCTCCAAAGCAGTTTTCGAGGGGCTGAGGTCCACTCCCAGCTATAGTTGGTCAATCAAACCAGCCATTCTCTGCAAGTCCCTAATGGAGAGATGTTTCTCAAGGCTTGCAATGCCAGAGATCTGGGACCACTAGGACCACTAGACAGTACTCACCCTTTGTAATAGGGAGGTCACGTGGGGATGCAAACCCAATCCAGGTTTGCCGCTTAAACATTTACCTAGCCATTCTGCTATGTCCCAATCAAGTTACAGGTTCTTAAAGTAACAGCAACTAAATAGTAGTTGTTCATATAGTAATGTAGTAAAATCAGTAAAACACAAAATATTTGATACAGTAGTAGCATTTCTAGAAATCTATTCTAAGTAAATAATTACAAATAAACAAAGTAATAAGCACAAAAAATCATTTTGTGTACTGTCCTACTGTTAAGTGAATTTAAGTGTAGGTGATATATATGCATGTATAGAAAGGAAATAGGAAAACAAAGATTATTGATAAATAAGACATTAAAATATTATATTTTATTTTATTTACTTACCTACTTATTTTTAGTTTCTTCTGAGCAAAATTAATCATGTATTCTATAAGATAATACATAATAATAAGATAAGGTATATAATAAGATATAATATAGTTTATTATTAATACTCAATACTTAATACTTGATAATTAAAAGTAGAATACAAAATTAATTATGTATGTATAACATAATACATAATATGATAGAAAATACAATAAAGCCTGTCATTAATAATCAGTAGCTAATTATTAATAATAGATAAGATCATAATATAGCTTATATTTAGTGAAAGTAAATAATTACCATTTGATATAAATTATTTAGTCCACAAACAAATTTTTATCTTAAAAATGGTATTCCATAATGTCAGATTCCTGACACAGATAATTGTACAAATGATGAAAAGGCTCATAATAGGAATACCTCTTCCGAGGATTGTAAATTATGTGTATGATTCAGACATGAAATATTTGATGTTATTGCAGGCATATTAATAGGGTGCCCTGGTAATGAACTTTCAGGAAATAAAACATAAGAAACCAAAATTAAAAATTGGATAAAGTCATAACAATTGTTAATGTAGCACAGAGCTTCAGTTAGAACATTAAACTGATTTAGAACAGTGACTCTCAGCTGTTAGTTTTTGTTCCGTGCAATAAAAAATAATAAAAGATGCAAAACATATTTATCTTTCCTTTAAAATAACTGTGCTGGGAGAGAAATTCTTTAGTTTAAAAAGTAAACTTATTTATTTGGAAAACAATTACTTAACCGAGTACTTTTACTGAGTTAAAAATAATCCATAGACCAGAGAGACATAGCTCCAATGTTGCCTTGCATATGCAAGATCCTGGGTTAGATTCTGGGAACTGTTTTCTCCCACAAGTACTGCAGTGAACAGCCCTGGTGTCTCGGTGCTCCCAGGGCCAAGAAACCCTGCATCAATGGGCCTGTGTATGGCACCTTCGGGCTCACACCACAAGACTGGAGCATCAGCAGTCTTGTGATGCTAGTGATGATAGAAAATACAATAAAGCCTGTCATCAATAATCAGTAGCTAGTTATTAATAATAGATAAGATCATAATATAGCTTATATTTAGTGAAAGTAAATAATTACCATTTGATATAAATTATTTAGTCCACAAACAAATTTTTATCTTAAAAATGGTATTCCATAATGCCAGATTCCTTACACAGATAATTGTATAAATGATGAAAAGGCTCATAATAGGAATACCTCTTCCGAGGATTGTAAATTACATGTATGATTCAGACATGAAATATTTGATGTTTCACAAAACATGGCTGGACAAGACCCTTCTCAAATAATATTCTTTAGAATGTCATGAATAATTTCCCATAGTATATTTGCTCAACATATAAGAAAGTAATTTTTCTCAATGATAAGCTTAGAGATAATTTAATATTATAATTATTTTATAGTTACTTTATCTCAAAGACAATTTATTTGGTTAGCTTTATTTTTTGACTTTTTGGGTCACACCCAGCAATGTTCAGGAGTTACTCCTTGCTCTGCACTTAGATATTACTCCTGGGAGTGCTCAGGGGATCATCTGGGATGCCAGGGATAGAACCCAGGTGGTTTGTGTGCAAGGCAAATGCCCTACCCACTGCACTGCTACTCCTGCCTCCTCAGAATTCATTTAATGTTTCAATTATTTAATAGTTACTTTGTTGGGGGTCCCCCGACAGTACCCGAAGCGAGTTCCCTTTTACCTCTGAAGCTGGTGGGGAATAGATGAAGATTCAGGAATCCGATGCAGTTTTAAAAGGGCTTTACTATCACAGGTTCCGATATACAATCCAAGAGCAGGGAAAACCTCTGGACTCTGGGTTCCCAGCTAGGCCCCAGTCACGTGTAGGCCAAGATGGCTGCCACCACGTGTTGAGGCCCAACAGAGAATGGAGAGAATGGAGAAGAAAAACGCCAAGGGAAGCCGAAATGGCAAAAGGGGGAAAAAAAGGAGCTTCTTTCTTCTTGCAGCTTATTTTATAGCTAGAAATCCGCCCAAACTCCCTAGCCAGGCCCATTATGGGCTGGGCTATCTAGAGATGAAAACAGGAAAACAGCTCTATAGAAATGTAGCACTTCATGAGGCCATCTGGCTGTTTACAAGGACCCAGAGCTAATTTAAAGCCTACTAACAGAGCTGGGAGGAGCTATAAGCTAAATGTAACTTCCCTGGCAGGGAGGGTCTAATGCCCTCAGGCAATTTCTCCCAGCACCTCACCTAATGTCTTGAGCCAAGATCTGCCTGGAAATGCCTTTACAGGGTAGAGAAAGAGGTTTCTGAGATGGCATGCCTCTGACCAAAGACTACACTAATGCCAGTTAAATATTTCTCCAAGCCTTCGCAAGAGTCTCCTCTACTTCACTGTAGTTTTGTATTTTAGTTGCCTTTGAGTTATCAGGGAGCCGCACTTGCTTGCTTGGAGGCAAACAGCATTTCTGGTCTAATTACTTAAGAGATCCAACGTGGCCAGGCAAATATGCTGGTAATATCTAGCTAGTCCCAAGATGCTTGTGGTAGCATGAGGGAATATTTATACCAGCCAGTACAGAATGCATGGTCAGATAAACTGCCACATTTAAACTAACCCCTATCTACGAAGTGACCTGCAGAAGGCAATCCAGGACAGAAGCAGAAGCTTTTAGGTGTCCTGCAACATTACTTTATCTTTTATATATATTATTCAGTATATTATCTTTATTAGTTATATTTATTTATAGAAATTATATATACTTATTTATATTTGTGTCATTTGCTATTTAGTTATAATTATTTCTCTTAAGTGAGAGAAAATCTGAAGTTAACAATTATATCTCAGGATTATAGACAATTAAGGATATCAACAAATTGGCTGCAGAAAGAGGCCTCCGTATCCCTTTTGCCCACTGCTCTGAGCACCCCCCATTGTGACTGCCCCCATGTACATTGTTAACTATTCTGGAAATTCTTGGGCTCTTTCTGATGATAAATGGAAGTTAACAATTCCCTCAAGATCAAAGATTTGCCCAGGCCCTCAGTTTACAGGAGACAAGAAATAATGGTGAATACCTGAGGCAAATGGCCAAATGGATAACCCAAAAAGCCCAGAGCAAAACAGATAACCTAAAAGGTCCTAAACAATTTCAGCACCCACGTTCTCTGTGAAAAGAAAATGTGTGAAGTCACTTGATAAATATACACAAAAATCTAGTTTTCCTATTTAAAAAAACACAAATGCACAAGCCACTCTTTACTTTGTCCTGTAGGAAGCACCTCTCTCACACCCCAGGGAATTTCTTTTCTTTCCCATCTGTTCCCAATAAGCCCTTTCCATTTCTAACAGAGTCTGAGTATTTTTTATTAGTCAATATTTTAATTCTAGAAAACACTGTAGAACCAGGCAACCACGGATGAACACAGAGACCCTCTGCCATCATTCCTGCTTCGCTATCTCTAAAATTACATATGAAAAAATGATGCCTTCGAGAAAAGGAAAGATGTGTGCACAGTTCCACAACAAGGAAGGGACAAAGGTGCACCAATATCAGGCTATGCCAACACTGCAAAACCCAAGGAAATGTGCCTTGTGGTGTCACACGCTAAAATTCCTTTCCAGGATAATGGAATGTACATTCAACCTGACTGCCTTTCTCGCACTATTTCCTGCATACAAAGAGAATCCTGTCAGTTGAATAGTGTCACACAAAACCACTGAGAGGAAATTCAGCATTTTTGGTTTATTTGATTCTAACAAAAGTTGAGACTTAATAAAGCGGTCTTAATTTATAATCCTCAAAACAAACATCACTTGCCATGGCTAAAACACACATTGTAAATGATCATTTTATTGATTGTTCTCTCCGAGAATTAGTATTTTTCCCTATCTCATAAATTAAACAAGGTTTAGTCTTCAATGGGTAGATACGATTTGAGAACAGAGTCTTGAAAATATTACTTACAAGACCTTATGCTTCCATATAAATTTGGAGTCAAGCCATTAGTTTTATAAAATTTTTTTCATAATAACTTGAACATTTTACTTTACTAGAATTGCTTTTGTATATTATTCTACATTTGAAATAATAAAAATAGTAAATATATAAATAATAGTAAATAATAAAAATAATAAAAATAGTAAAAAAAAATAGTGAATTCCCTCTCGTCAGAACTCCACCCAGCAGACCAGCCCATCACAGCCCGGATCATCCACACCCACCCTGCAGCAGCTTTTTCTTCAATCCGGACCAGGTATGCTGGTCCAGAGACTCTCAGACATGGGGCAGAGCTGTTCCTTGCTCTCCCTGTGCACAGCCATTCATGAGGCAGTAGGGGAGGCATGGCGGGTTCTAGCCCTGGCCCACCACCTCGGCAGAGCCTCAAAACAAGCCAGACCACCCCCCTCACTCCACGGGCGCCACCATTTTCCACATTTGGACGTCCCTCTCGTCAGAACTCTACCCAGCAGACCAGCCCATCACAGCCCGGCTCGCGCCGCTGCAGCCGCACGGCTCATCGATAAATGCTTTATTTGGAGGTGTTTAAAAGAGTTTGCCTCCCGCTCAGCAAGCCTGGCAAGCTTCTCGTGTTGTATTTGATATGCCAAATTCCAGTAACAATTATATTAGGTCATTCCCATGACCTAATATAATGGTTTGAGGCTCTTTATGTTCCTGTAGCAAGCCGATGCCCCTGCCTCTACTGGCATGAGACAGGACATATGGAGATATTACTGGTGCCCGCTCTAGCAAATAGATGATCAATGGGAAGATCGTGATCGTGAAAGTAGGTAGGTAGGTAGGTAGGTAGGTACCATTTTAAAAGGTCTAAAAAGTTCAGGTATCTTAAATTTTTCTTTTACTAATTACATGGGATTTACACCTTTTTTATTTAAATAAACACATGTCAATAGTAGCATCAAGAAAAAAGAAAGAAAATTGTCAAGTGACAGTTTGCTAATGTGTGTCTGTAATTCCTAGGAAAGGTGAGTGCAGGTGCTTAATAGACTACAGGATTTTTTTTTCCACACAAACCAGGTGGTGCTCAAGGGTTACTCATGGCTCTGTGCTCGGGAGTCATTACTGGCAGGCTTGGGGAACCGTATGGAATGCCTGGGATCCACCCTGGATGGCTGAATACAAGGCAAGTGCCCTAGTTCTACTATTGCTCAGGGCCCGGTTGACTGTAAGATACTTTCCTCTTATTCTTATGAGCAGAAAATAACTCATAAGCAGCATCACTCTTTTTTAAGCCATATTAAGGAAAGAGAGAAAACATCTTTGCATTCCTGGATCACGAAGAATACTTCCTGCAACTTTAATAAAATCACAAATGGCAAATAGTGAGGTTAGAGCTCCTCTTATTAAGGGGCCCCATCTTTTATCTCCCACCTAGCCCATCAGCAGGAAGGGAATTGGTCTCCATTGCCCAAGGGTCAGGAGTAACCCACCAAGTATAGCCAGTAAACAAAATGTTGAGCTCCCAAAATCACCACCCACCAACCATGGTTATCCGCAGTAACCACAAGAGAATCATCTTCCTTTACCCTAGGCCAGTTAACCATCAACTAGCTTATTTTGCTTCTGTAACTTGCTTCGTTGATATCAACTCCTGTAGCCCCTTACACATTGTATCCATTTTCCCACTAGGAGGTGAAATTTGCCTTTATCAACTCATCCCTGACCTATGGCTGTGAGTCTTTTTGGGATACTGCTCTACCAGTTGCATCCAGTGTCTATAATAAAGACACCCAATTGGTTCACTCGGAGTGGCCCTCTTCAACAATAGTTGTATGCGTATAAAATAGGAATTTTCATCATCTCTTAGGCTTTTAGAATATTGATTATAAGCAAATCTATTTTGCAAATTGCATAAAAGGCAGAGAAAATTTTGTGTGTGTGTGTGTGTGGGGGGGCATTTGCTCTGAGCATATGATTATTTTGTGACGCTGAAAGAATGGCCCCTCGCCCACAGAACACAAAGACAGGAACCAGAGGTAACTGATAAAATGATGGCTCAACCAGAGGTAACTGATAAAATGATGGCTCAACCTAAAGTAACTGATAAAATGATGGCTCAACAAGAGCACAGCAGGAAGGGCCTTAAGCAAATAATTCCAGGGAGGGCTATAAGGCAAACATTCCCGAGAGGTTGCGTCTGATGTCCCCCTCTGTATTTGGTATGATAGGTGACTGGGCCCATGCTGTGCCAAATATGGAACGAAGTATTAGGCATGCTCAGATTGGTGGGTGATGGTTACCTGGTGCAGAGTGATTGGCTGCCTGCGCGCGCAGACCTTGATGTAATATTTTTAAACCTATGCACAGGTTTTTCTGTAGCGTGGGAATTATTCCTTAAAAGATCCTCCCTGGAAGGGCTCGGGGGCTCTTAGCCACTGACCGTTTGGGGTCACGCTATGAGCCCGAGTATACTCAGCTTATTAATAAAACCCTTGCTTTTGCATAGGACTTGGTCTCTCAAAGCTTTCCTTGGTAGGTGCGGTGTTCCGAGGCTCCCAGTCAGTCACCCCATCGGGTGGCCAACCCTTACAATGCTATGTGTGTATTTCTTCGAGTTAACAGCAGCACTGCTCAACCTGTCTCCTAGCTCCTGGACCAGTTATGGTCTTAGTGGCAGAGTTATACAGTGACAAAGTGACTTCCCTTATCTGGGTTAAATACAAAACATGATTTATTCTACTTCCGTTAGATATCATTTATAAATTTTGCCCTGAAAAAATATCTTTGCAGACATTTCTAAAGAATTATGTTCTTCTCCACAAATCCTAACTATATGAAAATCTTTAGTAAGAAATATTATTATAGAATTCAGTTTATGAATGAAACATTGAGGACTTGCTATGATAGTCACATTTAAACTTTGAATAAACATCATTGACAGTTAACTCAGAAAAATGAAACTTAAGTATATACTACCAAGAATTTTGGAATAATATGGCAAATGTTTTTGTCCCTTCAGTTAGGTTTTGCTCTGTGTTTTAAATAAGTATTATAAAAATCATTCTTAGCCCATGTAAATGAGGCACCCTAAGGAAATGATAATAAATTTACTTGACAGAATACTTGACAGAGATCATCTTTTCTGTTGTGGTAAGTTCTAGAAAGATACTCATATCATGAATGCTAAAAAAATTCAAAGGCTGTAGAGACAAACAAGGATTCAGGTGCTGACCTGCACAAGGCTGCCCTGGGCAGTTCTTATCACCACATAATACACTGAGTGTTGCTGGGGATTCAACTCTAGGAAACTCCCTCCCCCCACTGCTGAATATGGCTCTGAGGCCTCCAAACACCACTTGGTGCAGCAGGGAGGGTGTTTGCCTTGAATGCAGCTGACCCGGTTTGATCCCAGTATCCCATTGGTCCCCTGAGCGATGCCAAGAGTAATTCCTGAGTGCAGGGCCAGGACTAACCCCTGAGCATCACTGGGTATGACCCAAAAAGCAAAAAAAAAAAAAAAAAAAAAAAGGACCCAAAGACCACTTGGGTAACCCCTGACACCAGAGTCTGAAAGAAAGAATTACAGCATATTTAGCAAAGCAGAAGATAGGATCAGTGAGCTAGAAAACAGATCAAGAAGATGATAAACTCCGAAGAAAATGACAAAAGTCAGATACTCTAAAGAAAATAACAAATTGCAATCTATTAATTAAATAATTCAATAACATAGATGCAGATACCTATAAAAAAGCTATTAGTGAGGAATGGGATATTTACATAGTCTTCATATGTCTTCCTATAAGTTATTTATTGTTTAGAGAGGAAAAAAATAGTTCAATTATTTGAGATCCTGTTGGCATAGACTAACTAGATGGTCATCACTAATGACCCCAGAAAGGAAAAGTCTGATACCAAATGCTTGCTGATATGATGTTCTGAAAAAAAGATACACCAATTACTTATTGTATTATAAAGAGTTGTAAGGAAGTAATTTAAAGAAAAAAAATAAAAAAACATAAGAAAAACCTATTAAAACATCTATAAGGAAACTGTGGAGATAAAAAACAGAAATTCAATATATAAGCATGTGTTATATTCTAGGCTGGAAAAAGTAATTCTATCAGCTAATAACGGTCAATTAATAATTTCAGAATATGAGCTGGGTATTTAGAAATTTTATCTGTATAATTTATTTTTATTTCTTTATTTTGCTTTTTGGGTCACACCCTGCAATGCTCAGGGGTTACTCCTGGCTCCTTGCTCAGAAATTATTACTGGAGGTGCTCATGGGACCATATGGGATGCCGGGGGATCGAACCAGGGTCAGCAGCGTGCAAGGCAAACACCTTGCCTGCTGTGCTAACACTCCGGCCTCATATCTGTATAATTTGTAAATGCTACTTTATTCTGAAATATAATAAAATGATCTTAGATAAATGTTTATTTTACCTCTGAGAGGCCCTGGGCCACTGACAGAAATATTGATATTGGCAGTTTGATATTTATCATTCTATATATTTATCAGTACAAGAATAAAACAATTTAGTGTCTATGTGAATATACATATTTAATAGAAATGCACAAGAGAAATTTATTGGAATTTTCCTCATTTTTAACTTAAAACCATTAGTTGTACATGACTCCAAATCAACAAATGTGAATACAATATTTATTTTCATAATTATATAATATTCTATAATTTGAATATACCTTAGGTCATTCAGTCAATTCTATACTCAATATAAATTTCAATAACTTTAATATTTGTCTTTAAGGAATGTCATAGGTATTTTTACAGAGATTGCATTGAATCTATAAATGAGTTGGGCAGGATTATAACTTTTGAGAATATTAATTCTAACCCATGAACAGAGGCTGTGCTTTCATTTTCTCATATCCTCTTATATTTCTTTTAGTACCAATTTATAACTTTTTTGTATGTCTTTCACTTCTTTTGTTAGGTTGATTCCCAATTACATGATTTTCTGAGAAACAGTTTTGAATGGTAATTTTTTCCCATTTCTCTTTCTTCTATTCATTATTTGCATATTGAAAGCCATGGATTTTTGTAAGCTCACTTTGTAGTCTGCCTTTATGCTGTACAAGCCTATTGTTCATAGGAACTTACCTCCGCTTTGCTGATGATATAGTTCTAATAACACCAAACATTAGCCAAGTGGCACAAATGCTGGCTTACTTTGACCGAGAATGTGGAAGGATAGGTCTGCAGCTGAATCTGAAGAAAACTATGTTCATGAAAAATGAACTAGTTCCAGAGGCCCCATTCACTCTCAATGGAACAAACATCTCTGAATGCAACAGTTATGTGTACCTAGGTCGAGATGTTAACATGATGAATGACCTAAAACCTGAGCTGCGCAGGGAGGAAGAGAGCGGCATGGAATGCCTTCAAAGGCATCGAAGAAATAGCTAAAAGAACAAAGAATCTAAGGCTCCAGGCACATCTCTTGGACTCCACTGTTCTCCCGACATTAACATACGCCTCAGAGATCTGGGCCCTATGAAAGCAGGATGAGAATGCTATTCGGGTCTCCCAGAGAGGAATCGAAAGAGCTATGCTTGGAATATCACGTCTCACTCAAGTGAGAAAAGGGATCCAGAGTTCTGACCTCCGTCGCTATTCCAGAATCAGGGGTGCTGTCTCGTTTGCCAAGGCATCGAAAATCAGATGGGCAGGACATGTAATGTGATTTGGAGACAACCGCTGGACTAGAGCGTTATTGACTGAATCCCACAGGATGACAAAGATCACGTGGCCGCCCACCAACAAGATGGTCCTCGTCAAGTAACTGAAGGAAAGGTTTGAGGCTCTTCATATTCCTGAATCAACCAGATGCCATTGGGCTACATTGGCACGTGATAGGGTCCAATGGAAATGTTACTGGTGCCGCTCAAGCAAATCGATGAATAACGGATTCAAGTAATCAAGTCATCAAGAGTTTTCTAAGTATAGTATCATGTTATCTGAAAATAGTAAGAGTTTTACTTCTTTCCTAATCTGTAAGCCCTTAATATCTCTTTCATACCTATTTCTATCAGATAAAGACTAGGTTGCCCATTCTCACTTCTTCTCATCAATATAGTATTGGGTGCCCAGTCTTTCTTTTTTTAATGGCAATATTTATTTTCCAGATTTTTGCTGTTATAAATAATATGGCAATAAATTCTTTTGTTTGATATATTTGGATTCTTTAGATTTTTTTCAGTCTTTTTTTAGTATGCATACTTTTTTTTTTTTTGCTTTTTTGGTCACACCCGGCAATGCTCAGGGATTACTCCTGGATCTGCATTCAGGAATTATTCCTGGTGGTGCTCAGGGGACCATATGGGATGCCGGAGATCGAACCCAGGTCGAATGCGTGCAAGGAAATGCTCTACCCGCTGGACTATCACTCTGGCCCCTAGTATGCATACTTATATACTGCTTTTAATTTGATAATTAAGCATTGGCACAAAGTATAAGTTACTATGATAAAGTTTCTGTTTTTATAAATTTAAACAATGATAAATGGATTTTGAGCTTTGCATACTGATTACATTTTGAATATCCTGGGTGACAAAAACTCTTTAAAAGTCATCAAATAACATATAATTTTACAAGGACTAAGGAGAATAATACTAAACTTAAAAACCATTTTTGAAGACTATTTCTTTATTCATAAGCATGCACATACTTTATTGTCCACTTACCCTTCCAATCAATTTATTATTTTCTCTTGGTAGTTCCAATCTTGCATATGATCAATAGTGAGAAATGGATATCATAGATATGAAGTACATATCCCTGTTTTGACTTCAACATTGACAACATGATCATTAGGCTAGAGTTTCTGATTAATTATCCTGAAAAACTATTGCTTTTATTACAGCATTATTTTTCACACTTCCCTCCTCTCCATTGAACTAGTTATGAATTGAATTATGTCTGTCAAATTTCTTCTACTAAAGTCCTAAACCTCTCCTCACCTACTTAATGTGACATTGTGTAGAAATTGAATTTTTGCAGATGTAATCAGAGCAGTTAAAATGAGTTTATATTAATGTAGTGGGGCCGAGCCAGTGACAGGCCTTCTTTTTAAAAAACTGGGTGCTTCTATGTTGTGACACAAGCAACATGCCTTGCAGGTATAAGACCTGGGTCAGGTGTGGCCCTCACAACAAAGAACAAACAACAAAATAAACTTAATTGTTCTGAATGATAAAGTGAAATTTGGACAGAAACATGTATGCATAGAGGAAGAACTTATGATGATGAAAGCAGAAGTCAGAGTGTTAGTTATGTAACCAAGGAGAGCCAAAGATTATCAGTCAACCACCAGAAACTAGGTGAGAGCAAAGGGATAGAAATCCAAGGTCAAGATCTTAGCACTCCATCTCTGCACCTAGAAGACAGTGAGTCTGGGGGCGACCAGCCATAGCATGAAGAGCCTCACACATGGCTGGGGAAGCTGGAACTCGGCTTGCCCCAGGCCCAGCTGTCCATGGGGCTCCCAGGAGGACAGATGGGTTTTGGGAGTGGGCCCATCACCTCTGGGGGGGTCCCAGAAGCAGCCAGATGAGACATGCCCACCACACTAGACACCACCTTTGCTGTCCGGATACTGCAACATAATCAGCCCACCGGGGGAGGGATGCTACCTTGAGACCATATTAACCGAGCAAAACGAAGTTTGAGCCCAGGTAGGCAGCTCCCAGAGTGGAAATCACCGGGAATTCGTCAGATGGAGCTGGGGCTGGCCCTTCCCCCTCCATTTTGGCTGAGCCTGGTGGCCCCGCCCAGGGGCTTCCTTGGAGTGACCAGCCATAGCATGAAGAGCCTCACACGTGGCTGGTTAAGCTGGAACTCGGCTCGCCCCAGGCCCAGCTGACCATGGGGCTTCCAGTAGGACAGATGGGTTTTTGGGAGTGGGCCCATCACCTCTGGGGGTCCCGGAAGCAGCCAGATGAGACTCGCCCAACACACTAGCCGCCACCTTTGCTGTCCAGATGCTGACCATGAGGCCCCTAAGTCACGCGGCCATCCATCAAACTAGTGGAAACAGTTATGTCCTTTAATGTACTGCATTCTATGATGTGTAGGAAAATTAGGCGGGAGGGAGAGATAGAGAGGAGAGAAAAGACATACAGAACCCGCCAAGTAGTTGTGGTGTGGGAGGGGGTAGGGAGGTGGGGACATTGGTGATGGAGATGGGTTCGGGTGGAGGGATGGGTGTTGGAACACTGTAGAACCAAAACTCTACATGAGCATCTTGCAATTGTATGTCTAAAAGTGGTGTAATAAAATTTGAAGAAAAAAAAAAAGAAGACAGTGAGTCTGTTAGCGAAGCCACCCAATGGAAAACTTTTCTACAGGAGTCCAAATAAATTGACACAGATGATAATCACGTGTCACTTGTATCACTTGTCTTCCCATTGTTCATCAATATGCTCGAGTGGGCGCCAGTAATGTCTCTGTTAGTGGGGAATGAGGACCATTATTACTGTTTTTGGCATATCGAATACACCAAGGGTAGCTTGCCAGGCTCTGACATGGCTCTGGATTCATCCTAGGGGGGCCCAGTCTTTTTCTATGTCAGAACATCAACCATCCAGGGCCCACGGGGCAGAGCCCTGTGTGGGTGTGGACAAGCCTGTCTCCTGTCTGCCACCTGCCAATGCAGCCGGGCACCTCAGCCACACCTGCAACACCTAGATGGGCAGGTGACTACAGATGGTAATATGGGAGATCAAATAGTGTATCTATGTGAGTGAGTCTTGGTTTATTTTACAAAACAATCAATAAAGTGGGTAAGGCTAAGGACCATCCCCAATAACATTTTGAAAAGTTATCATTCTACTTTCTCAGAACCATCTGTCCTATATTTACCCTTACTCGGGTATTATCAATTAATCTTGTGAATTTGAATCGTCAAATCCTAATCTTAAAACTGCAGAATTTATAGTTTTAAAATAGGCTTTTGTACATTAAACTACAGATGGTAACCAGAAAGCTCTCTGTTATTTTCTGCCCTACTGAAAAGAGAAATAGAGTGAAATTAACTGATTTATTTCTTAAATTCAATTATAGTGTGTGAGAGGGGGAGTGAGAAAATTCAATTCTTCAGCACCAAATGGTTCCTAGTACTCAATTCTGACACTCTACCTTGAGATAGCTCCAAATCCTACAAATTAACGGCTCAGTCCTGCAAGAATGCACGCAAGCACACACACACACACACACACACATCAGACATCAGTTGCAAATAAGGTTATTGCTTGAACTTCTAACTCCTTGTCAACACGCCAACTCTCTTTTTGGGTTTGGTAGATTTGTTAGATCAGCTCACAGAACTCAGGGAGATACTATTTTATTATAAAATGGCACATATGACTCAGAAGCAATCATAGATTTGCGTCAGGAAACCTGGGGAGGTGAGTGCAGAGCTAACGATATACGCTTACTAGTAAACCTCTCCTACTATACCACATTAGCTCTGGAAGTTAAAGCTCCCTGAATTCCATCTGTAGCGCTCTGGAGGCTATTACATAAGTATGATTGATGAAATGATTGATCACTGGTGAACTTCTTCTTCAGAGGTCAGGAAGTGAGCTATAAAGCTTCAACCGTGTAATCAGAAGTGGAACCTCGTGGTGGTAACAATCCCCATATCTTAGGTGCAGTTAAAAAAACAAAATCTTGCATATAAAACACACGCACATTTTTGTTCTCATTTTTTCAGTAAACTCTAAGTGTGAGCATCTCTCGTCAGGCACAGGGACTAAGACCAAACACATGTGTTTATCATAAATCACAATATCTAACTAATACCCTTAAGTACTTAAGATTCTCCCACATCCATAGGTCCATGGGTCTGTTTTTATTCCAATACCATGCTGTTTTAATTACTACTGCCTTGTAGCACAGTTTGAAGTTGGGTAAGGTGATGCCTCCCATCTTCTTTCTCCCAAGGATTGCTTTAGCTATCCTTGGGGGTTTATCGTTCCATACAAATTTCAGGATTGTTTGGTCAATTTCTTTGAAGAATGTCATCGGTATCCTTATGGGGATTGCATTGAATCTGTACAGAGCTCTAGGGAGTATTACCATTTTGACAATGTTGATTCTCCCCATCCATGAGCAGGGAATATGTTTCCATTTCCTTGTGTCCTCTTTTATCTCTTGGAGCAGTGTCTTGTAGTTTTCTTTATACAGGTCCTTTACACACTTGGGTAAGTTGATTCCTAGGTATTTGATTTTCTGTGGCACAATTGTGAATGGAATTGTTTCCTTAATATCCCTTTCTTCTCTTTCGTTATTTGTATATAGGAAAGCCACAGACTTTTGCGTGTTGATTTTGTATCCTGCCACTCTACTATATGTGTCTATTGTTTCTAGGAGTGTTTTGGTAGAGAGTTTAGGGTTCTCTAGGTATAATATCATGTCATCTGCAAATAATGATAGCTTGACTTCTTCCTTGCC
The DNA here is from genome assembly GCA_021461705.1 of Cryptotis parvus. Lineage (NCBI taxonomy): Eukaryota > Metazoa > Chordata > Mammalia > Eulipotyphla > Soricidae > Cryptotis > Cryptotis parvus. The sequence goes on along the minus strand of JAJIBD010023156.1, from coordinate 75,213 downwards.
TATATGGATGCCCTTGATGTCCTTTTCTTCTCTGATTGCTATGGCAAGTACTTCCAGTACTATATTGAATAAAAGAGGTGAGAGTGGGCAACCTTGTCTTGTCCCTGATCTCAGGGGGAAGGCTTTCAACTTTTCCCCATTGAGAATGATGCTCGCTGTGGGCTTTTGGTAGATGGCTGTAACTATCTTGAGGAAAGTCCCTTCAATTCCCCATTTTCTGGAGGGTTTTAATCATGAGCGGGTGCTGGATCTTGTCAAATGCTTTCTCTGCGTCTATTGATAGGATCATATGGTTTTTATTTTTCTCTTATTGATATGATGTATTATGTTGATTGACTTGCGAATGTTGAAGCATCCTTGCATACCGGGATGAATCCTACTTGGTCATGATGTATAATCTTCTTGATGAGTCTTTGGATTCTGTTGGAGAGTATTTTGTGGAAGATCTTAGCATCCGTGTTCATCAGGGATATTGGTCTGTAGTTTTCTTTCTTTGTGTTGTCTCTCCCTGCTTTGGGTATCAGGGTGATATGTGCCTCGTAAAAGCTGTTTGGGAGTGTTTCTGTTTCTTCTATTTCCTGGAAGAGCTTGAACAGGACAGGCAGTAGGTCCTCCTTAAAGGTTTGGTAGAATTCACTAGGGAATCCGTCTGGACCTGGGCTTTTGTGTTTGGGAAGACTTTTAATTACTGTTTCTATTTCCTCGATGGTGATAGGCTTATTCAGGTATTAGAGGTCTTCTTGTTTCAGCCGTGGGAGGTTATAGGACTTCAGGAATTGATCCATTTCTTCTAGATTCTCATGTTTCACAGCATACAGGCTCTCAAAGTAATCTCTGATGATCTTTTGGATTTCTGTGGTTTCTGTTGTGATGTCACCATTTTTATTTTTTGATTCTGTTTATTTGGGTTCTCTCTTTCCCTGTCCTTACAAGGAATAGAATTGAGTATCCTGACACCCAACCTCAAACACATGATCATCTAATCTTTGATAAAGGTGCAACGAGTCTAAAATGGAGTAAGGGAAAGCCTCTTCAATAAGTGGTGTTGGGAAAACTGGGCAGCGACATGTAAAAGAATGAATTTGGACCTGTGTCTAACACCATGCACAAAAAAACAGATCAAAATGGATTAAAGATCTCAATATCAGACTTGAATCCATAAAGTACATTGAAGAAAATACAGGAAAAACCCTCCATGACATTGAAGCTAAAGGCATCTTCAAAGATGAAACATCACTAACAAAGCAACTAGAAGAAAAGATAAACATATGGGACTACATGAAACTAAAAAGCTTCTGCACCTCAAAAGAAACAGTGACTAAGATACAAAAGCAGTCCACAGAATGGGAAAGAATATTCACCCAATACCCATCTGATAAGGGGTTAATTTCCAGGATATATCAGGCACTGGTAGAACTTTACAAGAAGAAAACAAACAACCCCATCAAAAAATGGGGGAGAAGAAATGAACAGAAACTTCAGCAAGGAAGAAATTCGAATGGCAAAAAAACATATGAAAAAAATGCTCATCATCAGAGAGATGCAAATCAAAACAACAATGAGATACCACTTTACACCACAGAGACTGGCACATATTCAAAAGAACAAGAACAACAAGTGCTGGCGTGGGTGTGGGGAAAAGGGGACACTCATCCATTTTTGGTGGGAATGCCGGCTGTTACAGCCTTTCTGGAAAACAATATGGACTTTCCTCCAAAGACTAGAAATTGAACTCCCATTTGACCCAGCCATACCACTCCTGGGAATCTACTCTGGGAAGCCAAAAATACGCAGCGGAAACACCATCCCTACTTTTATGTTCATAGCAGCATTATTCACAATAGTCAGAATCTGGAAGCAACCAGAGTGCCCGAAAATCGATGACTGGATAAAGAAGCTTTGGTACATCTACACAATGGAATACTATGCAGCTGTTAGGAAAAATGAAGTTATAAAATTTGCCTACAAATGGATGGATATGGAGAAGATTATGTTGGAGCGAAATTAGCCAGAAGGAGAGAGAGACAGATACAGAATGACTGCATTTATCTGCATAACATAAATATATAGGTACATATTATGATACCAATATCCAAGGTCAAGTGAAACATATATCAGGAGGTCATGTCAAAGGTGGAAATTATCACAAACGTGTGGGAGTCAGAGGCTAGGTAATACAGAAATGGAACAGTGTGCTAACAATTGTTGAGGGTACTAATGCCAACCTAGAACTGAGCATTAAATAGAGGCAAAAAGATACACATGACAACCCTTTAATGTATGTTCTGTAATCCATGGTCTGGAGGGGAAGGAAAAGAGAAAGAGAGAGAAATGGAAAGAAATCAAGAACCTGCCATGGAGCAGGGCTGGGGAGGGGGAGGGAACCGGAGACGTTGGTGGTGGGAGATGGGCACTGGTGGCGGGATGGGTGCTGCAACATTGTTTGACCAAAACCCAAATATGAACTTTTTAATTGTATATCTTTGTAATTTTAAAAATAAAAAAATTAAAAAAAAAAAGATTCTCCCACATCAATCTACTATATCATGTCTTGGATTTTGGTGGTGGTGCTGGGATTCATACCTCTGTTTTACACATGCACAGTATATGTTCTCCCACTGAGCCACATCAGCGGTCCCTTATACTAGATTTTTGTATCTAGTTGTTGGGGAGTGGTGGGTCAGACTAGACAGTGCACAGGGCTTACTCTTGACTCCAAAAATCAGGGATCACTCCTGAAATGCCTGGAGGCCCATGTGTGATGTTGGAATGGAACCTGGGAAAGCCGAATGCCAGTAAGTGTCTTACCTGCTGTACTATCTCTCGAGCCCCAGATTTATTTTTTTAGTTGTACTTTTATTAGAGCAATAGCAAGACATAGAAAACTAAGTATACATATCAAATCCACTACTAGGTGTTAATATGTGTAGTTTTGTTTGTATGGATTTGTGTTCAGTTTGGTTTTATTCTATTTGAGGTCACACCCAGTGGTGCTCAGGCTTACTCTTGGCACTGTGCTCAGGTATCTATCACCTCCGGAGGGCTGGGGGGTGTCATATAGAGCACCTGGGACTGAACCTGGGTGAAGGAGCTCGTAACATTATAGTAGTTGGGTGCTTGCATGCATCCCACCCTGGTTCCACCCTGGCACCAGATATGGGTTCCCTGAGCATTGCCAGGAGTGATCCCTGAATACAAAGCCAGGGGTAACCCCTGAGCATCTCAAGGTGTGGGGCCCATCTCTCCCCCTCAAAAGAGAGAAGGGAGAGAGAGGGGAGAGAGAGAGAGCGAACATTTTTAAAAAATGAAAGCATATGGCCCCAGGAGTCAATAGCTACCTCCATAGAACCTGACCCAAAAGACTTTTGTACCCTCACAGCATCAACGACAGGCAGATTTCAATATTGGGGAATTGTCTGAAATTTTCATACTTCTCAAAAGTGGTGTCCAGTGATTTTAGTGTAGCAGACTTATGTTGTTCTTCCTTTTTTTGGTAAAAATCACTCTAGTACCTGCTGGAAAATCTCTTCTGCTGATCTTCTTCTTCTCAGATTTAAGCTATTGGGTGAGATTTGCATTAACATACAGCACTGAGATCAGAACTCAGCGACCCCCTGGGCAAGGCTCTCACTGTTTATAGAATCAAATGTTCTTGGATGGAAAGAACTCTAAATAAATCCTCAAGAGATCTGAATTTTCACGTGACTGTGCAGTGTGTTTTTCTGATGCTTGTTTCATTCACAGCATCTTTATAGCTTCATAATCTGAAAAATAGCAGTGTTACCAGGGTAGAGTTGAATTACCTTTAAGTTCCACATTTGATTTGTAAGTAGCCTTCTTTCTGTTCTGCTTACATTCCTCCAGAACCTTTTCGGACAGGCCATTTCTCTTTGCTTGCTTTCCCATAGCTTTGAGAGAACACACATCTTTAAACAAAGTAATGGATTCTGTGTATATATTTTTTATCATTTGTAATTGTCTGTGTTTAGTCTCTCCTGTGGGGAGCTGGTACCAAAATTATAACTTTCATTCTTAGCCTAGTATTTGTGGAAGCCATAAGTATGAGTGTCAGTTGTTTTGAAAAACTAATTTGTTGGTTTCTTCTTTAAAAATATAAAAAGGGGTAAGAAGATGTAACTTGTTCCCAGGCTAATTTAGTTAACCCATGCTAACAATTTATATCGTTTTAGTGTAAAAATTTTCTTTATAATATTATAGAATTAAAGGAACTATCTTTGCACTGCAATAGGCAGCGATTGTCCATATTTTTACTGGTGAAGCTCCTGTCCTGCCCTCCCCCTGCCCCCCACCAAAAGAGACTCCTCCATTCATTCCTTCAAGCACCCCCACTCTCCCTTTGATGACCAGGAGGATTTTCAGAGTCTAGGTGACTGGTCTTGTTGTTTGTTGTTTCTTGATTATTCTTTTACTTCTGTTACGCGCAATCCGCACATAAGGTGAGACCATGCAATAGCTAGTTTCATTTCCTTACTTATTTCACTTAGACCGTTCTTTCATAAGGAATTTTATTATAGAAAGTTGCGATCTTTGGAGCTTGAAATTGACTACACTGAAATTGACTGGGAGAAGTATGTGATCCCATGCTGGCTCCCCCACCTCAGTGGGATGTTTCTAGCTGGCATCTCTATGAGCAAAGCAGTTCATGTAGATGTTTGTAGCTGGAACTTGCAAAGCTGAAAACTGCCATTAGACTTTTGTTTTTACTGATCCAAAAAACAAAAAATCAACAGCACTTTGTGGCAAAAGCTGAAACTTTTTTAGCAGAAACAGTATTCCCTGAATATTGTTCATTCCAGTTTCAACTATAAGAGCATCTGAATTATTGGAACAATTAGTTTAAGGTTTAAAAGATATTATTTTGAATTATCTGAAGTGTTATATGTATGTATATTTCACCAGCTCCCAGGAATTGGAGTGACTCTCACTTGTTTTTGATTGCAGGTGGGTTTTAACGTTATTAGTTTTCTATAGAGAAACCAAGGAAATTGTTCTTGGTTGACCTGAAATAGTTGGTAAAGGAAAGGATGACAAAATAAGATGAAATAACACTTATAGAAAGAAGAGACATAACTACTTAAGAATATATGGTGAGAATGGGGAATGAGAGAAATAAATGAAATAAATTGTGTTCTAGAAGTCTCAACAATGGGTAGACATATATTTATATTCTTTTGTCTTATTTTCTGAAATGATCTAATTTTAGGAAATATCCAACGCTTGGAAATTCTATATCCTTATGTGTATATATCTTTTTAAGTGATGATGTTAATAAACATATCTTATTCACAAATGTACCTACAACCTCATATTGAAAACTCTGATACTGCTTAGAAAATAAAGATTTATTATTACTTTAAGCTTATGAAATAGATTCTCATGGAAGTTTTGAGAAAATCAGAATTTTATGGTTTTTATGGGACTATGTTTAATTTCCCCCAAAAAGGTTATTTTAATTTTGTTGAAATCATTAGTCTTTTAGAGGGAAGAAAAGGATGCCTTGGGGATAAACTGGATTTTAAAACCTTTATCTTTAGAAAGTCAACTCAGTACTCATGGGCATTTCAGAAGGCTGACTCTAGCCCTCATACAAATTTGTATTAAGGTGCAGAGTGATTTTAAATCACTCAGTTACCAATGAAATTGTTAGATATTGTCATTTGTGTCAAGAGATCATGCTAACTATTGTTATTGGAATGACAACCCTGGCAAAGAAGAGAACAAAGAAAAGTTCAATTCAGTTGTTTAAGAATTTTTGCTTTTAAAAAGAACACTGAACTCTTGAACTGGGTGTTGGAGAGTCCGTGCCAGAGGTAAGATGCCTGCCTTGATTACAGCAGACCCCTGTTCGATCCCCAGCAATGCACAACGTGCCCCAAGCAGTACAGGACTGGACCCCAAGAACTGGGTCTGAGGAGCCACGTGTGACTCTACACCTTCTCAAAAAAAAAAAAAGCAAACAAGTGAGTACAAGGGAATTTTTTTAACTTTTTTTGCTTTTTTGGGTCATATCCGGCTACACTTGGAATTTTCCTGGCTTTTTGTTCAGGAATTACAATTGGTAGTGTTCAGGGGATCCTATGGGATGGTGGAACAAATGCTTGCAAGGCAAATGTCCTACCTGCTGTGCTATAGCTTCGCCCCTAAGGGCAATTTCAATCAGCTGCAAAGACATCTGTCCCAGAGGAATTATGGTATTGTTCAAGTCTTAGTAGACATTTGCTTTTTAAATTCTGTTTGTAAAAGAGTAAAAAAAAAATGTTTTTTAATTTTCTGAAGATGTCTAGCCCAGCACTAAGCATGGTGAATGGTCTAGGAATAAAGTGGTACTTTGAATCACCCCCAAATAACATAAAAGATCTTGCTTCTTAGCACTAGAAATCTAAACAAACAAAGCGCATGCTCATAGAAACCCTTAGAGGCGAATTTCATCACTTTATGTGAGCAACATTGGAATCATTCGAATTATTTTCCTGGTTCGAGTCAAAACAAACTTGACCATACCTCTTCATTTCCTGTTTCAGTTACAAAACTGTGGAAAATAATCTTAAAACTCTCTTCAAATAGCATTCATGCGAACTTCTGAGGATAGGGGTCCTTTCTGTTGGTGTTAAACCCATCATGCAGATTAGATTAGCCCTTTCATAATTCCGCTTGGAAACTTTACAAATTATCCCTCTTCCTCCAGAGAATAATCCACAGTACATGTACAGCTCACTTCAGCACCGTGCAGCTTTCACTTCACGTTCTGCACATTCTATAATAAAACCCAAGTAATATCCATATACCTAAGAACGCCCTCAGTCTACTAATAAATACTCAACCCGAACTACAATATTTCTAATTCATTGTCACAATTGCAGCATTTTGCTATGCAGAAGGTTTCATAGTTACAATGGTCTTCCATCCATTTCTCTCTAACTCCCTCTTCGATGATTCTCTATTGTTTCCAAGCCATTAATTGAGAGATGATGAATTTGCTATTTATATCCAACAATGTAATACAGTAAAAATCACAAACTTTCCTGTGGATCAGCAGTAGGAGATCATTACCCTTGATTTCTCTGGCCCTCTTTGGAGATTAGTGCACAGTGGGTGACTGCAAATGTTAGGTAACATGAAAAAAATGTGATTTAATTATTGAAAACGTTTTGATAAATATTCCAAGTTCTCTGTTCAGTGTTGTGTTTGAATCTATTGATGGAAGTGCTCAAGAGAAAGTTGGAACTTCCAAGTCTTTTCTTTTTGTTTGGATGAGATTTTAGAAGAATTGTTATTCTTCATTATTTTTGTAAATTTGTTTCGCTGGTCCGATGCCAAAAATATTGAATTGTGTATGGCCCAATCATGGAATGGCTCTGCTGGGTTCTGACTCGCCCTAAATTAAGAGATGCTACAACTGTTTTCTCCAGGGTAAGTTCTGCTTCTGCATTTGAGTTACAGATTTAAAAGACAAGCTTTGGAAAAGATGCCGGTGCTTGAAGAACCTTTCAAGGACACAAGTGTAAAAAGTCAAGCTGTTGCTGACAGATCCAGCATGAATTGTAAATGCTGCCCTCCTGGCAATTTCTCCTTCACAGTGATAAAATGTAGCAGAGGGGAAAAACAAACAAACAAACAAACAAGCAAGCAAGCAAACAAACAAACAAACAAACAAACAAACAAACACAGAAACAACCCTCTACAGTTCAGTACAAATTAGAAATATTTTAGTGCCCTCTCCCTTTGCTACCCTATACACACAATTTTTTCTTTTTTTGGGGTCACACCCAGAGACGCTCAGGGGTTACTCCTGGCTCTTTTGCTCAGGAATTGCTCCTGGCAGTGCTCGGGGACCATATGGGATGCCGAGGCTTCTAAGGCAAAAGCCTCTCCCGCTGTGCTATCGCACAGGCCCCTACACATCATATTTGATACTGGACATTTAAATAATGTCATATGGCTCTGATTTCAGTCATGCAAATTAGCGCTTCTTGCCTAAGCTGTCTTAATTTAGTCTGAGAATTCAGAAACTATGATGTGAGAGCAGAGGTTTCTGTGTTTGAACGCAGTTTAAAGAACATCTTTGTCTTTAAATTCTTCCTTCAAAGTTCAATAGCGGTTACTTTGGGTTTTAAGGTTTTCATGAAACTTCAGTTTTCTCGATGTAAAATGGGCTATTCTAGGAGTAGAAAATAAAAAAAAAACACATAAATTGTCTGAGAAATTGCCTCATTTACAAATTTCCATCCTTCCTTTTGAGTCCAAACAATTTTCAAACATTCTCTCCTGTGATTGTACCCCAAACAGGACTTGCATGTAAGTAAATAAGGAATATTTGCTCAAAGGTTTTTCTGCAAAAATGTTGGCTCTCTTATCGTATCAGTAAAGAATCACTTTTTGTTTTGATTTTAATTATTTTTATTGCTGTCTGATTTTTCATCTTGATAATATGCATAAAATCAATTCCCCCTTCCATATATTTGAAAAGGATTTCTGAATCACAAGCACACAAAAGTATGGCTCTTGGATTTGTCTTCAGGGATAACTCCTGAAGGTGCTCAGGAAATCATCTCCTTATTGGAATAGCATTAGGTCATGCATAAAGCAAGTGCTTTAACCCCTGGGCTGTCTTTCTAGCCCTGTGATGCATTTTTAAAAAAAATTATAAAATGTTTCACCTAGTATAGAGGTTTATAATAAAATCAATGACAAAAAATCAACATTTTCATAATATTTAAATAAACACATGGATTCTTATAACATTTAATAGCATATCATGAATACAATAATATAAAAATTGTATATATAACTAGTAAAAACATAATTATGGTTAGTCTTACAGATATAGTTTATTGTTATAAAATTTTATTGAAATATATTTGCTATATAGCTGTAAATTTGTGTTAATCTAGCATGTAAATTTGATTTAGTACAGTAGTTTAATATAGCGCATTTAATATAAATTTTATTGCCACTATAATGGTAATTATCACCTTCTCGTGACTAATAATCCATTATTTTTACTGATTGTTATGATTGATTTTTTGTGATAATTATGATTTTCAAATTTCTTAGCAAATTGAGACTCGTAATAGTGCTTATTTCACTACACTGTGTGTTAATGGGGACATTGGTGGTGGGAAATGGGCACTGGTGGAGGGATGGGTGCTGGAACACTGTATGACTGAAACCCAAACATGAACATCTTTGTAATTGTATATCTCATGGTGGTATAATAAAATATTTGAAAAAAAATGAGGAACAGAAGACCTATTTTTCCCTTTATGTTTTCTTTATCTCTCAGGCTATACATCTGAGTTTATGGCAACCCTCCAAAAATTAAAAAGAAACCATTCAATTAAAAAACAACTTATTGATCTACAACCTACTAGTTTATTTAAAGTGATTTGATTGAAGAAAAGAACACTGCTATTGAAAAGAAACCTTTGGGTTAATAAAATAAATAATGAGAAGAATAGCTGTATATCATGATGTATATGAGATATTCATTAAAAATGATTCTCCTTGACAAATAAAAATAACTAATATTTTCTGACACCATTTAATGAAATAAAGAAGAGGACGAAGAAGTGTATCATGGATTTTTACACTGTTTGGTTGAAGTCCAGGAAATGATAGAGCCTACACTTGCCTTCATAGGCTCTTAGGTTTAAGAAATGGTTAAGAAGAAACTAAAGATTATGTTTCTGATGTTATTCTCTGTCCATGGTCCAGAAGCAGGACCAGCTGCTCGTCTATGCTGATTTTAACAGTTGCAGAATTGTCCAAATCAGGTTCACAGAATCAATTGTTAATCCTTGACAAAGAAGTAAACAAAATGTTTTGAACCCCAGACTTTCCCTTTATCATATGTTTGCACAACGGCTGGGCTGTATCATCTAAATCATAGGATTCCCTCCTTGGCACTGAAATGAAACGTGTCCTGATTAGCACATTAAAGTCCTTCTTAAGTTCTCTGCCTACTCTGTGAGAATCCTCAGTATTATGAGGATCATCATTTATCATTACAAATCTCATCAATTTGACAAATTTATTTTCAGTGATTAATAAAGGTTGGGGCATAATTGTATTTACCAAATAAGTTCCTATTAAATTAAAGGCATTGCACTGCATTATTGGGCTAGGCATATTTCCCAAAAGGATAGAATTGCTGCACCAGTGATATTTCTGGAAAAGCAGCTGTCTAGATGTGTTAGATTCAACTCTACAAATGCACCTAGCTAGAGGTTGCTATAATTTGTCCTCAAAAATCCTCAGTGCTACAGCAATTATATAACCTGCTAGGGATTTCAAAAGTACTCTGTTGAGAAGAGAAATCTAATTTGTTTATCTAACACTTTAGTGCACTAATTTACTTATCAGCTTAATCCAAATCAGTAGTAGTTCTTGATTTTTCAACGATGGGCTTGTGTTAAAGGATCTGGTGGATATTATGGACATTTTATTTTAAAATTACAGATATATATATATATATGTGTGTGTGTGTGTGTATACATATGTATGCATAAAATTGTGAGCTAAATTTCACATTGCCTGTGAACGACCTAGAGTGTGATATTTTCACAAAGTCTGCTGCTGTCTATGAACTATTTAGATTTCCGTAAGATTTTTACAATCTCTGCCATATACCACAGGAGAATAGAGAACCTGTATTTCAGACAGATAGGTGACATATTTTTCTTTTGGGAAATGGAGGATAGTGCTCTTCCACAAACAATACAGTTAGTTTACTTTAAAAGATTTATTTGGCCAAGGGGCATCCATTCTGATAGAAGAGTGTCTGTTTTCCTATTATTAGACATGTTAACCGCATCCCTGTATACTGGGGAACACTTGGTTGAACATTTCCAGAATGGTCAAAGATATGAGGGCATGGAAGGAAATTAAAGTCATGGCAAGGTTTTTAGCAGATTCTGAAATTTCACTGAGCCTCACAGCAGTAACTCAGTAGAGGAAGGGACAGTATTGCCATCTGTGTCGATGGCAAAGATGACTCCGTTTCTGCCCTCTCTTCCATCCTCATATTCTTTGCAAAGTGATTGCAGCTTTTCTGGTCACAGAGTGGAATCTATTTCGAGACTTTGTAAATGTATCCTGTGTTAAGGCTTTAAAATAACTGAATTGGAAGGGGATTGTGGCCCTCCTCAGGGAGGTCCAAAACCCAGGCTCAAGCGACCGCCTGTGGATTCCATTGCCTTAACATTATTTGGAGGTCAGGGGGTGGCTGAGAGCAGATGCTGGGGCTAGCTGGGGCCCCTTAGGAGCCCTGGCATCTGTCCAGGCTGACACTGTTCCCCTGACCAGTCCACGGAATAAAGAGCAAGGCTGGAGGTTCCTGAAGGCTACTCTTTAATGTTTACTTGGTTTTGTCTCGCCGCTCTCTGCAGGAATCTCTCCTGGATCTTAGTCTCTCTCTCCTGGCTGTTTCTCCTGCAGGCTGCTCTCTCTCAGGGGGGGTGTCTGTGCTGGCTCCTCTAGTCATGGCCTCTCACTTCGGGATTGTCTCTGTTCAAGGCTCCATGCTTCTGGTCCTCTTCCAGGGCGTCTCCTTTCAGGACTCTTTTCCTTAGGTCTTTTCTGCTCAGGGCTTTTTCTTCCGGGCTTCTTTTTTCTGGACTCCCGGCTATGTCTATCTATTTCTCTAGTTACCTTGTTTCATCTGTAGCTACTATTTCTTATGTTTCTGAATTCACATCTGTTTCTTTGAGTTCCTCCCTGTTGCCCTGTTGCCGGTGGTCCTAATACTCACCAAACCTCTGTAGTCCTGCAGCTTTGATGCCAGCCCTCGGGCTCAGGCACCAGGTCCTGTGGCTCTGGTGCTGGCCCTCGGGCCTAGGCATGCTGGCCTCCTCCAAGAGAGGAGCAGCTTCTCCCTCTCTGGTGCTGGCCATCCGCGCAGGCACCAGGGGCCCCATGGCCTAGGGTGCTGGCCAGGCACCAGAGGCCGCTGCTCTCTCAGTTCAGAAGCACCCCCAGGATGCTCTCCTGGGGCCCCTCTTTATAGCCTAGGCCAGGTTCAGAACCCTGGCCTCAACTCTCTTAACAGACCTTGAGAGGCGAGAACTGTGCCTTTAAAATCCCATATCCCACATTTTGTGAATTTGTATCTTTATTTGGTCATCGTGACGTGGCTGAAATGACAGTCCATCACTTTTGTGGCTAAGCCTCAAGGTGTCTTCTGGCCTCCCTTGCCTTGCTTGTATCTCTCTTCCCTTTCCCTGCCACAAACAGGTTTTTCAGTCTCTAACTTTTGCTAGAGTATGAGAAATGGTCAGCAATCCCAGACACTCACAATGCATGAATGATCATCTGGGATTAGAGAAGCATTCTAGTAAATTTTCAGCTGATCTGACAATAGTGAGTAGACTGTCAAATCTAGTTTATGTCCCAATAACTGTCCAGGAACATGACTGAAACTCATTGTAGGTGCCACTGAGTTTTCTAGCTACTTATTACTCAAATTTGTTGCTTAATTTATAGCCCATATTCTAGATTACTTAGATATGGTTCTAACACCCAAGAATATCTAACCTATGAGATCAATGAACCATCTTTCACATTCAAGTCACATATATGTCAGAACAATGTATGTAGAAAATCAAAATATTTCCTCAAGATCATCAATCGTGGCATGCTTCAGAAGTGCATTTGTTCAAAATAAATGGACTTGGACTTGGATTAGGTTTGCAAATGAAGTGGTAGCCATGACTAATTCTAATGGAAATTCTGATTAGAACTGGGGCTTGAATTTATATGGGTCCTAGAGTCATAGGTTTTGAAAAATCAAAGGATTGAATGAACACACTTGGCTATCTTTTCTTCCTAAATAAAATTATTCTTGATCGGATTTTTTTAGATGATTCTATTGGGAGTAGTTTTAAGTAAGGACAAGTATCATGGATATATTGTCTTCAGAATCTTTAACCTGAATGTGAACTCTAGAAAGAGAATTCCAAAAAGGAAAGAAAGCGCTGCCAACTATTTTGTGATTTGACAAAGTTGTGACTATTTTTCTGGACTGTGATTTATTTGAGTTATGTAAGCCCTTATCTTCTTGCAGGTTTCAAGCAGTTTGGTGGTGATTTAAATGAAGTTAAATGTAATTGCTTCCAAAAACATAAGATTCTTGAGTGGAAGATATCACTGGGTCTTCTGATCTTTGATCCAATGCTCTGTCTCAGAGCTATGTGATTCAAGAGAAATTATTTGACCTCTTTGATCTGGTTTCTCATGGGAAGACATTTTGTTGATGATAATTTGATTGCATCATACAAGGAATCAAGAAAAACAGAAATGCTATTAAGAACTTTGGGAGTTCTATTTTACCCTAAACAATAATGCTATTTCTTTTCAATTAATTTGGATTTTCTTTTCTTTCACTTTCTTTTATTTCTATTTCTTTTCTTTTCTGGGTAGCGGGGGTGGAGTGGGTCATAGCCCACAATGTTCAGGGCTGACTCCTGGCTCTGAGCTCAGGGATCACTCTGCATTGGCCGAGTACCCTTCCCACTGTACTTTCTCTACAATCCAGGATTTTATTTTCTATGGAAAAAAGTAAATGGAACAGAATATTTGAACTAAATATCTTGCTTTTATATTAATTGATGATCTCAACACATGTGCATCATACACCATGTATCATACACAAGCAAAACTGCCTAAAACTTACACCGATAATGGGGCTGGAGCGATAGTCCAATGGGTAGGGCATTTGCCTTGCACGCGGCCGGCTTATTCCAGCCCTGGTTCAATCCCCAGCATCCATATGGTCCCCGAGCACCGCCAGGAGTAATTCCCTGAGTGCAGAGCCGGGAAAAACCCTGAGCATTGCCGGGTGTGACCCAAAAAAATACAAACAAAAAAAAACTTACACCCTTAAAATTTTTTAAAATCCCACTGACTTTACTTTTACTATGTGCATTTTCTTGAATATGAAGAGAGTTGAAGGGGCTTGAGTTTTCTTGTATCCCTTATAAGACAAGACCAAAGCGAGGCTTGTGTATTCATCAGAATTGAACTCCACACCCACTTCTTTTTTCTTTTAATTAAATATTTTATTATACCGCCGTGAGATATATAATTACAATGTTGTTCACGTTTGGAGGTTTCGGTCACATAGTGTTCCAGCACCCGCCCTCCACCAGTGCCCATATCCCACCACCAATGTCCCCAATTCCCTCCCCTCCCATAGCCTGCCTAAATGGCAGGTTCTTTATCTCTTTTCTTTCTCCCTCTCTCTCCCTTCCTTCTCCTACACATTGTGGGTTGTACTACATACACTTGGAAGCCATCATGTGCATTTTTTTGCCTGTATTTAATGCTCAGTTCTATGCTGGCATCAGCCCTTTCGACATTTATTCACACATGTTCCCTTCTCTGTCTTACCTAACCTCTGACTCCCTCACGTTTGTGGTAATTTCCACTTTTGGTAAGACCACCTGGTATATTTATGTCATGCAAATAAATGTAGTCATTCTATGTCTCTCTCTTTCCTTCTGACTAATTTCACTCAACACGATCCTTTCCATGCCCATCCATTTATAGGCAAATTTCATAACTTCATTTTTCCTGACAGCTGCATAGTATTCCATTGTGTAGATGTACCACAGTTTATTTATCCAGTCATCAGTTCTCGGGCATACTGGTTGTTTCCAGGTTCTGGCTATTGTCAATAGTGCTGCTATGAAAACAAAAGTGCGGATTGTGTCTCCGCTGACCACACTCACTTCTGACTCTTTAAAAAGGGAAAAGTTTTGGACTCTCATTTTGTAATCTTCTTAAATATATAATAAAGTACATTGATAAGCATTAATGTACTTTACTTAGACATTGCAGACAGTGACATGTATGAACAGGGAGCTTGCTCAAAATACTGCTTTGTTTCTAGATCTAAATGGTCAGCATGAAAGTAGCGCTAATAACAACCTATTCCTATACTAAGTTCTTCCCCCACTTGGGAAGCTTCCTTTCTTTTCTCTTCTACTTTCCAATACATATATACTTTAATAAAAAGTAGCAATAATAATGTATGTGGATCACAGTGCATATCAGCAAGTAGCCCCAGGGAGGGGCAGGAACAAAAAATACTGCCCGTAGGTGTTTGCTTTGCAAATGGTTGACTAGAAATTGATCCCCAGCATCCCACAAGGTCCCCTGAGAACTGCCAGGAGAAATTCCTGAGTGTACAGTAGTTGCCAGACCACCTTCTCTTTCTCTCTCTGCTCTTATTGGGAGGGTGTAAATTTGAGGGAAAGCAAATGTTTTAAATTTAGTTTTAAACCTAGACAGGCAATTGAGTTAACAGAATCATAGAACCAAACAGTATTTTCCTTGCTGTGTGGAAACAACTGGAAAACAATATTAAATAATTACTATGTAAATACAAGACTTGCATACACTGAAAACACTATGAACATTCTAACTTCAAATTATTGAATAAGTTAAAAATATAACATCTTCAACAATAGACAGATTTTTATACACATCAATATAGTCAGGAACCTTATAGAATAGACAGTGATACCAGCAGCACCATTGGATATTACCAGGTGTGAACACAATTCTGTGTTTACATTTTATCATATCTCTTAGTTACTGTCATCAATTTTCAGACGAGGAAACCCAGAACCAGATATCTGAAGTATTTTACTCAGACTTATACAGCAAATAAGAAGCAAGGCAAAACCATAGATTTAGGCTTGATATTATGCTATTATAAAATAATTTATTTTATAAAGTCCAGAGTCTCTCTAGACATGGGGCAGAGCTGTTCCTTGCTCTCCCTGTGCACAGCCGTTCATGAGGCAGTCGGGAGGCATGGCGGGTTCTAGCCCTGGCCCACCACCTCGGCAGAGCCTCACAACAAGCCAGGCCACCACCCTCACTCCACGGGCCCCGCCATTTTCCACATTTGGACTTCCCTCTCGTCAGAACTCCACCCAGCAGACCAGCCCATCACAGCCCGGATCATCGACACCCACCCTACAGCAGCTTTTTCCTCAATCCGCCCAGGTATGCTGGTCCAGAGTCTCTCAGACATGGGGCAGAGCTGTTCCTTGCTCTCCCTATGCACAGCCATTCATGAGGTAGTCGGGAGGCATGGCGGGTTCTAGCCCTGGCCCACCACCTCGGCAGAGCCTCACAACAAGCCAGACCACCACCCCTCACTCCACGGGCGCCGCCATTTTCCACTTTTGGACTTCCTTCTCGTCAGAACTCCACCCAGCAGACCAGCCCATCACAGCCCAGCTCGCACAGCCCCGCGGCCGGCTCATCAATAAATGCTTTATTTGGAGGTGTTTAAAAGAGTTTGCCTCCCGCACGGCAAGCCTGGCAAGCTTCTCGTGTTGTATTTGATATGCCAAATTCCAGTAACAATTACATTAGGTCATTCCTATGACCTAATATAATGGTTTGAGGCTCTTTATGTTCCTGTAGCAAGCCAATGCCCCTGGCTCTACTGGCATGAGACAGGACATATGGAGATATTACTGGTGCCCGCTCTAGCAAATAGATGATCAACGGGAAGATCGTGATGGTGATAAAATAATTTATTAAAATGAATTAAATTTTTTGACTTCAGTAAAATATATGCTATACATTAGAGTAATTTATATGATAGAGTGAAAGATTCTGCAGAAAAGATTAATAAAACAAAGAAATCTTTTGGGTCTGGAGAGAGAGCACAGATATCAGGATACATGTCTTTCGTGTTCAAGGACAAAGTTTGAATTCCAGCAAGCAATATATGAATGCCTGAGAACTGCTGGGCTTACCCTGGTGATGGACAAGCGCTCCATCACCAGTTTTGAGTACTGAATGAGGCAACGCAATTGGTAGATTATAACTCCATGAGCAGCTGCCTGATCTACTGTGCATGGTGTGGGAGCTCCTAACCAGAATATGAAACTTTTATTGTTTTTTTCCTTATTTTATCTGGTTTTATCTTCCACACACTGTGGAGAAACTATGGGATGCGTTTATGAATATTCAGGAGTTTTGTTACAGAGTTCTGTGCTGGTAATAAGACTTCAGTGACCTTCACTGCACACACACAGACACACACACACACACACACACACACACACACACACACACACACCTATTGACAACCTGTTTTAAAGACCTACCAGTGGGCCCTGGTGGAGGGGATGGGTTCTGGAACACTGTATGACTGAAACCCAAACATGAACATCTTTGTAATTGCGTATCTCATGGTGGTATAATAAAAAAAAAAATTGAAAAACAAAGATCAGAGTGTCTGGGGTGCGCGGCTGGCGGCGGGCGCCTGGGGCTGTGGTAGAGCACCAGGTCTCGGCAGAAGGTGGAACTACAACCCCCAGAAGTCCGAGCGGAACCAGAAGTAAACCGTCATTTTGAACTCTCACCCCGCCTGCCTGCATCTCAGGTAGGAGTCTCTGGGGTGCGCTGGCTGGTGCAGGCACCTGGGGCTATGGTAGAGCCCCAGGTCTCGGCAGAAGGTGGAACTAAAACCCCCAGAAGTCCGAGCGGAACCAGAAGTAAACCGTCATTTTGAACTCTCACCCCGGCCTGCCTGCATCTCAGGTAGAGTCTCTGGGGTGCGCGGCTGGCCGGGCGGGCGCCTGGGGCTGTGGTAGAGCCCCAGGTCTCGGCAGAAGGTGGAACTACAACCCCCAGAAGTCCGAGCGGAACCGGAAGTAAACTGTCATTTTGAACTCTCACCCCAGCCTGCCTGCATCTCTGGTGGAGTCTCTGGGGTGTGCGGCTGGCGGGCAGGCGGCCGCTGCGCCGCTTATTACTAAAACTAGGAAATTCAACACCAAGGGTAGGTAATACCCTCAAGAAAAAAGAAACAGTACACTAGAGGAATCTATCCCTGAACACCGCAACACCATGGGAAAACAACGCAGATCCCCAGCTCGAAGAACAGATGAAGGAATTGACCGTGAAGAATCAAAAAAGAATACAGATATGCATGATCACTCTGACAATGAAATTAGAGAGGAAATTGGTAGGATGTTTAAGGAGCTCGACGAAAAAAATTGAGCAGATGTCCAATAAAATACAGGAGAACATAAACGAAGCAGTTGAAAGGTCAGTCAATAAACTACGGGAGGAAATGAGAACAGAAATCAGAACTATGCAAAGAGAAATATCATCACTTAAAAACTCAGTAGATGAAATGAAAAACACAATTGGGGCTCTCAACAGTAGGATGACAGCAGCGGAAGAGAGAATCAGTGAGACTGAAGATGAGCTGCAGAAAGCACTCAGAGAACTACATAAGATAGAAAAAGATCGGAAAATGGATCAGCAACGGAACAGAGAACAATGGGATGAAGCCAGGCGGAACAACATAAGAATCATCAGAGTCCCAGAGGGACAGGAAAGTAACCCCAAGGAAATTAAAACAGTTAAAAACATCCTGGCTGAAAAGTTCCCGAGTTAAAGGATGAAGGCATCCAGATCCAAGAAGCCCGACGCCGTACCAGCAAGAAGAGACCCCAATAGAAAGACCTCAAGACACATCCTAGTCAAAGTAATGGATACCATAGACAGAGACAGAATTCTTCAGGCAGCAAGATCAAAGAAGGAAATTGTGTACAAAGGAGCATCCATTCGACTTTCAGCAGACTTCTCAGAAGACACCCTCCAAGCCCGAAGGCAGTGGTGGGATATAGTAAAAAAACTTAATGAAATGAACGCCTCAGCAAGAATTCTTTATCCAGCTAAACTCTCACTCAGATTTGAAGGACAGATATACAACTTCTCGGATAAACAACAGCTTAGGAACTTTGTAAAATCAAAACCAACCTTAAAAGAAGGACTGAATGATCTACTATAAGACGAAACATAACCCAAAAGAACAACCAACCTATACAGAGAGATGGCACAAAATCCCATGACAATAATATCTCTCAATGTCAATGGTCTAAATGTACCAGTTGAGAGACACAGAGTGGCAAAATGGATCACAAAATTGAATCCGACATTCTGCTGCCTTCAAGAAACACATCTGAACAATCGGAGCAAAGACAGGCTCAAAATAAAAGGCTGGAAAACAATCCTTCACTCAAACAACCCATCCAAAAAAGGCTGGGGTAGCCATACTGGTATCTGACAACATAGACTTCAGGCTGAAGAAGGTCAGAAGGGACAGTGAAGGTCACTTGTTAATAGTCAAGGGATGCATATATCAGGAAGAAATCACGCTATTAAACATATATGCACCCAACAAGGGGCCAGCAAAATACCTAAAACAACTACTAATAGACTTCAAAGAAGACATTGACAGCAACACAATTGTAGTTGGAGACTTCAACACTGCTCTATCAACCCTGGATAGATCAACAAGATTGAAACTTAACAAGGAAATACTGGCCCTAAAAGAGGAGATGGAAGAAAGAGGGCTGGTAGACATATACAGGACATTTCATCCCCAAAAAAGCTGAATACACTTTCTTCTCCAGTGCACATGGAACATACTCAAAAATAGATCACATGCTGAGCCATAAATCATACCTCCATAAAATCAAGAAGATAGAAATTGTGCCAACTATTTTATCAGACCATGATGCACTGAAAATAGAAGTTAATTGTACACAAAAACGGAGACCAATACCAAGTACCTGGAAACTAAACAGCTCACTGCTGAACAACCAGCAAGTCATAAAAGAAATCAAAGAAGAAATCCAAAGATTCCTTGAAACAAATGAGACTGAAGACACGAATTACCAGAACTTGTGGGATACAGCAAAAGCAGTGTTAAGAGGCAAGTTCATAGCTCTTCAGGCATTCATCAGAAAAGATGAAAAGGCCATCATAAACAGTCTGACTTCACAACTTAAGATCTTAGAGAGTGATCAACAAAAGGAGCCCAACCCAAGCAGAAAGAAAGAAATAATAAAACTTAGAGCAGAAATCAATGAGATGGAATGTCAAAAAACAATCCAGAAGATCAACGAAACCAAAAGCTGGCTCTTTGAAAAAATAAACAAGATTGACAAACCACTTGCAAGACTTGTAAGAAAAGGAAAAGAGAGAACCCAAATAAATAAAATCAGAAATGAAATGGAGACATCACAACTGAAAACACAGAAATTCAAAAGATCATCAGAGATTACTATGAGAGCCTGTATGCCACGAAACAAGAGAACCTAGAAGAAATGGACAAATTCCTGAATTCCTATAGCTTCCCAAGTCTGCAACAAGAAGATTTGGAATACCTCAACAAACCTATCTCCATCGAGGAAATAGAATCGGTAATCAAAAGTCTCCCTAAACACAAAAGCCCAGGCCCAGATGGATTCACCAGTGAATTCTACAAAACCTTTAAAGAGGACCTACTCTCAATTCTTTTTTAAGCTCTTCCGGCAAATTGAAGAAACAGAAATAATCCCAAATAGCTTTTACGAGGCACATATCACCCTGATACCCAAAGCAGACAAAGATGTCACAAAAAAAGGAAAACCACAGACCAATCTCCCTGATGAATACAGATGCTAAGATCTTCAACAAAATACTAGCAAATAGAATCCAAAGAGTCATCAAAAAGATTGTACACCATGACCAAGTGGGATTCATCCCGGGAATGCAAGGATGGTTCAACATCCGCAAGTCAATCAACATAATACATCATATCAACAAAAAGAAAAATAAAAACCATATGATCATATCAATAGATGCAGAGAAGGCATTTGACAAGATTCAACACTCGTTCATGATGAAAGCTCTCCCTTAAAATGGGGATTGAAGGAACCTTCCTGAAGATAATCCAGGCCATCTACTACAAGCCCACAGCGAGCATCATTCTCAATGGGGAAAAACTGAAAGCCTTCCCCTTAAGATCAGGGACAAGACAAGGCTGCCCACTCTCACCACTTCTATTCAATATAGTACTGGAAATACTTGCCATAGCAATCAGGGAAGAAAAAGACATTAAGGGCATCCAGATAGGAAGGGAAGAAGCCAAGTTATCACTATTTGCAGATGACATGATATTATACCTGGAAAACCCAAAACTCTCTACCAAGAGGCTCCTAGAAATAATACATTCTTACAGTAGAGTAGCAGGGTACAAAATCAATACCCAAAAGTCAATGGCCTTCCTATATGCAAACAGCGAAAGAGAAGAAAGGGACATTAAAGAAACTATCCCATTTACAATTGCACCACAGAAAATCAAATACTTAGGGATCAGTCTGACAAAGAATGTAAAGGATCTCTACAAAGAAAACTACAAAACGTTACTTCAGGAAATAAAAGAAGACCTGAGGAAATGGAGACACATTCCCTGCTCATGGATTGGAAGGATTAACATTATCAAAATGGTAATACTCCCTAGAGCTTTATACAGATTCAATGCGGTCCCTATAAAGATACCCATGATGTTCTTCAAAGAAATTGAACAAACACTCCTGAAATTTGTATGGAATAATAAAACCCCACGAATAGCTAAAGCAATCCGTGGGAAAAAGAAGATGGGAGGTATCACTTTCCCCAACCTCAAGCTCTACTACAGAGCAGTTGTAATTAAGACAGTGTGGTATTGGTATAGAGACAGACCCGTAGACCTATGGAATAGAACTGAGTATCCTGAAACGCACTCACAAATATACAACCACTTAATCTTCGATAAAGGAGCAAAAAATATTAAGTGGAGCAAAGAAAGCCTCTTCAACAAATGGTGCTGGGAAAACTGGGCCGCTACATGTAAAAAATGAACTTAGACCTCCTTCTAACGCCATGCACAAAAGTCAGATCCAAATGGATTCTAGATCTCGATATCAGACATGAATCTATAGGGTACATCGAAGAAAACATAGGAGAAACGGCTCTATGACATCGAAACGAAAAGTGTCTTTAAAGACGACACACCACTGACCAAGCAAATGGAAGCAAAGATAAACAAATGGGATTATATAAAATTGAAAAGCTTCTGCACCTCAAAAGAAACGGTGACCAAGATTCAAAGACAATCCACAGAGTGGGAAAGGATATTCACCCAATACCCATCTGACAAGGGGTTAATATCCAGAATATATCAGGCACTGGTAGCACTCCACAAGAAGAAAACAGCCAACCCCATCAAAAAATGGGGAGAAGAAATGAACAGAAGCTTCCAAAAAGAAGGAATTGAATGGCCAAAAGGCATATGAAAAAGTGTTCTTCATCTTTAATCATCAGGGAGATGCAAATCAAAACAACAATGAGGTACCATCTCACCCCACAGAGACTGGCACACATCCAAAACAGCAAGAACAACCGGTGCTGGCATGGATGTGGGGAAAAAGGGACTCTCATCCACTGCTGGTGGGAGTGCCGACTGGTCCAGCCCTTTTGGAAAACAATATGGGCATTCCTCCGAAAGCTAGATATTGAGCTCCCATTTGATCCAGCAATAGCACTCCTGGGAATATACCCTAGAGACCGAAAAACACATAGCAGAAACACTATCTGTACTTCTTTATTCGTCTCTGCGCTATTCACTATAGCTAGAATCTGGAAACAACATAAATGCCCGAGAACAGAGGACTGGCTAAAGAAACTGTGGTTCATCTACACTATGGAATACTATGTGGCTGTCAGAAAGGATGAAATTATGAAATTTACCTGCAAATGGATGGACATGGAGTCTATCATGCTGAGTGAAATTAGTCAGAAGGAAAAGGACAGATATAGAATGACTGCATTCATTAATAGGATATAGATACCAGTGTTTTAATAAATATGGGAAATTGTAATGGCAGATTAAAACTCACCACTGAATATACACTAAGAGACTTAAGTGATAAACTCTAAATATCCGCAGGGCTAGCCACAATGTGTAAAATAAGAGGGAGAGAGATGCAGAGACAGAGAGAGAGATAGAGAGAGAAAGAAAGGAAACTGGGGTACTTGCTATTAAGGCGGGTGGGGGCGGGAGTGGGAGGGGTACATTGGTGGTGGAAATGGGGCACTGGTGGAGGGATGGGTGCTGGAATACTGTATTACCAAGAACCAATTATGAACACCTTTGTAATTGTATGCTTCACGGTGGTATAATAAAAAAATTAAAAAAAAACAAAGATCATCACCAAGGAAGTGGAACAGTTGAAATGTACTCATTGAATATTTGAATATGCAATGAAATAGAAAAAAAATTGGAAGATAATAATTGTATTCACTTGTATCACTTCATTTGATAATAATTGTATTATATACATTCATATAATTTTTTAAAATTGATTCTTTTAAAAATAGTAATATAGATGATGAACATTCAGTAAGAATGTGCCACGAGACATTTATTCCTCTGTGTACTTGAACTATGTTAACCTAGTTTTCTCCTTGAACCTATTCACGATACTCATATTTTTCTTATTTTATTGGTGAGGTGACAGATAAGTTGAACTGCTCAAGAACACAATTAGAGACTAGAAAGAGATTCATAAAAATCTTCGATATATAGTTTTTTTTCTTTATCTTATTCTGTCTTTTTGTTATTAAAAGGTAGTTTATTCTCCTAGACATAATTTACAGTTACAATTTTATTCCATGATGAGACACTTTTGCTCCTGTGTTCTTGCACCCTTAAATGCTATTAGATCAACACTTTTGAGACAAAAAGCACAACAATTTTCTTTAAATGAAATCTGAAAATGCATAATATTCTGTTGATTAGGCTATTTTCCCCATTAGTTAGTTGATTAGGCTAACTCCCCAGGGAGATCCATTAATTTCATTTTCTTATCTCATATTATATTTAGACATTGTTAGTTCACAATGGCATTAGAAATGGACTGGAAACAGAGCTTACTTCTCAACTTAAGATATTATAACTTGGAAATATCACAATTTTCTTGATCTGTAAGTGATATGAAAGCCTAAGACACAAGAAAAACTACAGGAATAAAAATGTAGATCAGGTTACAAGTAGCTAAAATTTCATATTTTTTTGTTCTTTGAATAATATAATGTATTTTTTTTTTCCTTTGTAGGTCAGACTCAGCAACGCTCAAGAGTTACTTTTGGCTCTGTATAAAGGAAATATTCCTGGTGGTGCACGGAGAGACTCTATGGGATGCTGGGGATCAAACCCATGTTGGCGCGTGGTGCAAGCCAAATGCCCTACGCTCTGTACTATCACTTTGGCCCTTGTATTTTTTGACTTTCATTTTTTAAGTTTTATATGCTAATTATATTTTTTAATTTAGTCTTTTAAAAATTTTTTTTTTTTGTATTTTAGGCAGCACGGTTACAATATTGCTAACATTCATGGACCTCAGCCTCACTAGTGTCTAAGAAACTCCAGCCCTGGTCTACCTCTTCTTGCCATTACTAAGGTTTTGAAGATTCCTTTATTGTGTCAGAACTTGTGAATTATTTTCAGCATCAGAAATTGAACCCAGACATTAGTGTAAGTCTGCATTTTAGTTTGTCTCATTTTCATTGACTTTAAAAACAAGATTATTGTATTCCTTTGTATTCACTCTGATTTTAGTGAAATATTTTGTCTTCCTAGTAAGTCAAAGCTTTGATGTTCATTACATTCAGAGCAGTTCTCTTTGGAAGACTGGAGCACTGTTTCCATAACGTGTGGGATTCAGAGGCTAGGTAAGACAGAAATGGAACAGTGTGCTAACAATTGTCGAGGGTACTAATGCCAACCTAGAACTGAGCATTAAATAGAGGCAAAAAGATACACATGACAACCCTTTAATGTATGTTCTGTAATCCATGGTCTGGAGGGGAAGGAAAAGAGAAAGAGAGAGAAATGGAAAGAAATCAAGAACCTGCCATGGAGCAGGGCTGGGGGAGAGGGGAGGGAACCGGGGGGCGTTGGTGGTGGGAGATGGGCACTGGTGGCGGGATGGGTGCTGCAACACTGTTTGACCAAAACCCAAATATGAACTTTTTAATTGTATATCTTTGTAATTTTAAAAATAAAAAAATTAAAAAAAAATAAAAATCCTAAGGGCATTCAGACCTAGAAACCTGATGCAGGCCCTTGTTTGAATTCTCCCTTTCTCTTCTGTTCCATAACTGTGTGAATGAAGCAAAAGGGACTGTATTTCCTACCATCTATAGTGTTCTCCCTTCAGCTCTATTTGCTCAACCCCAAAGGTTTGCGACTTCTTTCAGAAAGGAAATACATACACCTCTGGGTATGGCCCCAATACCCAGTATTATATAATGTATATAATACTACATCTCTGGATGTCCACTTACCCTGTCTGCCTCTCTCTATTCTTTCCTTATTCACTACACTTGGACCATTTTGGCCTGACATACTTCTGAAAAGCCCCAAGTTAGTATTTGACATTATTCTTCTCTAGTAAATGTATCTTCTTTTGTAAATGCTAAATTTTCATTTTTTTCCCCCAGATACTGACTCTTTTTAAACATTTAAATTCCATTTCTGTCTTTTCCTGACTACTGTTTGGGTTAAGTGGTCATGTCAGGCCCACACACTTCTATTCTTCTTTTCTTTTTGTCAGTGAGTGGCAGCCTTGGACTTGATTGTTTAAGAATCTTTTTAAAATATTCTGTGGTTTGTTCCTTTTCTAGAATTCAGGAAATGGCATAGTCAGTCTTTCCTCTTGCTGTGTTTGAACTTATCTTGATTCTAAATATTTTTTTTTAGTATTCTGAACTCCTAAATTAACCTGTCTGAAAATATTTTGTATATTCAATTTGAGAATTTACCTATCTGATTCATGAAATGTGGACCATGTTCTTGAATGATGAACTTCTCTGCTTATAAAGGTTTGGGATTGTTCCTTTGGTTGGTGTGAACTAACAAGTTCTTTCTGTGGTTATGATTCGAACCCTTTATCCCACTCCGGGTCCCACTGGGTAGCTTCTAAAATAGAAAACTTTAAATGTCATCTAATCAGTCTGCTTCAATGCAAAAATATATATATCGGCCACTCTGTTAAGTGATAATGTAGCTACTTCTTGAGTAACTCAGTGGTATAGAATTTAACATTTCACCTGCCAACCATAATTTCATCAAACTCAAAGACTACTTTCTTATCCTACAAACCACTACAAAATGGTTATAATTCTTCGCTATATAGCTCATAGAATAGATTCGTTCCCAGAAACCGATCATCTGGGGTTGAAGGGGTTTTTGGATAATGGAACTGGATCATCCAGAGGAAAAGTCATGGATTTAAAGAGATGAAGTTTTTTTTTTAACATTTTATTATACCACCGTGAGATATACAATTACAACGTTGTTCACACTTGGGGGTTTTAGTCACACAGTGTTCCAGCACCCCACCCTCCACCAGTGCCCCTCAACCACCACCCATGTCCCCAAATCCCTCCCCCTCCCATGTCCTGCCTAAATGGCAGGTTCTTTATGAAGAGATGAAGTTTTAGTCTTATAAATAAAAGAAGAGAAGGTGGGATTGTGGGAGTAACAAGGCTCCAGGCTCAAGGGACCCCTTGTGGATTCCATGATCCTAACAGTACTTGGGGTTGGGGGCAAATAACCTTGGCAGCAGATGCCAGGGCCTAGCTGGGTCCTGGGCATTACTCACAACCCATTACTGCCTCTGGCCTGTGACAGGGGCCTGCACACACATTCCCTGGCCCACCCACTGATGAACGAACAAGACACTAGTTTCCTGTAGATTACTTCAATCCTTCTTATGCTACTTTTTACTCCACCTCCCTGCTGCTCACTGTAGGAACTTCTCTCCAAGGACCTCTATCTCTCTCCAGGCAGATTCTCCAGCAGGCTGCTGTCTTCTGGCACCTGTTGTACAGGCTCCTCTCAATATGACATCTTTGTTCGGGGCTCACCTTCAGGTCCTCTCCCAGGAACACTCTTTTCAGGACCTCTTTTCTAGGTCCTTTCTGTTTAGGGCTTTTCTCTTCTGGGCCTCTTTTCTCTTTGTTTCTCTTCTGATCTAAGTCTCTGTTTTTCCTAAGTTTCACCCTTTTGTCCTGCTGCCTCTGTTTCTCTGAGACTCTGTCCCTAACTCTATGTTCTTTCTCTGGTCCTGTTGCCCTGTTGTCCTATGACCTGGGTGCTAACCCTTGGGTCCAGGTACCAGGCCTTATGGCTCTGGTGTTGACCCTCGGGCCTAGGCACCAGGAGCAGCCTCTCTCCCCTAGTGCTAGAATCCACCCCAGTTTCTAGGGGCCCCATGGCCCAGTGCTGGCATTACCATGAGGCTGTTGGTCTCTCATTCTGTAAGCTCCCGGATGTTTTCTTGGGTCCCCTATCTATAGTCTCAGGCCGAATTCAGAACCCTGGCCTCAACTGACTAACAATTTTCCAACTGACATTCCCCCAACAATAAAGAATATATTTTGAGAGTCAAAAAGAAGCACTTTCAAGGCTGGAGTAATGGCTCAGTGGGTAGGGAATTTGATTTGCATGTGGCCAACCAGGGTTCTATAACCAGCACTCCATATAGTTTGCCGCCATTGTCAGGAGTAATTCCTAAGCACAGAATCAGGAGTAAGCTTTGAGCACCTCTGGGTACTGCCTCAAACCACCTCCCCCACCAAAAAAAAAAAAGACAATCACTTCTATCACTTGTATTACTTGTCTTCCCGTTGTTCATCGATTTGCTTGAGCGAGCACCAGTAACATCTCCATATGCCCTGTTGCATGCTAGTGTAGCCCAAGGGCTTCTGCTCGTACCAGGAACAAGAAGAGCCTCAAACTATTCGTTCATGTCATAGGAATGAGGTCTATAATTGTTACTGGTTTTTGGCATATCAAATATGACACAGGTAGCTTGCCAGGCTCTGCCATATAATCACCTCTATAAGATCATCAAAATCTTAGTAGAGTGAGATATGTATAGCCTGACCCTGTCTGGCTATTTATTTTCCAGATAGAATTCTTGTATATGTAAGACTACTTGCTAACTCTAAAAGGAGTAAATTCCAAGAATTGTAGGTGTTATGTGACAAACAACAGTCTTCCTGAAGGTAAACTGGGGTATCTCAAAAAATTGCTTTCTTACACAATAAAACAAATGAGAGTTGGATTTTGTCTTTTCATATTTGCAGTCGGACAAACTGGAGCCTCAATTGTCTTTGATCAACACTGAACAATTTTCCAAACAAATCTCTTCTCACAAGCCAGCTTTCTATCTTTCCTTGGAAAAAATCAGACATCTGTACCTCTTTCCCCTCATTCCCTTGCTGTGACATTTAGTGAGTGAGAAAATTTTGAGGTTATATTTGTCCTTTGGAGAGTTAGGAACCAGATGTTGGTCATCTCTCTTCTCTTCTGTGAAGGTGTCCTCTCTGACAGGGCTCACTGAGATATGATACAGTTCGTAAGCATGGCTATTTTTATCTCTGAGGCATTCTTGCATGCAATGAATACATAAATGATAAATTATAGGCACAGAGCTTTACTCAGTTTCAAAGGTTTACATACGCTCAAGAATCTCTTGATTCTTGCTCTCCCTCACCTCCTTAGTTTCATTTTTACTTGATTACTTAGTTTTTTTTTTTTGACCCCTCATAGCTCATTCTTTAGAATAAGGCTAAACTTTTTTTTTTTCTCTTTAAGGCTGTGGAAGCACACAGTTCTAACATGAGACTTGAAACCCAGGGCAAGCTCTGACTTCAAAGAGAAAAACAGTTTCCCATGTTCAGCTTCATGATCACTGAGAATAGAGGCCCAGAATCTGTCCACTGGCATTTTTACTATTCATCTTATTTCTGTGTTACGAACTTATCATTCAAGTTTTTTTTTTTTTTGCTTTTCTTTGGGTGGGGTCACACCCAGTGGTGCTCAGAGGTTACACCTGGTCTACACTCAGTACTTACTCCTAGTGGTGCCTGGGGGACCATATGAGATGCTGAGGATCGAACTCCGGTCAGTTGTGTGCAAGGCAAATGCCCTCCCGTTGTGCTATTGCTCTGGCCCCAAATTTGTCCAGCCAAATCTTGGTCAGCAATTTTTCTTTGTTATCTTTAAATATCCAACTTGTAGCACAGGAAAACAATGACTGCTCTTCTAAAAATGCTCCTTTGCTTGTAATTGAGCATTGGTCCCTTTAGCATTAGCTTCTTCAACATTATTTTTAGGAATCCTATAGGTTTTCCTTTTCTGAAAGGCATTGAATTCATATCAAGGCACATATGAATATATCTTTATTCATAGGACTACATTGTTCTAGTTTGACATAACTCACTTAAAGCAGCTACACTTACTTCAGTCATAACTCAAGTCATCGAATGTTGCCTTGAGTGATATTATCCCATTCCTTCTCTTGGTTCCATTCTCTCTGTACTCCAGCATGTTTGCATTTTCACTTATAAAATCCCAGAAATCAGATAGGGAAAACTACATGAGTATGTCCTTTTCAAGGTCTAAAACTTTTGCTAATTTCCTAGGAAGCAATGGGTTCATTTTAGGATAATCAAATAAAAATCGTTATAATTAGAAATGTGAAAATATGAAGCTACATGGGCTAAAGCTATAGGAAGGAAAACACATATGTTGCAGCAGCTCAGCCCCTTGTTTGTCTCTGGTACAACATATGATTTCCGGAGCAACACCAGGAGTGATCCTTGAGCACAGACCCAAGAATAAACAGCTTTCCTGCCAGAAATTCAACAGTTGCATTTTTATTCACCTACATATGCATTCTGCCACATGAAATACTTGACAGTAGAAAACATTGACAAAATTTAAAAAATTGACAATTTAAAAAATTGGCCAAATCAGAAACAATTACATCTTATAACCCCATTCTGTGTTACCCGGCTTTGGATTTCTTTTTATTTTTATCTACTTAATCACAGCATTCTCCCTTTCTTCAGACACAAAGACAGAACCTCGACAGTGACAGTGTTGTGAAAGCAATTCTTTTCTTGATGAGTTTATTATTTCTTCATTATGCTTTTGTTTCAATGAAAAAAAAGCCCTCCCACACAGTTAACTGATGATGGCTCTCATTAAGCCAAAGCTTATGCTTCTTCTTACATAATAAACATATACAATCCCACCTGCTTCTGGGTTATTTTCCATCTGTTCATCAAGAAAATCCTACTGCAAATTGAAAAAAAAGAGTGTTGTTATTTCTAATGGACATTTTGTCTTCAGGCAAAAGGATTTGGACTAAAATTAAGGCATCTTTTTAAAATTGATTTATCATTGGTCTACAATATTAAAGAAATTAAGTATAAGTATAATTTTATGCTACCATATTTGTCGAGTTTGCTTTTGCCCACCATTAAAATTTAAAATTTCAATGCCATCCTATCCACAATGCACCATTTTTTCTAGACATCTGCTCTCCCTTTTCCCTATGGTATATGTGCCAACTTTTTTAGAAATCAAAACTTTTATGAAAAATTTATGGGAAGGGTAGGCAACACCCAGTAGCACTGAGGACATTCTCTTGACAATTGGTTTAGAAAATATGCTGATTTCCAGGGAAAGAGAATGCAGCATCTAAGATACTTGTGTAGTGTGTGTTCACCCAATTCAATCATCGGCAGGAGTGACACCAGAGCCCAGAGCCATCAAAAAACCCTGAAAAAATGCACGTGCGCTGGCATCAAAAGCATATATCGAGGATCTGATGGTGCAAGTGCAAAAGATCAAGTACGACATCATTGGTCTGACTGAGACGCAGGAGGCGTCAGTCACATCACGCTGTATTTGACACCGAAGAATTTTTCCTTGGAACATGCAACAAGGAGTTGGTGTCCTTGTCAACACAAACATGGCCATCAACATTGATTCATTTGAATGCCTAACAAACCAGATAGGATGTTACACTTGAAGAGATGTGGCCCACTGCCAGCAATTTCTATCTTTGTTGTCACGCACCAACATCCACATACAAGGAAGATGAAATTGAGAAATTCTACATGGAACTGGAGGAGTTCTATAAAAAAGATCACACCTTCTACAAGATCACAGTTGGTGATTTTAATGCCAAGATCGGACTGAGAAGATCAGCTGAAGAACTCCACATCGGGACCCATGGCCTAGAATAGAATGAACAGGGTGAGAGACTATCTGAGTTCATCATGTCCACCAAGACCATTCATGGGAACTCACAGTTCCAGAAGGCTGAAGCGAAACGTTGGACATGAGAATCTCCTGGTGGACAGTTCCACAATGAAATTGACCACACCATTTTTTTTTTTTTTTTGGGGGCTTCACCACCAGAGGCAGTAATTTAATTTATATGACACATTGCTTATGTGTCAGGCTTTTTTTTAACATTTTATTATACCACCGTGAGATATACAATTACAATGCTGTTCACGCTTGGGGGTTTCGGTCACACAGTGTTCCAGCACCCCGCCCTCCACCAGTGCCCCCAGCCACCACCCATGTCCCCAATTCCCTCCCCCTCCCACATCCTGCCTAAATGGCAGGTTCTTTATCTCCTCTCCTCTCCCTCTCTCTCTCCTCCTTCTCCCACATTATACACTTCTAAGTGCACTACGCACACTTAGAAGCCATCATTTGCATTTTTTGTCTGTATTTAATGCTCAGTTCTATGTTAGCATCAGAACTTTAGACATTTATTCACACATGTTCCCTTCTCTATCTAAACCAACCTCCTGACTCCCACACGCTTGTGGTAATTTCCACTTTCGGTAAGATCACCTAGTATATTTATGTCATGCAAATAAATGCAGTCATTCTATGTCTCTCTCTTTCCTTCTGACTAATTTCACTCAACATGATTCTTTCCATATCCATCCATTTATAGCAAAATTTCATAACTTTATTTTTTCTGACAGCTGCATAGTATTCTATTGTGTAGATATACCACAGTTTCTTTATCCAGTCATCAGTTCTCGGGCATACTGGTTGTTTCCAGGTTCTGGCTATTGTGAATAGTGCTGCTATGAAAATAAAAGTGCGGATTATGTTTCCACTGTGTGTTTTTGGCTTTCCAGGGTATATTCCCAAGAGCGGTATGGCTGGGTCAAAGGGGAGCTCAATTTCTAGTCTTTGGAGGAATGTCCATATTGTTTTCCAGAAAGGTTGCACAAGTCGACATTCCCACCAACAGTGTATGAGAGTCCCCGTTTCCCCCACATCCACGCCAGCACTTGTTGCTTTTACCCTTTTGGATATGGCCCATTCTCAATCACATCATTTTCAATTGACGATTTTGTCTGACCGATGTTGCTGTCGTCCCCAATTTCCAAACAGGATCAGACCACCGTCTCCTTCATGCAAAATTCTACTTCCTGCAATGGGGAGAAAAGGCTGCAAAGTTTAAGAAGAAAACTCCCAGAACGACCAACAACTGGGAACTCTTTGGCACCATTGCAGCAACATGGGAAGATATCATCATTGACGACATCAACGAAGAATACAACCGACTGGTCCAGCACCTCTATGATTGTGCATAAAATGCTGAGAGAGAGAAAGACACAAAAGGACGCCTGTCTTCAGAAACTCTCAATTCGCCAACATGGCAAGGCACGAGCCTCAGGCGACCAACTGCTAATGTCCAAGCTTTCAAAGCGTTGCAGAGAAGCAATAAAGGAAGACCTCAAAGACAGAAGAGCAAAAATACTGGAAGATGCAGCAGAAGCCGGGAAAAGTATTCGCACCCCGCCTTTCCTTTGCCAACTATAAGACCAAGATGATTGCCCTCCGACGTCCTGATGGGTCTATCACATCTTCCAGAAAGGCAATGGAGAAGATTATCCATGACTTCTACTCAGATCTCTTTGAAAACCACGTCCACCTGCCCACATACCAAATTCCATAGGTTGGATATGTCATTCCCAACATTCTCTCTTCTGAAATCCGACATGCCATTTCGTTGGTAAAAAGGGAACAGCACCAGGCCCAGTCAAAGTCAGACCCAAACATCTGAAGAATCTGCCTTCAGTACTCATCAATACACTAGCCCGGCTCTTCACATGCTTCCTGTCCGATGCAAGGTGCCCTCCCAATGGAAAACCAGTAGGACAATTCTACTGTTCAGGAAGGGAGACATTCACGACATCGGCAACTATCGCCCCATCTGCCTGTTGTCTGTCATCTACATACAAGCTGTTCACTCGAGTCATTCTGAACAGGATTGGCAGAACAGTAGATGAAGGACAAGCATGCGAGCAAGCTGGTTTCCGAAAAGGATTCAGCACAATTGACCATATCCACACGGTAACCAAGCTCATTGAGGTTTGTAGGAAGTAGAAGATGCTTATCTGTCTCACGTTCATTGATTTAAAGAAAGCCTTTGATTCCGTGGAGACTGAAACGGTCATCGATGCCCTAGCCAAACAAGGCGTTCAAACCCTATATATCAAGATCCTTCGTGAGCTGTATTACAGATTCAACACCAGGATCTCACCATTCTAAAAGGGAAGTGATCATTGATGTCAAAAGAGGGGTTCGACAGGGTGATACCATTTCACCAAAACTCTTCAGCACCGCCCTCTAGAACATCATGTGACAATTAGAATGGGAAGGAACGGGAAAGAAGATTGCTGGTTGGCAACTACACCACCTCTGCTTCGCTGATGACATCGTTCTAATAACACCAAAGATTAGCCAAGCAGCACAAATGCTGGTTGAATTTGACCGCGAATGTGGAAAAAATAGGTCTACAGCTGAATCTAAAGAAACCTATGCTTATGAAAAATGAACTAGTTCCAGAGGCCCCATTCACTCTCAATGGAACAGACATCTCTGAATGCAGCAGTTATGTGTACCTAGGTCGAGAAGTCAACATGATGAACGACCTAAAACCTGAGCTGCGCAGGAGGAAGACAGCGGCATGGAATGCCTTCAAAGGCATTGAAGAAATGGCTAAAAGGACAAAGAAACTCCGGCTCCGGGCATATCTCTTTGACTCCACCGTTCTCTCTGAATTAACATATGCCTCAGAGACCTGGGTCCTACAAAAGCAGGATGAGAATGCTAATGGGTCTCCCAGAGAGGAATCTAAAGAGCTATACTTGGTATATCACGCCTCACTCAAGTGAGAGAAGGAATCCGGAGTTCTGACCTCTGTCGCTATTCCAGAATCAGGGATGCTGTCTCATTTTCCAAGGCATCGAAAATCAGATGGGCTGGACATGTAATGCGATTTGGAGATGACCGCTGGACTAGAGCTGTTACTGACTGGATTCCACGGGATGTCAAAATATCACGTGGCCGCCCACCTACAAGATGGTCAGACTTCCTTGTCAAGAGTCTGAAGGAACGGTTTGAGGCTCTTCATATTCCTGAATCAACCAGATGCCATTGGGCTACATTGGCAGGTGATAGGGTCCAATGGAAATGTTACTGGTGTCTACTCGAGCAAATAGATGAATAACGGGATTCAAGTGATCAAGTGATCATGGCCCCCAAAACTAAAGTAAAAACAAAACATAAAGAGAAAATTATGTAAAAAATCTGTTTTTAAAATTACACCTTATTTTCCTAATAATAAAATATTTCTGCTAAAAATGGGCTACTTATATTGGAATTTAAAGTACTTATCAATATTATTACCATTATTTATAATTATTATTTCAAAATCTAAAAGATTTTGAAAATTTTAAATTTTTCAAAATTTAAAAGATAACAATATCAATGTTGCCTTTCTTAATATCAATTTAGATTGATATTAAGAAAGGCAACATTGACTTTACTATTTTTATGAAACGGTCTATTTTATGTTTTTGTACTGGAAACAAATATGCCAGAGAAAAAATGATATTTGGAAAAATACTGTAATAAAAATGAAGTGAGGTCAGAATTTCATAGCCATTGTCTACTCCCTCAGGCCATAGTCTAATTTCTGTATTTCTAACATGAAGTTGTATAATGATTTAGAACACTGTAAATCATTTTAATGTCCTCAGTCACTTGTAAGGGAAAGTGAAATAGCTGAATTTAGGCTAAAAATAAAACTTACAGATTTGCTGGTCCTCACCACAGTTGACTGTAAGCAACTATCATCCCTCTTGGAAAACAAAACCCGTTTGACTTTTGACTTTCTCATGAAATTGTTCTAGTAGATCTTTTAAAGCTGTGTGCTAGATAATTTTTTTCCATCATTAGCACAGATTGGTCCTCTCAAAAGAAAAAAATTGAAAATGAAAGTGCTATCCAATTAAAATAGAACTATTAATACTATGCTATGCTGAAACAAGAAAGTGCTCTTCAAAGACCTCTGCAGTTTATGAAATAATTTTTCATGCAACTAAAAGAGTTGGGAGAAATTTTCAGCATTATGAGGAACTTGAAAAACAAATTGTAAGTTTTTCTCAACTGGTACATAAATAGAATATTAACATCCCTGGCAGAGAAAAGCAGTTGCCTTCCCATTGGCAATACCAATGCAATGCTGGACGGAAGATGGCTCAGCTGGTACGTTTCTTAGTTCGCTCTTAATTTTTTGGTAATTTTTAGAGCACTGTTAGACGTGAGAAAGAGAATCAGCACATGACAGGACACCTAGCTTTAGAATGCTCTTTATCCCATGACAAATGTTTTTGTTTAAACAAGTAAATGCTTTATACAATTATATTAATCAATTATCATTTATAAATAAATCCAAATCAAGTGAAAATACCATTTGTGAATTTACATGAAAACTTTAAGGGTCAGAGAGATGTTGCAGGGGGAAAATAATGAAGACCAGCCATAGCATGACATGTGGTATTGCTTTTATGTAGCTGGAGAAAGTCAGGAAGACACAGAAATACGGAGTGCGTCAGTGAGTAACTACTCAACCCCAACCCCACAGAAAGCAAGGAAGGGCCCAGATGACTTCTAGCTTGGAGAGGGCAATTTCTCTGCTTGTCCCACAAGGCGGGTGTCAGGTCACACCTATGCCTCCTTCACCTATTTAGCCTGGTAATTCTGAGAATACGGAGCTGTTGGAAATGTTCACGGTTGGTAGCAAATGAGATTGTTAGAATTACTTTGGAGAAGCACATTGCACTTTCTACTCACTCATGAAAGGAGCGTAGTTGCATCCTGGGAATACTACTTTTCAGTGCGCACATGCCAAGATATATGCGCATAGTAGATTTCTTTCAAATTGATTCAGGTTGAAAGTAATACAAATGGTCAAGTTGATAAGAAGTTGAGACAAAACTGAACTGTGGTTGCCTAAAGCAATTGACGACTATTATGTAAAAGAGCAGTAATAAATCAAACTAGCATAATAGTACATAGCATAATAGTAATGTAGATGTATGTATATAAATACATACATCTACAAGTAATGTAGATGTATCACTGTATCACTGTCTTCCCGTTCATCATCAATTTGCTCGAGCGGGCCCCAGTAACATCTCCATATGTCCTGTCTCATGCTAGTAGAGCCCAAGGCATCTGCTTGCTCCAGGAACATAAAGAGCCCCAATCCATTCCGGAATGAGGTCTATAATTGTTACTGGTATTTGGCATATATCAAATACAACACAGGTAGCTTGCCAGGCTCTGCCATGCAGGTAGCATACTCTTGTAGGCACCTCTAAGTCCAGCATTTATTGATGAACTGCACAGCCGCATAGCGTCTTGTATATAAATACATACATCTACATACATGTTTGTTCACTTTTGGACTATAGCCAACATCATTAGATCATTAGATGCAGAGGCTTGGGGGACCCTCTGAGGTACCAGGAATTAACTGGAGCCAGACATATGTATTCCCAGGATGCAACTATGCTCCTTTCATGAGTGAGTAGAAAGTGCAATGTGCTTCTCCAAAGTAATTCTAACAATCTTATTTGCTACCAACCGTGAACATTTCCAACAGCTCCATATTCTCAGAATTACCAGGCTAACTAGGTGAAGGAGGCATAGGTGTGACCTGACACCCGCCTTGTGGGACAAGCAGAGAAAATATTTTCAAAAGGCTTCAGATAAAATACTGATAACCAAAATATAAGAAGATCTTGTATATATCAACATTAGGAAGTCATGTAATTTATGGAGCAAAGATTTTCAGATCCCGCACTCATGAAGATATAAAGATAAAAAAATTATTTTTTTTTTAT
This sequence comes from Cryptotis parvus, assembly GCA_021461705.1. Lineage (NCBI taxonomy): Eukaryota > Metazoa > Chordata > Mammalia > Eulipotyphla > Soricidae > Cryptotis > Cryptotis parvus. The sequence continues at coordinate 38,253 of JAJIBD010023156.1, read as the reverse complement.
TTTTTTTGGGTCAGACCCGGCAATGATCAGGGGTTTCTCCTGGCTCTGCACTCAGGAATTACTCCTGGAGAAGCTCCGGGGACCTTATGGGATGCCGGGGATTGAACCCAGGCCGGCACGGGCCCTCCGCGTGCAAGGCAAACACCCTACCCAATGCCCCCCACAAATAAATTTTTTGGCGCTAACTGTTGTCATTTGTATCTCATGCTTCCATTGTTGGATCTGCAGCTTGTCACTTGTCTTCCCATTGTTCATTGAGTTGCTCAAGCGGGTGCTAGTAACGTCTCTATTTGTTGGGAATGAGCTTCATTATTGTTACTGTTTTTGATCACTTGATCACTTGAACCCCGTTATTCATTGATTTGCTTGAGTGAGTGCCAGTAACATTTCCATTGGACCCTATCACGTGCCAATGTAGCCCAATGGCATCTGGTTGATTCAGGAATATGAAGAGCCTCAAACTGTTCCTTCAGGGTCTTGACAAGGGAGTCTGACAATCTTGTAGGTGGGCGGCCAAGTAATCTTTTTGACATCCGGTGGGATCCAGTCGGTAACGGCTCTAGTCCAGTGGTTGGCTCCAAATCGCATTACATGTCCAACCCGTCTGATTTTCAATGCCTTGGCAAACGAGATGGTGTCCCTGATTCTGGAATAGCGACGGAGGTTAGAACTCCGGAGGTCAGAACTCTCTCACTTGAGTAAGGCGTGATATTCCAAGTATAGCTCTTTAGATTCCTCTCTGGGAGACCCGAATAGCATTCTCATCCTGCTTTCATAGGGCCCCGGTCTCTGAGGCCTATGTTAATGCAGGGAGAACGGTGGAGTCAAAGAGATGTGCCCGGAGCCGGAGGTTCTTTGTCCTTTTAGCTATTTCTTTGATGCCTTTGAAGGCATTCCATGCCACTCTCTTCCTCCTGCGCAGCTCAGGTTTTAGGTTGTTCATCATGTAGATTTCTCGACCTAGGTACACATAACTGCTGCATTCAGAGATGTTTGTTCCATTGAGAGTGAATGGAGCCTCTGGAACTAGTTTATTTTTCATAAACATAGTTTTCTTTAGATTCAGCTGTAGACCTATCTTTCCACATTCTCGGTCAAATTCAGCCAGCATTTGTGCCGCTTGGCTAATGTTTGGTGTTATTAGAACAATGTCATCAGCGAAGCAGAGGTGGTGTAGTTGCCGACCATCTATCTTCACTCCCATTCCTTACCATTCTAATTGTTGCATGATGTTCTCGAGGGTGGTGCTGAAGAGCTTTGGTGAAATGGTATCATATCTGGTATCGTACTGTTTGTAGCATATCGAATACACCACGAGTAGCTTGCGAGACTCTGCTGTGGCTCTGGGTTCACCCAATGGAGCCCAGTCCTTTTCTATGTCAATAATCAACCATCCAGGGCCTATGGGACAGAGCCCTGGGTGTGGTCATGCCTGTCTCCTCTCTGCCACCTCTGATGCAGCCAGGCACTGCAGCCACACCTGTAGCACCTTGAGGGGCAGGAGATCTGCAGCTTAGATCTAGACATACACCATACCTCCACACTACAAAAGTGTTGGGTGCTTTGCCCCCTCTCCTAGTTACTTCCCTTCCCTCAAGTTTTTTTCTTATCTATCCTCAGTTCTATAGCCTAGGAAAATTTAGCATATTTACATTAATTTATATCTTTAAAAATATTTCACATTTTATTGTGAAATATGAAAATGATTGATTAAATATAACTGCCTGCAAAAATTCTAGAAATTATACTTTATAACAAAATTGCCATAAAAGTTCTTAAATCTGGAATGCATTCATGGAAAACAAGTCAGATTCAGTTTGACATTTTAAGTCACTTAATGTTTCTCATTTAAGAGAGGGACACATCCTTACAGGTAAGTTGTATCAAGAGAATAATTCTATTACGTGCTTTCTGTTATTGATGGAAATAAGTGCAATGGAGACTTTTGGGTGGAAGATGAGTTGAGTATTTGGAATCATGTTAAACGGAAAGTTGCATGTGTGTATGTGTGTTTAAATTGCAAGAATAATCAATAGATGAATGAGTAAATACAGAAGAATATGTTTGCCAGCTGCTTAAACAACCCACATAGAGGTGTACTCGCCAAGTCTCTTCTCCTGCCCAGTGGATCTGAACTCCAATGGTATTAAAATCTCAGTTGGCAATGTGTCCTTTATGGAGATTTTTGTTTCAGTGAGCAGTTATATTTACTTAGGGATAACACCACTGGAAGAACCAGTTTGGGAACTGGGTTTGCATTGAATGAGCCATTGTGAGTTAATGTCTACTCATTTCCTTGCAATTGCCTTGAGATAGAAGGTTTGCTAGAATAACAAAAATGTGCCTCATTTTCAAAAGAAACTAACAAGGTGTTATTAAAAAGTCAAATAATATAATTTGTGCTAGAGTATTTGAAAAGTTTCTATACAAAACATTCTAAGATTTGGAAAGTTAAGATTAGCTCTACACAGTCACAATTTTCTCTGTTAATGTTCGGGGCACTTTCTGTTCCTATTTCTTAGAAAGTACAACTTCTTAAATATCCTCAACTTTCAGCTTGTTTTATTTTGATAAAGCAAATCTTTGGCAAGATCTACATGGCCCACATTGTATTCTATTGTAAAAATTTCCTCCAGTATAATCTGTGCTTACTACAGTACAATGTACTACATGCTTACTTCTTTAGTCGACGTAATTGTTTTCTGTATAAAAATAATGTCCCCTGCTTCCTTCCCAGTGTGCCTGCTTTCTTCTTCCCACTCATAGTTTGAAGCTGGGACTCAATAGTATAAGATAGGAACAAGAATCTGGTGGCACACACAGAAGCCAATGCAGAAACAAAAACATGGAAGGAAAAAAATGAGTGTCAGATGATGAAAGAAAGTGGAAGAGGAGGACTTTCAGAATTTGTGCAGAGGAATCAGTAGGGCCTAGAAACTGACCTGACACTAAAGGACTTTGGATGCTTTTAGCTGAGATCTAATAGAACTCTGACTTGGGTTTCAGTCCTTTTCCTACTGAAGCAGCAGCCAGGAAATACGTGTGCCTGAGGGGCTTGGTTGGGATTCAAGCAGGTAAAGGACCATATTTGAGAAACCTGAGAGTAGGGTTCAAGGATTCCAGTATTTGTGTTTAATGTATGGAAGTGTTTGGTGAGAAAGATGAGAAGACCATTCTCAAATTCAGAGCAAAGCTGTTCTGTAGACCACCAGTGAGGCACCACAGAGAAAGCAGATCAGAAACATCAATGCCCTCATCTGCTTCCACTCCAAGCTCAAATCATTCAATAGTAGTGTATAAAATCTCCCCCTTTTCTTCCATGTCTCACTAATTACTTTCTGCAGACGTGTAGTTGTTTTCTCCTATACAAATACACATTTCCATAATGTTCTATGTTGAGTTGAATTGTGATTCCCCCAAGGGTTATTAAGTCTGTATCCTTAATGAATCAGAATGTGACATTATTTAGAAATAAGGTTATTACTGACAGGATTATTGAGATACATGTAAGCATGGTTTAGCACTTATCCAATGTGAGTAGTGCCTTTGGAAGAGAATGATGTGAAGAGTAAAACCTGGGGCTAACACAACCTGGCAGATTTTGAGTCATCCACAAGTTACTTCAGGACTCTGGCCTGACCACACCTAGATACCCAACTTCTAGCCTCCAGAAATTAAGAAAATGAACATCTATGGTGTCTCAGCAATTTTTGGGAGCTTGGTTAAGGTACCCTAGGAAATGATACGACTCACCCGTGAGAGCAGGGAATAGTTGCTTTGCTGTTTAGCCTCACTTCCTGGTCCAGTGAGTCTCATAGCCAGTTCTGAAATAAACTAATTCAATATGATTTCATTAAAACATCAATGATAAGACATAATTATGGCCTACTTTGATTAAAAGAACATTATTAAACAAACTATTTTTTGTTACACTTAATTTTTGTTACACTTAATTTTTTTGTTACACTACATGCTTTCACTTAATGTCACCATTGTACTAGATCACAATTTCCACGAGGCAGAAGTCTATGCTTGATTCATCTTAGTTTCAGAGTGTGTCTGCCAGAAAATAGGCTTCAAAGTATGTGTGAATGCGGGCATGAAGGGTCTCAAGTTCTGTTTGTTAATCGTTCATTTCTCCAAAGCAAACTTTTAGATAACATAATAGAAACCATAATTCTCAGGAAATGCTGCTTTATTCTATTTACATATTCCCCCATAGCTCTATCTTCAGGGTAGTGAGCAGCTTCGCATTTCTATTTATAGAATATTGGAAAAAGAAAAGGTCTGCAGATGTGTGGTATTTGCTCTGGCCACTCATATCTGTGAGAATATACAATGTTCTCACAGTTATCAGCTGGTTTAATAGCACTGGTTAGTATCTAAACTCTGAAAGGAGCTTTCCCGTTTGGTTTATGTTAGCAAACTCGTTCCTGAGAGTTCCCTTGACCCTGCCAGACATTTTTCACGAATAAAGGCAGCGAATAGCTCTTTCATTGTTACAAATGCAAGTGAACTTGGTGACATAAAAAGTTCATTTTGAAGAGTTTATTACCTCCTAATAATGATAAATAGAACACAAGACAATCCCAAAGGACAAAGTTAAATGTCCCGGTGTCAGTATTATTATCACTCAGAACAGAAGCTGTCGAGCTGCCACTAATACAAACACGTCTTCTATTATTGGCAAATATTGCACTTAAACAGAAGCGGGATTGGGGAAGACTCACCTTGGCAGCAGCCAAAACACATAACTGGTCACTAATCCGTCCTCATTGCTTTTCTGGTTGTTCCACTCTGCAAATGCATTTATGAGGGTATGGCGAAGAGAGTGACAGGCCACACATTCTTCCTATTCATTTACAGCTCCACATACATGACTTCGTTTATTGTCCCTGAACATCATGTGTGTGTATGTGCTTTGTATTTTATAACAATGCATATTCTGGGGCCAGAGCAATAGTACAGTGAGTACGGCATTTCTGCCTCACACATGGGCGACCTGGGTTTGATTCCCGCATTCCATATGATCCGTGAGCACCACCAGTACAAAGCATGAGTAGCCCCTGAACATTGCGAGGTATGACCCAAAAAGACAAAACCAAACAAGCAAACAGTACAAAAAACCCAATATATATTCCCTTAATAAATTATTATTTAAAGAGAAAGCTAATAGCAATTTTATCTACCAGTTGTCTTAACTTTGAGTACCTTGGGAGAGGGGTACATGATAATGGAGAAAATTGGTTTTATTTGTAACACACACACACACACACACACCAAATACTTTCACTCCAAAGATCAACTGCAGGAAAGGGAGAGACTTATTCATGTCATTTTAAGTCACAGGGTTGTACTAGAAGAGCTAATAGATTGCTCATGCTTTCAGGGCAAAGGGCAGCGTGGAGAGATCATTCATAAAGACCTGGAATTCTTTTCTACCACTATTACCTGCTTTACTTTGCTTTTATTCTGCTCAACTTCCTTATCTATTCTTTTACCAAAGAAAGTGTCAAAAAAACTTAGCTTAATTTCAAGTCCCTGTCTTCTTTTAATTCCAAGATTGGTCAATGATTGGTGCTTTTTATGTGACTTAGTCCAATTCACAAGAGAACCAGCTCAATGCATGGGTCCGGTGTCCACACACCACTAAACAGACAAGCAGAGTATTTGGGCTTGGTGCTTCTCTGGCCTATGGAAAGGAAGGCAGACATGAGAACCGACCTTCCACTGAAAGGAAATTCAAGGAATGCTTCCAAGATGCATAACAAAAAATGATCTTTCTAGTTGCAAAGTGTAAATAAAAAACACTTATTGACTCAATCCCCTGCAACTGTCTCCTAATTAGGACACAGCACTTTCTAAAATCAGGGGAAATCACCTAACATATTGGCTGGTTTATTCAGTGAGTAGAATACTATTTTCTTTTTTTAGTATATCTTTTAGTAGTTAGCAGTGATATGCTGTTTGGGTGATATAATCTCTGTAAAAATAGACTAAAAAATCTCATAGTGTTTGAATATCAGGATTCTTTAGGTAGAAAAATGTCATGGTCCTTTTTCTTTATTTTTTCTTTAATTTCTATTTACTTATTTATTTATTTTGGGAGCCTACCCAGTGATTCTCAGGCGTCACTCCTGGTGGTGCTTGGGGGATCTTATGGGAGCTGGGGATCAAACCTGTGTCAGTCACATACGGAGCAAACACTCTGACCGCTATTCTCTCTCCCTGGTGCTTCCTGGTCTTCTTTCTAAGAAAGTAAAAATTCACAGATCTCAGTTTCTAAAATAATTTGCTGTGGTCTCTCAGACAACTGATTTCAGCTATGTTTTATAATTTATTTTCATTTTTTCTATAGGTTGCCACAGAAAAATCAATTTCACAATTCTAAAGATGTTTTTAGTGACTCTAAGAAATCATTTCATGCAATTCAAACTAAATTATTTTCTTTAAATGACTTAATCAGCTCATATTGTATAAAAGTGATTCACCTTGATTCATGTTTTATACACAGAGAAAAAAGTACACGCAACTTTTTAATGAATTTACAATGACCAGAATATTAAACTTGCAGGTCTAAATCTCTGAACACTATACAAGCAAAAAATAAATTGTACCAAAATATAAAATGTTTACAAAAAATGCAAAGTGGGTAGATCTATTATGTCTTTTCAGTGTTGGTCCATGATTTCTACCAGTAGTTTCAATCAACTGCTAAGTGTATACATTAATTTTATGAATAAAAAATATATATATACATATATATATATTGCTTATAATTATGTTTATCTAGGGCTTTGTACAAGCCCAAGTTCTTGTAGGTGCTTCCAATTTGTTGAATAAATAGAAGTAGAAAATTCATGTGTGTGTTAACAATAAGACAGAATAAGATGATTACAAACTTCCTCCTGAAACCACTTGCATCATCAGACAGACTATGACATCAGTGTGGGACCAAAGTTCAAAATAGGATCCAAGGGAGAGCAAAGGTCATGTCAGCGTAAGTTCTGGATCATGGGTGCTCATCCCTGAAATCCAGTGGAGTGGATTCACGGCAAGAAAGGTCAGATCTTCAGAAAGATCCCAGTAGAATTTCACAATCAAATGACACTAGAAAAGGCAAAGTCTAAGCAAAGGAGAAATTTTGTGATAGCCAACATGGACCCAGTAATAAATGCAGAAAGTTGAAGCATCTGACACTTAGATCTTAAAGGCACACAGTATCACAAAAGAAGAAACTTGCACAAAATCCACTTTCTTTTTTCCTAAGACAATGAGTCCAAGGAATTATTTCCAGAGGTCAAAGTTCGTGAGTCAAATGAGAAACGGTATAAACAAACAACCCAGTTCCAGGGAACGGAACACAGATGTGAAGACACTGATGAGATGCAGACCTTCCAAAACTAAAAATGAAGTGCAACCAATTTTTTTAGTAAAAAAATTGAAAATAAAATCAGCTTCTAAACCCAAATATGGGACTTAGGAAAGTGAAGCTAATTGAATACTTAACAGCAACAGATGGTAAGGTGATGGTATAAATTGGGTCAGGCTATCTAAAGAGACCAAGAACAATTCACAGTAGAAAGGTATCTTAGGGTCTTCCTATGTGGAAGAGTTATTCCCTTAATCCAAACATCACGATCACGATCACGATCTTCCCGTTAATCATCTACTTGCTAGAGCGGGCACCAGTAATATCTCCATATGTCCTGTCTCATGCCAGTAGAGCAAAGGGCATCGGCTTGCTACAGGAACATAAAGAGCCTCAAACCATTATATTAGGTCATGGGAATGACCTAATATAATTGTTACTGGCATTTGGCATGTCAAATACAACACGAGCAGCTTGCTAGGCTTGCCGTGCGGGAGGCATATTCTTTAAACACCTCCAAATAAAGCATTTATTGATGAACCGCAGCGGCCGCGTGGAGCCGGGCTGTGATGGGCTGGTCGGTTGGGTGGAGTTCTGAAGAGAGGGAAGTCGGATGTGGAAAATGGAAGCGCCCATGGAGTGGGTGGGGGGGGGTCGTCTGGCTTGTTGTGAGGTTCTGCCGGGGTGGTGGGCCAAGGCTAGAACCCACCATGCCTCCCGACTGCCTCATGAATGGCTGGGCACAGGGAGAGCAAGGAACCGCTCTGCCCCATGTCTAAGAGTCTCTGGACCAGTATACCTGGGCTGGATTGAGGAAGAAACGGCTGCAGGGTAGGTGTCGATGATCCGGGCTGTGGTGGGCTGGTCGGCTGGGTGGAGTTCTGAAGAGAGGGAAGTCCGGATGTGGAAAATGGCGGCACCCATGGAGTGGGTGGGGGTCATCTGGCTTGTTGTGAGGTTCTGCCGGGGTGGTGGGCCAAGGCTAGAACCCACCATGCCTCCCGACTGCCTCATGAATGGCTGGGCACAGGGAGAGCAAGGAACCGCTCTGCCCCATGTCTAAGAGTCTCTGGACCAGTATACCTGGGCTGTATTGAGGAAGAAATGGCTGCAGGGTGGGTGTCGATGATCCGGGCTGTGGTGGGCTGGTCGGCTGGGTGGAATCCAAACATATTAATAGAAATTTCATTTCGGTCTTTAATATTTTACAAAGTATATATAATAGTTACCTAGTTTAGATTCTGAGCCTCTGACATTCTGTCCAGTTTTCATTGGGCCAATATACTGATATCCTTAACTCTCAACTTTAGTTTTATTGATGTGAAAATGCTGGGTTTAGTCTACACGATTCCAAATTCCAGCTTTTCAAATTTAGAACTGCAGAATGTAGTGTATATGGATTTTCTCAAGGGTCAGTTTTAAGTACAATCTAGTCATTGAAGAGCTATCTTAAGTTGTATAAGAAGCCAATAGATTGCAAAGATAAGGACGATAAGCTCCCAAGATCCCTCCTGAAGTGGACCTAGGAGATGGGCAAGTTGCTTGGAGCTGTAATAGTCTAGGCTGGAGGTGCGGCCTGCTGCAATCAGGGTGCATGGGTAGGAAAACATTTTTAGTAAAGTGACTAAGTATTTCAGAATTAAAGATAAATTGCTCCAGAAATCAGAATTCTCTTTTTTACATTTAAAATGAGTATTTATACTCATGCCTCATTTTATTTTATTTTATTTTATTTTATTTTATTTGCTTTTTTGGGTCACACCTGGTGGTGCTCAGGGGTTTCTCCTGGCTCTGAACTCAGGAATTCCTCCTGGCAGTGCTCAGGGGACTATATGGGATGCCGGGGATTGTGCAAGGCAAACGTCCTACCACTGGGTTATCGCTCCGGCCCTCATGCCTCATTTTATATTTGTAATTTTGAGGGGGACTTTTTAAAAGAGAACCATCTCCCTTAAGTGTATAAACTTAAGCCCCCACCCACAGGATGTGCTCCTGCAGCAAAACTTTTATAAAGCTTTGAACATGACTTACTACTCATGTCTGAGTCCTTGCTACAAGATTTTCTCACCTCCTTATCCTATAAATGCCTTTTATCCTTTTCCTTTAAGCCTTTACTTTCTGTGCCATCTGAGAATCCTGGCTGAATCACCTTATTTGCAGAGTCTTCTAGCACACCAATGAAACCTTGATGTGGACCAATGGGGGAACACCGAAGAACCTAGACTCTCTTTTTAGCATGCTACATTCTCTCAGGAAACACTTCTTGAATTTGAGAGTCAGTTTCCTTGGTAGGAAGTAGACTAACTGCTTCTGTGTCCTAAACCTCCATCAGGATCAGTTTGACATTAACAGACTTCCTGAAAATACCTGTGTTTACCTCAGCCTACAGATTTGACATTTTGTCTGAGAATTTTTCCTTAGTTTGAAGTCTATAGCAATTTATCTGGGCACTTTCTACTCAATGTCTTGATTCGTCTTTTTTTGACATGAACCTGTCAAAATTTTGACAGGCTGTCAATCTCTGGCTTCTTCTAGCTACTCAGCCCACATATTTAAGAAAGTGACCCATGATTCTTACATTTCAAAAGTGAGCATAAAATTAAATGAATATAGTTGACAGTCATTATGGAGCCATTGCACAAAAGTTGATTGAAAAGTGATAGTTGATGACATTCTTACTGAAGAATTACATTATTCCCAACACTGAAATTCTAAAAATGGCAAGATATTCTTTACTTTTCCTCTTTATAGCTCTATTGACTTTTATAATGTCTATCATTAAAGTAGTTTGTTCTTTGTACCATTTGAAAAAGGATATTTAACCTTAAAAGCAAACCTTTTCCATTTAGTTTGACCAAATAACCCCTTAACTCTATTCTTTTTAAAACTCAGCTGTCAGTTTATTTTGGATTATAAAGGGACACATATTGGGAAAAGTTTATTTTTGCATTTAATTTGTACAGTATTGCAGTAGATATATTTACAATTTTATGCAAAGAAAAAGATCAATTTTTATTAAATATTGCTAGTCAGGAGTGCACCATGATCTCTGTTTCTAACTGGTTTGGAAAACTTGTAAATGCAAAAGTTTGTATTCCAATGCATTTAAGATAAGATTTCTCTCTTTCCTAGATTAGGTGAAATATATGATTACTGGGGATTGATGATAATTGTGTCCACACAACCCTTTGTCCCAATTCCTGTGTGAATTCTGAACCCTAATCTCTTACAATGTACCCTTGTCTGCAACTAGAAATGTTTCAATGATCATTTGTGGTGTGGTCATACTTGCACAGGGTAGACCTCTAATTAAGAAAGAGTAGAGCCCTTACACAAGGGGAAAGTTTGAATCCAGACATGCACACAGAGAGAACATCTTGTGGGGATAAAATCAGAGATTAGGATTATGACCTGGAAACTGGGCAATTTTGTTAAAATTGAGAGCAAACCGCCAGAAGGATAGAGAGGCAAAGTGCCGTTTATCTTTGCCCCCTACCCCTTTACATACTTTAAAAAGGAAAAATCCACTAAAACTCGGAAACAATATGTTTCACTTAACTAAGTTAGCAATTTGTGATACATTGTTTGTTATAGTGGTCCTAAAAGCTACCTCAATTATATCAATTTTACTGAGAAAAAGTCTATATTTTGGGGGTTGTTCTATTTGGGGACCACACCAGCATTGCTCTGGTGGACCCCAAATACTGACAAGTGCTCCATGAATCATATGGGTCTGAGGATAAGATGCTGACTCCTGTGTGTGGTGTGCACTCTACCCTTTTGGCTCTCTCCCAAATGCTGCCCATTTTTTTTTAACTTTTCAGAAAAATGCAACGCGTATATGACATGTGGATGGAAAAATATTAGTGACATCCATTGGATTAGTTGTTATACTTGCTAACCCTGGGCTTTATATTGTAAATGAGACGTTGCTTTTCTCCTTCCTGTAAGCTTTCTACATATGCTTATGCTAAGGGTTTTTTTTTTTTTTTGGTACAGGCACAGGAAGATAGGGCTGTGCATTATAAGTTAATTAACTCTGAATTAGTTACTCCTGAATATCCTGTCATATATTCTAACTAATTGCCCTGAGATTGATTCTAATTCCTCACATTCCCCCACCCCCAAAAAAAAGGTCCCTACATGGCAGGAAAAGAGATCACCCTGGCTTCAAAACAGGACAACTAATGTTTTGAGTGCAAGACCTTAGAGTCAGCCCTGCTCTGGCCCAAAGAAAAAATAAACTGTGGATCACCATTCAGCCAGAGTAGAGCACTTTGGAGTGCTGCCTTCCATTCTGCAGACTCATTTCTGTTTGGCGATAGGACTGCACCAATAACATCAAGACAATTCTACTAATACCCCCTACTATAGATCTGGTTTCTTGCCCCCTTTTATATTTGTGTCTCTCTAGTTATGGGAGAAGCTTGCTTTAATCTTGAAAAAGGGTGGAGATTTATTACCAAATTTCATCACAAAACAATCGTTTCAATCCTCTCATTTATTCCATGTGACACACTCAATACAACAGCAGAGAGTTGTGTTACTGAAAGTAAGGAAATTTGGGGTATAGTCACTTTGAAGGAAAAAGCAGACTACAGGAAACAGCTAGCCTCTGGCTTCTATTTTGGTCATTGATGGAAGAGCAAATGAGGACTGGGGCAGGAGGTCTAGGAACTCAGAACACAGAGTTCTGATCACCTCCATTGCAGGAAAGAAGCTCTGGAGCATAAAACAAAAGATCTCACACTGGGAGTTCAGTGGCTGGGTGGGTGGGTATGAATGTCCTCCTTCCTAGCAATGAGTAACAACGTTAGATTCATGGTCACACACCTGGTCTTGGGCAGTGACAAATATTCTAGTTTTGTCTATGGAATCATTGGAATAATGACTATGGAACTGGAACAATTCTAAGCCAATTGAAATTTTGACTATGGAATAATTGCCCATGAGCAGACCCTGACACAAGTTCTCACCCTAAGAAATAAGCCCTTCTCTAGGCAGTTTAATTCCTACAACATTCTTGACATTCCTAGGAGTTTTTTTTAAATTGTGTTTGCTCAGTGTTAGTTGATAGCGCTGTGAAACATTTTTCCAGAGTTTAAAGCTTCAACTTAACTGCTCGACCTCCTACTATCATCCCCTGCCCTTGGCTGCCTCCTGGGAGGGCTCCCAACCACCAACCCCCCAGTCACGGCTATGGCTACCTCTCCCTCCAACCCCCACCACGGAGGCCCAACGTCTACCATAGAAAAAGTGAAGGTCATGTGTGTAGGGGTTCAGGAATCTGTAATTATACACTTGCTGAGAATATCCTGTGTTCTAGAGAGTATGAAATTAAATGGCAAACAGAACAGGTCAAATGAAACTTGTGGATCTCCAGAGAGAAGAAAACCCTTCCTTCCTGATTCATGTACAGAGTCAATATTTTCTTTTCACATTGATGATTCGGAGCAGTTGGAGCATAATTCCAAGATACAGAAAAATATAATTTTCAGACATTGCAAGGGACCAAGATGAATATAAGTCCTTAAAGCAGTATTGCAGCTGAGATAAAAGCAACATAGGTTTTCACCACAAATATAGACAGTTCTCATGTTTTATTACTTTTAATGAAATTAAGAATAATAATTATTGTTTCTATGAAACTATTACTATTCTGTAACATTATCCCATAATAATTCAATAGAACCCGTTTGGTTCTATAGAAGATTGGTATCACAGTAGTGAGAAATAGCTTTCTTTAAATATATCTAGCTCACAAATTAGCAAACTCTTCCTAGTGTTCCAAGGGCAATTAAAATTAAACTAAATGGAACATATCATGACTATAAAAATGATTTTATAAGGACTTTAGAAGGATAAACAATATGTGGAGAGTTACTAAATTTATTATTAAAGAGTTCCTTTCCTCAATATGTTTTCCTCAATACATTATTTTTCTATTACATACATAAAATAATGTAGTAGATTTAAGTACATGTATATCTTTTATACTTCGGATATGAATATATTTTTACAGTCTCCTAAGAATTGCCACATGCAGTTTTAAATATATATGTGTGTATGTGTGTGTGTGTGTGTGTGTGTTTGAAATTATGTCCAGGCAACTTAATAATTGCTACCTAAATAAATGCTTATTTTTCCAAAGTGTTAAGTTTGGGGTTAATTAATCATAAATAAATAAGTCATTGAGACTATGTGATCAATTAGGACTGTGTGTCACTTAGAGTGTGCCGGATATCAACGAATAAATCGGAATTGCCATTTGAAGATACTTATAATATTCTCAGTTAATTCAAGATTGTGAAATAAATCTCAAAACAATAAATGAATCTTTAGTAAATTCAAGGACAACATTGCTTTGGGGTGGGAGAGAGACATAGAGACAGAGACATGAAACCCCTCTAAGTATCTCTGGGACAAAGGCACCCAAGAAAAGGAACATTTGATTAGAAGCATACACTAGACCTGGGGCCAGAGGACTAGTGCAGTGATTCTATCTTAAAGTCAGGGAAAGGGGCGATGTGGGAGAGCCTGGGTAGAGATAAGGACAGTTTCCACAAGGAGCAATGGTGGGCTCCAGCCTGAGCCGATAATTTCTGCAAACTCCAACTTCATAGATGGTGAGATGTGAGTGTCCCTGTCCTGTCGGTGCTCGTTGCTGACCTGGCCAGTCATAGCCCCAGCAGGAGAGTTTCCAGACATCCCACGTGAGTGGAGCAGGTGCCAGGAGCACTCTTCTTCGGACACTACATCCTTTGTTGCAAAAACTGGGCAACCTACTACTTGCGCATTTAAAGAATTGCCACGTAATATGCAAGACATTCAGGGAGCCCTTCGCCTTTTGGTGGGATCCACTTCTCCCATCTACAGCAATAACATGTATGACCACTTCCTACACACCCTCTGTGTCCTTCATTTTCCAGTTCTCACAGCAAGGGGGCCGGAGTGATAGCCCAGGGGGTAGGGTGTTTGCCTTGCACGCGGCCGGCCTGTGCCTGCCCAGGTTCGATCCCCAGCATCCCATATGGTCCCCGAGCATCGCTAGGAGTAATTCCTGAGTGCAGAGCCAGGAGAAACCCCTGAGCATTGCCGGGTGTGACCCAAAAAAAGCAAAAAAAAAAAAAAATGTTAAATGACTCCCACCTAGTATGTCCTGCATAGAACACGAGATGTCTCGTGGGCTCCAAGTCCATTGGAAGTTCATCTTCTCTGTAGAGATATCTTCAGAGTCTCATTGTGTGGAGTATATACTGAGGGAGAAGCAGAAATATAAGTGTCGTGCTAGTGAGAACTACTATTTAGCTACTAACTAACTAACTTACTTCTCTGGGCTTAGTAACTAACTTCTAAGTAACTAAATTAGAAGTTAGTTACTAAGTAACTTCTCTGGGCTTAGGGAAGCAGCATCGGGTACTTATCAAGAGACCATTGCAGACTGGGGTTTAAATTTTCCCTTCACTAAACCTGTAAGATTTTCGACGAACAATAGACTCTCAGAATCTTAATTTCACTTGCAAAAGGGCAAAATCAACAAGTACTTCTTGTTGGCTGACAGAAGCGATAAAGACCCAGAGATAATTACTGTGCGGTGTCAGTCAGTCAACACTCAGGTAAGAATAACTTTAAAATGCATAAAAGTGACAGAATAATATTTTCAAAGTATATGTGCAGCATTATCTGATCTCATCCACAAATGCATGTATGTACACATGAAACACAAGAAAAAAGACAAAACTTAGAGAAATACTTTGAGTGTGTGAATGGGACTGTGGATAATAACTTTCCTTTTTTCTTTTGTATTCTTTGAAGTTTTATCATTAATGTAATGTATTCTATGTTTAGAAAAACAAAACAAACGATATAAAAAACTTTGTTTTTCTGATTAGATCTGAGACAAAGCAACTAAAGTTTTGGTAGCAAAAAGATCCTGTTAGAACTTGTAGGGCAGGAGTGTTTGCAGTTTCAGTGTGATAGGCCAAACAGATGTCGCTACTTACAAGATTCCTCTTCATGACACTAAACAGATAGTTTCCGACTTAACGACTCTCCCAGCACTATTTTCCCTTAAAAAAGCTAACCACATCAATATTCTCTAGAAGACCCTCTCCTAAACAAAATGCTAAACTAATTTTAACATGTTTAAAATGAGTACTAGTACTAAAGAAACCACGTAAAAAGGTCAATAATAGTAAATTATTATTATTATTATTATTATTATTATTATTATTAATTTTTGCTTTTTGGGTCACACCCGGTGATAGTCAGGGTTACTCCTGGCTCTGCACTCAGGAATTACTCCTGGTGGTGCTCGGGGACTATATGGGTTGCGGGGGATCCATCCAGGGCCAGCACAGGCTGGCGCGTGCAAGACAAATGCCCTACCCGCTGGACTATCGCTCCGGTCCCAAAAGTAAAATATTATTAATGACAGATAACTCAATCTCAAAAAGTTAAATCATTGACTTTTCCATATTATGCTGGTGTTTGTCCTAAAATAGTCTAAAATAGTTCTTTTTTATTGTTTATGAGAATGAAATAGTTTTCAGTTTGCCATCTCTTTTCTTAATAACATAGTCCATAAAATTTATATATAAGTATATATACATATATACGTATACATACATATATATATATACATATATATATACATATATATATATATGAGAAACAGGACATGTGGAATCCTGTTGATTAGGATAAGACAATGGGACAGAAAGTGCTGCTTTGTCTTACTTTGAAACAATGACACACACCCTGCCAGTTCATAGCTTTTTACCAATTCATTGTAGACTGGCAGCTCCTATATCTGTTTCAAGATGAACTTCACCTCCAAATGTTTAGAGGTACCATTAAGAAATGAGTAATCTATTTATGACAATATGTATGAATCTGGAGAACATTATACTATGTGAAACAAGCCAGACATAGAAAGACTAATAGTGCATGATTTCACTTATCCACAGAATTTTGTCAAGTCAAACTCACAGAACCAGATTAGAGTGGTGATTGCCAGGAGCTGGACTTGAGAAACATACTAAAGTGTTTGCCACGGGAACCCATTTTTCAGGATGAATAAATTTTAGCAATATGCACACTGTTGAATACAGCAAACAATACTGTGTTGTCTACTTGGAATTTACTAAAAGAGAATCTTCAGTGTGTTTTACTCACATACAAAAGGTAAGAAAAGTGAGATGTGTGTCAATAAAGTTGGTGAAGGTCATCAAAAACATGTATGGTTCATCTTACTAGGTTTGGCATATTCTTGGTTCTAATAATTTCCTTTCCAATGGCAGATTATTAAATGAAGATAAAATAATCATATTATATAGCATCTAGTGATGTATAGTTACATTTAGCACCGTAGTTAAGAGATGATTTTATATAGGTTTGATTAGCACCTCCAAAGTGCTTTAAAAAAAAGCTGAAATAAGCATGGATTAAGGTAAGAATAAAAGAGAACACATTAAGGTACTTATTATTCCCATTTTTTTTCTCTTTAAGCACGGAGAAAGGATTCAGCAAATGAACTTTGGCATCTCCAAAACAGATGATGCCTAAATAGTATTAAATTGAATGAATAAACTGCAGCAACGCTCTCAGTGTGTCATGAACCACAGTTTTCTTGTCAATTAACACACTATTCTTTTGGGGATTTGGAATTTGAGGAGCATTTAAGCCCTACTAACAGCACACAGGGAAGACTGTCCTTGAATGCATACAATATGCAACAGTTTGTTGCAAAGTGTTACTAGTGTTGAAATGTTCTCTGTTACCGTTAGTTTACTTAAATGGATAAACAGGAAAGCGTTCTAAGCAGATTAATCATCTTAACTCTAATTCATAATTTTTTATTTCCAAACAGGACATTTCTTAATCACATTCTAATTTGTGTAATCAATTTAAAATGTTGTTGATATTGTTTAAATTTACTATGAAAACTATTTATTCAAAACATCGCTTTGACGTAGCTCAGTTTTCATTATTATCTGTCTCTCTAAACTCCTGAGGATTGAGATCTTTGTGATGATCTCTTAGTTAATTTATACTCAAAAATATTTGTTGGTAGATGATGGTAGGAAAGATCAAATTAATGTAGTAATAAAGTAAAAATTAGTTAAATAAACTGTTTTCTAGGGCTAGCTCTCAATAATAAGTCAATTTTCTTGAGTGTGTTATGACTTGAATTTTATCCTTCCAAAAGAAAAAGAAAAAATGGTGCTCCCTTGGATGATGCAAAAACCTGAGTGTGCCAAGTGGAGGTGATCCAGGAAAGTAGGAAAGAATGTGGAGATTTGCGGAAGCCATACTTGTACTCGGGTGTTGAAACTTTGTATGCCTGGACCACTGCACTGAACATTATTGTAAATTATGATACCACATTGGAAATAATCTCTTCCATTTAGGGGCCGCACGTATGCCTCAAGAAGGCATGTCTCCACAGGAAGTGTGAGATTGCAATGAAAGTTGGCCCATTTCCATCCCTGACCCCTTCTCTGCCCCTCAGAGCACCCAACAGAGCTATGCTGGGCATGTGTCCTATTTAATTTCCTTCAAATAAAGTTGAAGTTGCAGTGACTGATTTCCTTAATTGAATCTCTGCTGACGTGTGACCTTGGGACTTCCAAATTTGTGACTTCTTATTCTACCTTGCAATTTTTTGCCAGCTTGTCTTAAAGAAGTTCCTATTACTGTCAAGAGAAAATTACTTCCAGTTCTTTCATATGTCAGAAGCTTGTCATTTCTGCAGGTGTGTCCCATTGTGACTCAGGGAATGGGAAGAGCTTTGATTTTATTGTCACTTTTTTTTCTTTGAGCTATCTTGCCTTTCCTTCTTTACGCATGCCTCATGCTGGCTATTGTTATATAATTACTTTAATGTATAATGTGAACTGTTTGATCCTCTTCAGGCAATGCTTGTCAGAAAAGATAATTTTGCAACAAAACTTTTCCAAACCCTAAAGGTATTATTTGATAATCTTATAAATGGTGGACTATTTAAAATTTGTTTCGATGACTGATGAGTTAGAAGAGGCTCTCTTTTTCTTAGGGGCTTTTTAGGGTCTGTAAAAGCACATATGGGTCAAGGGAATCATTGAATTGAATCACTGACTCTCAGACTTCAGGGAATTTCCAATATTCTCTCGCTTTTCTATTGCATCTTAGTCTTAGACTTTATTCTTCTTAAACATAACGTACTGGGAACACTGTTGTCAGATACTTCACGGAAGAACTGCTTGTTTATTTTTCTTATGTTTATTTAATTGAATTTATAGGCATTTAAAATATCCTGGTCTTGGGATGAAAAAATCATCCTGATGTTTATTATTTAATTAACTTTATGGGAGTTCAAAGTATCCTGGTATTGGAATGAAAAATCATCCTGATGTCCTGATGGGATGAGGAAAATGCATTTGCTTTTGTATTCTGGTGAAATGGTTTTCTCAGCTTCTACTTCTGAGGGAAGCCTTACGGTCCCTCAAGCATAGGAAACGTTTTTTGTTTGTTTGTTTTTGTTTGTTTTAAGCAAGAATGAACATCTGTGAACATATAATCATTGAAAGTTCATAGTTTATCTGCTGATGTTGAAAATTATAAGAGGGGCCGGAGCGATAGCCCAGTGGGTAGGGCATTTGCCTTGCACGAGGCCGGTCCATGCCGGCTCGGGTTCAATCCCCTGGCATCCCATATGGTCCCCCGAGCACCGCAAGGAGTAATTCCTGAGTGCAGAGCCAGGAGAAACCCCTGAGCATTGCCGGGTGTGACCCAAAAAGCAAAAAAAAAAAAAAAAATTATAAGAGTAGATTTGGAATGAAATGAAATATAATCACCATTGGAAAATCATTTTGGGTATTTTTACTGCCCAAAATTCTCTGTGCTAATCCCATTTATCACACATCACCCCTACGCCTGCTAACCACTGGTCTTCTTCAATATCTGTTGTTCTGTCTTTTGCTTTTCTAGATTATCATATAGTTGGAATAATAAAGTATGCAGACTTTGAGATTAAAATTAAAATTTTTGTAATATAGTCAAGTCTTTCTTTGCCTTTTTAGTGCTACACAACTATCTATTACCTCTGCTGAATATCATCTTAGTTATTTTCATATTTGGGCAATTATAAACATAAGTGTGTATGTTTTGTGTGGAAATCAGTTTCCAGCTCTGTAAGCAAACACCAATGAGAGAAATTCCTAGAGCATAAATCAAGAACATTTTGATCTTCCAAAGTTAGAACTACACTTTGTCTTCGTTCTGCAGTCATGTTTTCATTGCTCAAGATACCAGCATTATATCAGGGTGTTGCAGGACTCCTAAGGGCCGCTGCATCTGCTCTGGATTGCCTCCCCGCAAATCACTCCGTAGATAAGGGGGTAGTCTAAATGTGGCAGTTTGTCCGACCATGTATGCTGTACTAGCTGGTATAAATATTCTCCCATGCTATCACAATCATCGTGGGACTAGCTAGATCTTACCAGCATATTAGCCTGGCCACGTAAGGACACCTAAGTAATTAGATCAGAGAGAAATGCTGTTTGCTTCCAAACAAACAAGCATGGCTCCCTGATAAAATATAAAACTACAATGAAGTAGAGGAGACTTGTGAAGGCTTGGAGAAATATTTAACTGGCATTGGTGTTTATCTTTGGTACAGTGACATGCCATCTCAGACACCCCCTTCTCTACATTTCAAAGGCATTCCGGCTCAAAACATTAGCACAGTAAAGGCCCTAGGTGAGATGCAGGGAGGGACTACCTAAGGGCATTGGACCCTGCTTTCCATAACAATGGGAGGAAGGACTGAGTTTCGGGGGTATAAACTTGCCGGTTCCCGTTCTCTCTGGCTTCTTCTTCCGGTGGGATTTCGCCTTGTGAGCGTTTATTCCCCTTGGAAGTTTTACATGTGGTGGTCGCCATCTTGGCCTACACGTGGCTGGGGTTCTAGCCTGGAATCCTAAGCATCGGGTTTTTCCTTTTGCTGATTTGTATGCCTGAACCTGTGATAAGTAAAGCCTTCTAAAACCGCATCGGATTCCTGAGTGTCCATCCATTCCTCGCCGGCCGGAGGTAGAAGGGAACTTCGCTTCCCGGCACTGTTGGGGACCCGGCGGAGCGCCCGACATCAGGGTATAAACACATTACTTTTTTCTGTGTTCTGAAGTTTGGTCACTTCATTGTTTTATCAATGGCACGGCAGGTAAGTGAGTGCCTTACAAGCATCTGATCTGATTTATCCCTAATACCACATATTGTGGTTCTCAAGCTCAAGTAAGAGTGATCCCTGAGGGAAGAATCAGGAATAAGCTCTGAGCATGCTGGTGTGGCCTATTGAAAATATATTCACATTTATATTTACACTCTTAAATATTTACATATTTAAAATATATTTACACAAAGATATATTTATAGTGGTCATATATATTTATATATAATTTATATATATTTATATAGAGTTGTTCTGTATAAATATTTATTTATATAGAATAACAGAGAGTTGTTCTATATAAATATACATTTATATAGAACAACATAGATTATATAGAACAACATAGAGTTGCTCTATATAAATATATATTTATATCGAACAACTGTTTATATATAAAAATTTTGGGACCGGAGAGATAGCCCAGCGGTTAGGGCATTTGCCTTGCATGCAGCCGGCCCATGCCGACCCGGGTTCGTCCCCCAGCATCCCATATGGTCCCTCAAGCACTGCCAGGAGTAATTCCTGGGTGCAGAGCCAAGAGAAACCCCTGAGCATTGCCAGGCGTGACCACCCGCCCCAAAAATAAAATTTTTATCTTTATATCTTCATGAGTGCGGTGTCTTAAAATCTTTGCTCCATAAATTACATGACTTCCTAATGTTGATATATACAAGATCTTCTTATATTTTGGTTATCAGTATTTTATCTGAAACCTTTTGAAAATATTTTCTCCCACTTTGTGCTTTTCATCTTATTCTCTTGCTATTGTCTTAGAGAATACAGATATTTTTAATTTTAATAAAGCCAGTTTTTCAACCAATTCTTTCATGAATCATATTTTCAGTGTTGTCTGCTTGTAGTGTTTAGTTGATCCTGCCTTCTGGAATGACCTCTCAGAAATCTGTTCTTTTACACTGCCAAGACTCTCTGGTGTGGTCAAGATGTTCTATGAACATTTGCATCACAGTGTCACTGTGACCAAATCTTTGGCTGTTCAAGAAACATACTTTAGAAAAATAGCCATCTTAGATTTAGAAACACGAACTGTAGAATTTCACGTTTCTTGATTCCTTCTATGTTTGATGTCAAAGAAATATTGTTATGATTGCTCAGTTAACTTTTCATCCAGAAAAATTCATAAACAAAATAATAATGGCAGTAGTTGCACCTTTTAAAAAATAATAGAAAAGGACTGGAGAGAATAGACGACAGAAAATCACTTGCACTTGAGTTCCGTGAGTTGATCCCGGAACCATAGGAGTGATTGCTGAACGCAGAGCTAGGAGTCAAGCCCTGAGCAGTACTGGGTTCACTGCTCTACAATCCCTCTCCAAAGAAAATCCTCTTGAAAAGAAATTTCTGACCCAAAAACAGACCATGAAAGCAAGAATTACTATTGCCCAGAACATGAAGGAGGGCATTTGGGGTGGGGTGAGGGGATTGAAAGAAATTTTTTCTTTCCTATTCCTGAAGCAACCAGATGCCATTGGGCTACATTGGCACGTGATAGGGTCCAATGGAAATGTTACTGGCGCCCGCCTCCAGCAAATCAATGAATAACAGGATGTCAAGTGAAGTGATCAAGTGAAACTATGGAAAGTTAAAACTTCAACTTACTATTTTCAGAGATTCCCTAGTGTCAAGTGGAAACGCAATAAGTGTGACGTTGATTATTGTATTTCTTTCTAACAGATTGTTTGGGCTTTTTTTTTTCCACTAGCACTTTTTTGGGAGGATGGTCATGTCATGGTAGCAGGGTGGTCAGGGAGAGGAGAAAAGCTCATTTTATCATTCCTCCTTTATCAAGCTTTGAAACAGGGAATGAATTGATTCAACACCCACAATTATGTTCACATCTTTCTGTTTGTTTCTTTACGTCACTTTGGTAACTTGACTTCAATCAAGGTAGGAACAAAAACTGGCACTTATCAGTCTTTTCCACTAGCATCTATTGTGAAAGATTCACAGCACATTACAGCCATGAGCCCTTGATATGTACCAGCTACTGCTCACTCACCTTCCCAGAGACTCTGTATCCTGTTGAATCATGACATCATAAGTCACTGCGTTTTTCAGTTTTTTTTTAAGTATTTTATTATACCACCGTGAGATATACAAATAAAAAAGATATACAATTAAAAAGTTCATGTTTGGGTTTTGGTCATACAGTGTTCCAGCACCCGTCCCTCCACCAGTGCCCATCTCCCACCACCAACATCCCCAGTTCCCTCCCCCCTTCCCCAGCCCATCTCCATGCTGGGGAGGTGCCATGGAAGAACCTGCGTTTTTCAGTTTTACTTACAGCCTCAATCCTTCTTTCCGTAATAGATATCATGATGCAATTAAGAAAAAAACAACATGAGATACCAGGGACCCTACAGAAAAATAATAACAAAAGAATTAAGTTCTGACTGATAGGCATATAACAAGGGTTTAGTAAACACTAATTGAACTGAATTAAAGTTTTCTCCTATCTGATTTTGTCAATGCACATTTTTGAAGGGATGAGAAACTCATGGTACTATTAAATAGCACCAACATTTCTCAGACTCAACTTGTCTTCAGACAAACTATTCTACTCTGCAGAAAAAATATTCTCATTATAGTTAATGGAAAAGATTAAGTCTTTTACTAAAATCTCAGAGTGAGCTCATGAAAATTTTAAGTAAAAACCATCACTCATATCATTCATAAAAAAAAGAACATGCTATGTTTTTTGTTTTGTTTTGGTTCTGAGTTCACATCTATCTGTACTCAAGATTTAACCCTGGCTTTGTTCTCAATCATCGCTCCTGGCTCGAGATGACCCTATAGGTGCCAGGAATTAAGCTGAGTCAGCTGTCTGCAAGCTACCTGCAAGGCAAACACCCTGCCCCATGTACCATCTCTCTAGCCTGACCAAGATCAACATTACACTGCACCAGTTTTAGTGTTAAAATGTGATTTTTATATATAACAAGTATTGATATTATATAAATGTGGCAAAATATGTTTTCTTCTATAAATATATCACTTTCAAACCAAAAAAATTAGATACTAAAAAACATTGAGCACTGGTTGGCGATAACTACTGAAGATATTAGCATCTGAAAATATTAGTTTTAGGAATTCTCTGATAACATAGAATTATTTAACAATTATTTACTTTTGCATATCCTTCAAAGTCTACAGAATATTTTAACTTTATTTAAACTTTATTTAAAAATTTCACTTTACTGATTTATTTTCACAATATTCATAAGATAATATCTCATGCCTTATATAAACTAGCTTGAAAGAATTATAAATTGTTCATATTCACATAGTTAAGACTTAGTTAATTGCTTTTGGAATGTCTTTTCACTTCTTATTGTGCTGCCATTTTAAGAAGGAAAAGAAATTAGTCTGTTGTGAACAATTTTCCTTTAATATGTTGATTAACATCTTAATCTTTATAAAATAGATTATGATAATATATTGGTACAAAAATGTTGGTATTACTTTTATGCATGCTTAAAAAATTCTGGGCATAATGATAATAATTACCACATTTTACCTAAATGACCTCATTGGATAATCAAGGACATTAGAAAATTCAGATTTTTAAAAACTGAAGTTAAAACAAAATGAATTTGTTTAAGATCTCTTAGTGACAGTGATTTGAAAAGCATCACTGATTCTCAATTCTATGAATTTAATTAATAATTTTGAATGTATTACTAAATCCCTTGTATCACACCTGTATCACTTGTCTTCCTGTTCATCAGTTTGCTTGAGCGGGCGCTAGTAACATCTCCATTCATTGGGAATGAGGTCCATTATTGTAACTGTTTTTAGTATATCGAATACACCAAGGGTAGTGCCAGACTCTGCCATGGCTCTGGGTTCATCCTACCTCTCAAGGTATTGTTATTGCCCTTTGAGATGTTGCAGGTGTGGCTGCAGTGCCTGGCTGCATGGACAGGTGGAAGACAGGAGACAGGCATGTCTACACCCAGGACTCTGCCCCATGGGCCCTTGTTGGTTGATAGTCTGACATAGAAAAGACTGGGTATTACTAAATATTGAGCAAATATTGTTTTATCTTCCATTGGTTCTCTTTCATTCCCACTTCGGGTAATTTTTTCTTACATAAATACTTTAAACAGATTCTATCTTGTGCCAAAACATTCATGAAACAATTCATATGCCATTTCTCTTAACTTTATTAATAGCCCTTTCTTCTTGGATTTTGCCATTTGTGCAATAATTCAATATATATCCAGTAAAAATAAAGTAAATGCCCAGTCAATGTTAATTGCATTGGCTCTCAGTTCAGATTAACTATATCTGGATTTTACTGTGATATTTTGCTTTTCTTATTTACTGGGATACTTTGTTCCAAATACCTATATTCTCCTTTTATAGACTTTATCTGTGAAATGGAAATAAACTAGTATGGCCAAGTAGCTTTTATATGATGATAGATAAATGAATACCCAAGTATACCTAGAACAGTTTTGAATGCATAGCATGGTTTCTTAACCAAAGTTCATAAATGTATTTCTTACATAGATACTATTAAAATGCTCAATCATGCAAAAAGTTCAATTTGAGGCACAAGATTGTACATTTGGGACTTTATTTGCAAATTATAACCTATAGATTATTGTTGCAGTACACTGTGGCTCAGAACCTCTGCATTTGCCAGGAGTTACCTCCTTCAGACCACTTTGTAGATAGGGACAGGAAAACAGTTTGGATTTGTGACTATGTGGCATAATATCTTACAATGTATTCTATGTTAGCTGGTATAAATATTTCCTCATTATCACGGGTCCCTCGTGGCACTATATAGATCTTACCAGTATATTTACCTGACTACATTGGATCTCTAAGTAATTAGATCAGAAGGAAATGCTGCTTGCCTCCAAGAAAGCAAGCATGGCTCTCTAATACGTCTAAATGCTAATATCCAAAATTTATGTGAAATAAAGACAAGGATCTTGTGAAGGCTTGGAGAAATATAAACCTGACTGTAGAATATCCATGGTACAAATGCATGCCTTTGTATTCTGAGACAAAGTTCATCTCACATGCCCTTCCCTCCACCTGTATAGGGCCTGCTGGAAAACCAAGGGCCTGTAGCTTTGGCTGGGGCAATATTCACATTTCATTAGGACAAGGTGAGGTCTTGGGAGAAGTTACCTAAAGAGAATTAGCCTTAACTGCTTTCTGTTGATGTGGGCAGGTCAGGGCTGAAAAGATATAAGACACAAAGCCTGTTTTCTTCTGTGCCTCTTCTCCTCTCTTCCCTGTCTGCTCTCAGTCTCTGCTTTCCTTCTCTCCATTCTCTTCTGTGTTGGGCCTTAGCACGTGAGAATGGCTAACTTGACCTAGGATTCTAAACATACACGTGGCCAGGGCCCAGCTAGAAACCTAAAGTCTGGGATTTTCTTATTGTTGAATTGTATGCCAGAACAAGTGTGAGTAAGGCCTTTTGAAACTTTGCTGAATTCGTGAGTCTTTCTCTCTCTGCCGGCCCCGACCCCTGGGGCAGAAAAGGATCCCTAACCCTTCTCCCACGGGGAACCCAGCATTCTCTGGCAATAATAATCACTATTCATAAAATATAGTTTATAACCTATAAACAAAAATACTTGTTTGCAAATCATAACCAAAAAAATGAGACTCCTTCTTTGCGATTGCTTTGGAACAAAATGAAGATTCAAAATTCTAAATTGGATATTTAAAGTATTTTGAACTACACCTTGCAGTGCTCAAGGGTCACAACTGGAGGTATTCAGGAAAGATCATGGGGTTGAAAGGATCACAGGGTACCCACTGAGATTTCTCTTTGGCCCTGAGTATCAGTTCTTTAGAACAAATTCAGAGAGCATCCAATGACATTTTATTTTCCCACTTATGAAATAAGACTATTACTATCTAGCTCAAAAATTTCTTAAAGCAATACTAAGTCTTATAGGGCAGTACAAGCATAGAAATTAATGAGATATAGGCAGCTAATAGAGCGAAGGGCAAGGCTGCCTCAATGCCAGGCCCTCCTACCTTTGGTCTCTTCCACGCGCGTTTCATTCCCAGCACCTCACAGAGAAGTGTGGTCTGTGGGAATCTGACACCCTGTGCCTGGTGGTGGAGGATACCATGTTAGTTACACTCCACAGTTGAGTTGCTGAAGTTCCTGAGTCTAACAGACCCTGAATGGCACCTGCCATATGCCATTTTTGTCACTGTCCTTCATTCTACATGATTATCACATTTCTTTCCATTTACTATTTTCTGAAGACTGGGATACTCAATCATTTATCAAAAATTTGAAGATAAGTCTAACATATTAGTTGAACAAAGAGTGGTGTTCTCCCATCAGGGAAAAAAAAATCAGTGGTAGGAAAGGGTAATAAAACAAACTATTGGGTGATCACCAAACCCCACTCTACCCATTTTGTTCAGAAAAGCCCAGTACAGGCTCTCCTTTCACAATCTCTTTAATACCTTTTTAAACTCCATACCTTTTTTGGACACTCCCATAGAGAACAGACTGCCATGCGTGTCATTCTCCAAACCAGATCCCTTCAGTAATGAGAGGATCTTCTCCCTGTGGCGATCTCACCTGAGAATTGACTTGATGTTTGCGGTGTCTCTCCCCTAGAATGTTGGCTCTCTCCAGCTCTGAGCAGATGTGAGAAAGAGCCACCGTTATCTTCTTTTCACTTAACCGGTCTGACACTGACACTCTCTCAGAGCCTTCACTGACATTGCCTTTATCTCCCATAATCAATCTGATATTTCCAACAGGCCATTTATGACGTCTTTCTTGGTCCTTGGCTGTAACAGTTGAAACCTTCTGGCAGTTCATTCTTCAGGAGGCCTTTCTGTCCCATACTTCTCAGGTGTTCCTTTGGAAACACAGCTTGGACTAGTCACCAGTACTTTAGAGCTTCTTCTAAACCATAATCCCAAGGTTTCCATACAAGGGCG
Organism: Cryptotis parvus; assembly: GCA_021461705.1. Taxonomy (NCBI): domain Eukaryota; kingdom Metazoa; phylum Chordata; class Mammalia; order Eulipotyphla; family Soricidae; genus Cryptotis; species Cryptotis parvus. The sequence goes on along the minus strand of JAJIBD010023156.1, from coordinate 10,711 downwards.
CTACAGGAAGCTCTGACAGTAGAGGGTTCTCCAGTATAAGGCATAAGTTCTCTTTTTCCATTAAATGCAGGGGTTGAGTCACATATTTTTGCATCCTCAGTTAAAGGCTGCTCATAGTCTTGAGGTCAAAATACAGTTCCTTCCCTGTGGCTGTGGAGTATAGAACCACTGGGCACGCATGAGCGCTGTCCTCGATGGAAGCCTCACCAGTATTTAGGTTTTACTTTTAAACCTTTCATACTTTCAATGAGTGCCTAAGTTGTACACATTATATCCTGAGACCTCTCTTTGCATGTTCTACATGACTGGCCTAGTTTGTTTGGTTTTGGTTTTGTGGCAACACTCAGTGGTACTCAGGGCTTCCTGCTGACTCTGCACTCTGGAATAACTCCTGATGGGGCTCGGGGGCCTGTTGGGCTCTGCAGATTGAATGGGAGAGCCACGTGCAAGACAAGTGCCCCACTTGCTGGTCTATCATTCTGACCCTGAGAAAATATTTTATTTTTGATTATTCGACTAAAAACACCTAAGAAGAGTCACAATGACTCTGCTTAAATCACTTTGATTGTTTAGATACATAACTTCATGCAAGGGAACTATAACAGCCTTATAATCAGGAAAATTTTCTTTTTCAGAAGTCATGGCTCACCTACATCGCTTCTAGGGATTGCTCACACAAGCGGTGGGGGTGGGGAGCATGCTGGCTGGACTTGGAGTAGGGATTTGGGTTCCTCCACCCATTTCTTCACCTCCATGTTGGCGGGCGAGGATGCGAGCTTCCAGCCATCACAGCCAGCAACGGGAAGAGAGACACTCGATACGCTCAGCTGTGCTGGTGTGTGTCCGCTGTACAGCAGCGCAACAGTCTTAGACAATAATGGAAGTTAGGACAAGTTCCTTCCCAGGATCTTTCACATTTATTCACTGTAATGATCATTTTAGTTTCAACAAACTGGGGAAGTTAATGGGCAATGGGGAATTATAATGTCCACTAGAACTCACTATTGAATATATACATAGAGACTTCATCATAAACCATTAATATCTGTAGGGCAAGTCACAAAGTGTAAGAGAAGAGAGAAATACAGAGACACAGAGATAGATAGAGAAAGAAAATGTGCCTGCAATAGGGGCTGGCAGGGGTTGGGTGGGAGGGAGTATTTGGATGTTGGTGGTGGGAATGAGGCACTGGTGGAGGGATGGGTGCTGGAACACTGTATGACAGATATCAATTATGAACATCCTTGTAATTGTTTATCTCATGGTGGTTTAACAAAAATTAAGGGGAAAAAACAAAAACAAAAGTCATGGCTCATGCAATAGCTCTCCCAGAGCTGATACTATAATGTTGTATAATTCATCTATAGATAAAACCAGTAGCAATAGGGTTTTAACTTAAGGCGCATAATCATGCTTCATATAGTATGACCGTGGCAGTGGTGTTTACAATTTTTGCATGCAAGATTAGAATTCAAGGCACCTCTGTCTGTATATTAGAAGACAGATAATTATTCCTGTTTCTTTAACTCTGGGACAAGTGCCAGATTCCAGCTGATTACACTGCGACCAGGACATCCTGGTGCCTTGGTTGCCCAGCAACCATTCTCCTGCTATTTTCTCTCTCTCTCTCTCTCTTTTCTCTCTCTCTCTCTCTCTCTCTCTCTCTCTCTCTCTCCTCTCTCCTCTCTCTTCTCTCTCCCCTCTCTTTGTTTCTCTATCTCCTCCCTCTCTTTTTCTCTCTCCTCTCTCTCCTCTGTTTCTCTCTCCTCTCTCTCTTTCTCTCTTTCTCTCCCACCGCCAGTGACGCCGAATACAGTGTCATACAGGATTGAAGTTGGCAGATAAGAAATTCAACCTCATTACAATCAGCCAGGGCTTGTTTGGTATGGACACAGCCTGGCCTTTAAAGTCAGACAAATTCAAATCCAAATATGACCTTGAAGAAGGTAGCGAACCTCTCAGTTTGCTTTCAAAGTGAATACTACATTTTGGTGACATCCTTGTCTTGTTCACCTCACACAGCACACTGCTTGGGCAGTTTGTTTTTCAAGTAATATTTGCATGGAGACAGTTGCTCATCACACAGTGCTCAGTTGGCTCATTGTTCTCTGAGAGGGAATTTTCCAACAGTGAGGAGAGGAGTTTGGGGAAATTTTTCTGCCAAAGAAAGGTTATGATAGGTAGCCAATGAGTTGATTCCTTTTCACTTGAAATACTGAAATATAGTTACAGATTTTCCTTTATATGTTCTATAACTTGTGCCAGCCATAAGTTTCCCTCCTGAAGGACCAGGAAATTTGCATTCAGATGGATGTGGTGACAATGCATGAGCAAGCAGGAAAAGAAACAGGAAATTTACCATGCGTGATAATTGCTAGGAGAGAAACTTAGGGGTAGGAAAGTGGCTATAAAAAGACTAACAAGAGACCTAACTTAGTAATATGTAAGAAATCCTCCACACGCACACACACACACACAAAGCACACACACATACACACATACAAGCACACACACAAGCACACACACAAGCACACACATACACACAAGCACACACACACACAAGCATTGAAAATAAAACTCAAGAGGTCTGCAAAAAGAAGCCCTAAATTGAGAAGTGTGATAGATAATCAACAGCCAGTCATGGGACTGGAGAAACAGTTCAGGGATTAAGGGACTTTTCCTGGATGACCAACCCTGCCTGGCTCGATATTCTTCACTGTGGTGCTTGAGCACGAAGTTTTGCTGGGTGTGGCCCCTTCCAAGTAAAATTAAATGAAGTTTCAGGTTATTACAAATATTTAATCATGGAACAGAATTGGTGATGTCTCAAGGTATTTTTTTTTTGTGTGTGTGAGAGAGAGAAAGAGAGAGAAAGATAGAGACAGAGACAGAAAGAAAATGTGGGAGCATGGGGCTTTAAAGCAAAAACCAAAACAGCGAGCCAGAGAGGAATTAGCTGGTGAGCAGTTCCCAGAGCACAGTCTCAAAACTCTCCTCTGTGGGCGGTGCTCAGACGTCTGAGGTTATGGAGGTCTGCCTGTGGTGGTATTGTGCAAATCTGGGGGAACGTCTGTATCATTTCTTTTGACAGAAACCCCATGTAAAACATTGTAGGAATGCAGTAGGAGCCAAGGATGTTAACTTGAAATGAAAAGCATGTGAACAGAAATTGAAACGTCCAAGTCCTGAGAGCAATGACCTCATGGCTAAACCGTAACACAGCCTGGGAATACAGTGCAGGCACAATAAATATGATAAAAATCCATAGGGTAAATACAATTGTTGCATATACTAAAATATGGCTAGACAGTGAGCTGTTCATTAAACATGCTACCCTATCTTAATTTATTGTTGTTGAAAATAGTCTCATGAAGTCAGGACAAAAGGTGCTATGAAAATAATAACTGTTGTTATTATAAAATCTACAGACATCTTCCATAAGGGCAGAGCCAGTCTCTTGCTCTCAATGCCTCCATTCTCTTCTTCAAAATATTTATTTTCCATTGTTATATTTTTACTTATTTATAATAGGCAAAATGTGAGAGTTTGTCATTGTAAAATAAAAGTACTGCCTGCAAACCATGCCTCCATCATTAACTCTATGACCTCTAAAACACAGAAACGAGTTCTCATGACAAATCAGTGTGCATATCATTTACGAGAGGCAAATAAAATTGTGCAGGCTGCTGGAGCAGATTACTCTGCAGTCTATTAGTCAGAAAAGGATGAGTTTTCGAAGTGCATGCAGGTAGAAATTTTTTTTCAGTCCTGGTAAACCCGCTTCTTCTTCTTCTTTTTTTTTTTTGACCTGAGCCTGTTTATCAAGAGTGAACGCCAGTTCTACCTTCCATCTTGACCAGAGTTCATTGAGCATTCGCAACCTGATTAAAATCATGGAGTGAACAGCTCTTGTTTGAATTCTGTTGATAAGAGCATACTTTAATATTCATATTTTCAAAGGAAAAAAGAATTTCCAAAACAGTCTGGCTTACTGAAACCAATATAGGGTAATAGACATTGGAGTAAAAGAAAAAAACACAATTTCACAATCACCAAGTGCTAAATGTTGTATTACCTTTGTGCATTCTTATATGTGTTTATTTGCATGCTTATCTATTTCATATTTATCCTATTTTATTTCATATTGAATCACAGAGAGATAGAGTTACAGGTTGTTTATGATTGGTTTTCAGTCATATAATGTTCCAACAACCATTCCTTCACCAGTGTACATTTCCCACACAAATATCCCCAGTTCCCCTCCCCCCTCACTTCCTGCCCCCGCCTGCCTCTGTGACAGGCACTTTAGTGAAATGTCATTGGACATGGTCATGGACTTATTTTTTTTAATATAGAAATCATTCCCAGTGGATATGTGGGCCCAAAGGTTTTGTGCTCAAACCAGTCATGCATTAGTGCTCTTAACTGGTTGTGCTCAGGGGTTATTTTAGCTACATCCAGGAATTCTAAATGGGGAGAGTAACGTGGTGCCAATGATTAATCTCAGGGCTTTGCAATGCAAGATGCATGCTCTTCCTCTTGAGTCAGCCCCCATCAAACTTTTTCTTTTTGTTTACTTTTGGACCTCAACTAGATATGCTGAGGGTTTATTCCTGTCTGGGATTGGAGGATAATATGGAATCCTGGGTATCAAACTAGGGTCAGCAGTGTTCAAGGCAAGTGCCTTAGCCACTTTATTATTTTTATTATCTCTCTCAAGACCCTCACTAACTATTTTTACTGTAATTCACACCACATAAATAAACTTGTTTGCATGGTTTAAGCAATCAATATGTTTTTACGTGTAAAATAACCATAAACCACATCTTGAAGCTAAACCAAGGAGGCAATGCCACGTGATGTACAAAACTGATTGATTTTGTACTGAATTCTTGTTGCTGGGTTACAAATTAAAAATTTAATTGCAAGTTAATTTTGACAAAGGATAAAGGCTTATAACTGCCTTAGAAGAAAAGCAAGGGACTAGAAAGATAGTATAAGGGTTAAAGCATTGGTTTTACATGTGGCCAATCCTGAGTTGATCCATGACGTCATATATGGTCCCCCAAGGTTCCTCCAGGAGTGACATCTGAGAACAAAACCAGGAGTAGCCCTTGAGCATCTCTGGATGTGTCTAATCCCCAACAACACCCCCTAGCATAGATACAAAAATGAATTATATAATGTTTAAGATTGATTATAGTAGTTTTCATCCCCTGCTCTTGATGCTGTTTACTCTGATATTGAAACATACAGGCCTGTCAATAAGTCGTACTGGGAGGTGGGAGGGAACCTGGGGACACTAATGGAGGGCAGATGGCAGTAAAGGAGACTGGAATTGGCATATTCCTGCAAAAACTTTGTAAATCACTAGGCCTTAATTCAAAAGCAAGCCCAACTTTTAAAAGTGAATGATCTCCATTTGGAACAGGGGAATACAATGACAAGAGCTTAAATGCTGACTTTGTTTGAAGGATGCTTGATTACCATGGATCTTGACTGAGCTAAATTGCTGTGAAGGAGGCTCAGCTGGGCACCCAGGCAGGGAGCAAAGACAGGAAGTGACGTAGCTTGTCAGGCTCATGTTTACTTGTGTTCATCATGGAGAGGCACCAAGCAGCTATTATCTGCCTCGTGCTCTTTCAGGCATGAAGAGAAAGAACAAACAGTGTAGCCATGTTTCTTTTCATCCAGGATCTTGTTTATTTTAGTTAAAAAGACACCGAGATTGAAAAAATATTTCTCATTCATGCAAGGAAATATTTGAGTGATAAAACTAAATATGTACAAGACCTTCATATGTAAATTACAGTGTGGGAAGAGAAACAAACTCTGAATTAGTTTGACGAGGAACGTATGAATAGAAAAGGTGGAAACTGAACTAGTTATTGAATGTTAGGTCAAACTGGAGTAGAAATGCCACCCAAGAAAACAATTTTCACTGAAATTTCCACTGGACAACTACAGACAATCAAGTAAAAAAAATACGACCAGATTTTTTAAAAAAATTGCATTTTAGGATAAGAAAATTAACCAATATCGAGAGTCTTGAAAGGGTTTATTTCTGGAAATCATAGTCTTGGCTCATTTTTCTCACATAGGCATATGATCTCTCTATTTATTAAAGGCAGACTATAAACTCCACTTTAAGAAAAAGAACTGAATTCTTTTTTAAAAGTCTATAAAATGTATAGTTTAGGTGGAATGACGCAATGCACTATTTACTTTGACTTTACTGCTTCGACATGTTAGGTTGAATTCTGTGGGAAAGGGGCTCCCCGCTGTCCTAAGTCCACTCTTTCAAGGACTTAAGTTATAGAACCTATCTGATTTCACATCCCTATATGAATTGAGAGGTCATGGTGAGGGAAAGCATTTCTCTGCAATGTGGCGCTGGAGCTTTTCTAGCCTTTTTGGAAACATCCTATCCCATCTCTGCTCACTAATGCTGTTGACCTTTTCACGTAAGCTCTATGCCTGCTGAGAAATCTTGGAGTTGTCCAGTGACTAAAAGGAAAAAATCTAATTCCCAGGAGATAAAGTATTTATAAGCCCACTTGGCACAGGTCTAAAACCACACTGTAATCAGCTTTGTCAGTAATGACACTAACCTTTTGATATCTTTATCTATAATCTCTGCCTAGTTCTCAAACAGTCCTGAAGTAATAAAGGAAAGAAAAGAACTATTTGCCCTTATGACAGCAGTGCTAAATTTTGATATGGGAAGAAATAATCCCTAAAACCATTTTCTAGCTTTGTTCTCTAAAATCCTGAATTTTGGAAACTATCTGACAAGCAAAGATGTTAATGCATGCTTTGAAGTCTAATTATGCGATTTCTTAACTCCAAGGCAGAGATAAGGTACACAGGACATGTGGTAGAGCACAAGTAGTCCTATAGGAGCGAGATGGACTGAGAGATGCATCTCAGAGAATGTTGGGGGAGGTGGGGCACACCAAAAATGCTTAGTCGTTTCCCCTGGCTCCACACAGGGAATTATTAATGGTGGGGCTTGGGGGACCATATGAGATGTTGAGGATTGAACCCCAGTGGTCCTAGTACAAGGCAAACACACTACCTGCTGTGCTATCTTTCCTAACCCCACATCTTGCAGAAACTTAGACTTCCCAGAGTTCTTCGGGTTTGGTGAAAAACCTAGGGGCCAGAGCGATAGTCCAGCGAGCATGGCATTTGCCTTGCATGCGGCTGACCTGGGTTCGATCCCCGGCATCCCATAAGATCCCCTGAGCACTGCCAGGAGAAATTCCTGAGTGCAGAGCCAGGAGTAACCCTTGAGCATTGCCAAGTGTGACCCGCCCAAAAAAAAAACTAAAGTTTTTCAGTGTTCCCAGATTCAGCAAATGCAGTGCACAGAGTTGCCTGAAAATTACTGAAAATTCTAGATTTTAGATGGAGGTCAATTTTCCTGTAGCTGTTCCACTTTAGTTTTGGTTATTCTCTGGTTGTTTATGATATAATTTAAGCTATGTCCTTTTTGATCACTTGATCACTTGATCACTTGAATCCCGTTATTCATCGATTTGCACGAGCGGGCGCCAGCAACATTTCCATTGGACCCTATCACGTGCCAATGTAGCCCGATGGCATCTGGTTGATTCAGGAATATGAAGAAACTCAAACCGTTCCTTCAGGGTCTTTACAAGGAAGTCTGACCATCTTGTAGGTGGGCGGCCACGTGATCTTTTGATATCCCGTGGGATCCAGTCGGTAATGGCTCTAGTCCAGCGGTTGTCTCCAAATCGCATTACATGTCCAGCCCATCTGATTTTTGATGCCTTGGCAAACGAGACAGCATCCCTGATTCTGGAATAGCGACGGAGGTCAGAACTCCGGATTCCTTCTCTCACTTGAGTGAGGTGTGATATTCCAAGCACGGCTCTTTCGATTCCTCTCTGGGAGACCCGAATAGCATTCTCATCCTGCTTTCGTAGGGCCCAGGTCTCTGAGGCGTATGTTAATGCAGGGAGAACGGTGGAGTCAAAGAGATGTGCCCGGAGCCAGAGGGTCTTTGTCCTTTTAGCTATTTCTTCGATGCCTTTGAAGTCATTCCATGCTGCTCTCTTCCTCCTGCGCAGCTCAGGTTTTAGGTCATTCATCATGTTGATTTCTCGACCTAGGTACACATAACTGCTGCATTCAGAGATGTTTGTTCCATTGAGAGTGAATGGGGCCTTTGGAACTAGTTCATTCTTCATGAATATAGTTTTCTTTAGATTCAGCTGTAGACCTATCTTTCCACATTCTCGGTCAAAGTCAGCCAGCATTTGTGCCGCTTGGCTAATGTTTGGTGTTATTAGAACGATGTCATCAGCGAAGCGGAGGTGGTGTAGTTGCTGACCATCTATCTTCACTCCCATTCCTTCCCATTCTAATTGTTGCATGATGTTCTCGAGGGTGGCGCTGAAGAGTTTTGGTGAAATGGTATCACCCTGTCGAACCCCTCTTTTCACATTAATGATCACTTCTTTGTAGAATGGTGAGATCCTGGTGGTGAATCCGTAATACAGCTCATGAAGGATCTTGATGTATTGGGTTTGAACGCCCTGTTTGGCTAGGGCTTCGATGACTGCTTCAGTCTCCACAGAATCAAAAGGCTTTCTGTAAATCAATGAACGTGAGACAGAGCGGCATCTTGTATTCCCTACAAACCTCAATGAGCTTGGTTACCGTGTGGATGTGGTCGATTGTGCTGAATCCTTTCCGGAAGCCTACTTGCTCGCATGGTTTTCCTTCATCTAGTGTTCTGCTAATCCTGTTCAGGATGACTCGTGTAAACAGCTTGTAGATGACAGACAACAGGCAGATGGGGTGATAGTTGCTGATGTCGTGAATGTCTCCCTTTCTTGAACAGTAGAACTGTCCTGCTTGTTTTCCATTGGGAGGGCACCTTGCATTCGGCCAGGTAGCGTGTGAAGAGCCGAGCTAGTGTATTGATGAGTACCGAAGGCAGATTCTTCAGGTGTTCGGGTCTGACTTTGTCTGAGCCTGGTGCTGTTCCCTTCTTTACCGACGAGATGGCATGTCGGATTTCAGAAGGGAGAACGTTGGGAATGACATATCCATCCTGTGGAATTTGGTATGTGGGCAGGTGGATGTGGCTATCAAAGAGATTTGAGTAGAAGTCCTGGATAATCTTCTCCATTGCCTTTCTGGAAGATGTGATAGATCCATCAGGGTGTCGGAGGGCAGTCATCTTGGTCTTATAGTTGGCAAAGGACAGGCGGGCAGTGCGAATGCTTTTCCCGGCTTCTGCTGCATCTTCCAGTATTTCTGCTCTTCTGTCTTTGAGGTCTTCTTTTATCGCTTCTCTGCACTGTTTAGCAAGCTTGGATGTTAGCATTTGGTCTCCTGAGGCTCGCGCCTTGCCACGTTGCGAATGAGCTCGAGAGTTTCTGAAGACAGGCGTCCTTTTGTGTCTTTCTCTCTCTCAGCATTCTTCGCACAATCATGTAGGTGCTGAACCAGTCGGTTGTATTCTTCATCGATGTCGTCAATGATGGTATCTTCCCATGTTGCTGCAATGGTGCCAAAGAGTTCCCAGTTGGTGGTCGTTCTGGGAGTTCTCTTCTTAAACTTTGCAGCCTTTTCTCCCCTTGCGGGAAGTAGAATTTTGCACGAAGGAGACGGTGGTCTGATCCTGTTTAGAATTTGGGGACGACAGCTACATCGGTCAGACAAAACTGTCGATTGAAGATGATGTGGTCTATTTCATTGTGGAACTGTCCCCAGGAGATTCCCATGTCCAACGTTTCGCTTCAGCTTTCTGGAACTGTGAGTTCCCATGATTGGTCTTGGTGGACATGATGAACTCAGATAGTCTCTCACCCTGTTCATTCCATTGTAGGCCATGGGTCCCGATGTGGAGTTCTTCAGCCCGATCTTCTTGGTCCTATTTTGGCTTTAAAATCACGGACTATGATCTTGTAGAAGGTGTGATCTTTTTTATAGAACTCCTCCAATTCCATGTAGAATTTCTCAATTTCATCTTCTTTGTATGTGGATATTGGTGTGTAGACAATGAAGATAGAAATTGCTGGCAGTGGGACACATCTCTTCAAGTGTAACATCCTATCTGGTTTGTTAGGCATTCAAATGAATCAATGTTGATGGCCATGTTCGTGTTGACAAGGACACCAACGCCACCGATGCCTCTTTCATCTCATGTTCCAAGGAACAATTCTTCTCCGGTGTCAAATACAGCATGATGCAACTGGCGCCTCCTCATCTCAGTCAGACCAATGGTGTCGTACTTGATCTTTTTGCTTGCAGCATCAGAACCTCAATATATGCTTCCAATGCCAGTGTACGTGCATTGAAAGTACAGACAGTAATTTTAGTCCTTCTTCGTTTTGGCAGCCTAGGATGGCCATGAAATTTTGTCTGGCACTGCTTGTTTGCCTTTTTTACTGCTGCCGTATTAAGGGCTCTTTCTGGGTCAGGAAAATAATCATTTCTGTTACTGGATTTGGCATATCGGAACACACATTGGACAGCTTACCAGGCTCTGCCATGCGGGCGCTATATTCTCATTAATTTGTGGGACTCTCTCAGAGGGTGGGTGGAATATTTACGGTAATTTGGAGGTAAATTGCTGCCGCTTTTTGGCCGCACGTAACAAGGGAAAGCTGGTTTCTGCTCTGCCGGGTGTACCTGTGTCTTAGGCTCAAGCATTCCTGGGCTTAAAATACAT